>CANSZD010001878.1:0-115000 GCA_947648045.1 Beta corolliflora | reverse complement strand
CCGAAATGAACACCCCTAATTTTTAGGATAGACTCGACCTTAGATGATATGTATGAAAAGATTAATCTTTTTTTGTTTGAATTAGGTGAGTTGTATTTTTGACAAAAGGACTCTAAGAGAGATCATGACTCTACATGAATGCAGATGGGAAAACGCAGAATCGACCACTACGACGACTAAATTGATAAAAACATGAGATGCACAGGATGCGCATCACGCAACACGTTGCGCGAGGCGCGAAGCTTGTGCGTCTGGCGCGACAACTGTGCGCCAGGCGCAACTCAATGTGTTTAGTGCACTGCTCCCGGCATGCTTTTTGGCGATTTAGGTAAAGTTTTGGCTAATTCCCCATAATTTCGGGACGTGACAACAAACATGACATAATGTTAGATTTACTGACAGAATTTTTAGGACTTTATAAGATAGCCGAATTGGCAATAGCATGAGACGTATAGGCTGCGTGCCACGCAACTGAATGCATGCGGTGCGAAGCCTATGCATAGGCACAAGAGACGTGCGCCGGGCGCACCTTGGTGCATTTGGCGCAATGCTCCGTGGCATGCAATTTGTCAATTCGACGAAAGTCTGGACAATTTTGACGATCTTTTTTGACGCGATTTTAGGTGCAATACACATTAATGTTTTCACAAGTTAATAACATGCAAAAATCGCAATCACAAGCAAATGTCATATAACATGAATGCAAAAGTTTTGAACCTAAAGTCCAGTTCTACGTTTCAACTATGGTTAGGTTTAGGTTAAGGCTGAAACGGGTCTATGACTAAGAGATTGATCCCCACGCTTTGTACATTTGCTTAAAAAGGTGGCCACGTGTAAGACGCACTTCAGTTCTCAAGTAAGGAACAAGAGAACAATGCCATAATTGGGTAGGTTTGCTTATGACTAAGATCCAACACTATCGCTCACGAAGCTTTTGGAAGGACAAAGCACAAACCCCCCTTGGGGGACCTCACGCATAGAACATGCGCTAATGAGGCAGGAACAATTGTCCTTATAGTGGCTTGAACAGTAGCCATGCATATACAAAACAATATGTTATTCAACAGCATAAAAATTGAATGATACGTATTTTTCAAGTTTCACCCTCTCATTTAATTTTTTTTAAAAATCCTGCCCAGTGACGTCCACAAATTGTAGGCGTGTTTTTATTCGCCTACGCGGGATGAGCACGTATTTGACTATCTCATTGTAATGATTTTATTTGAAAACATTTTAAAGTCTCCAACAAGTCTTTAGAGGAAGACTCATAAACCTAATTGGATATTGGGAAATCATAGAGACAACTTTGAGACTTATCCATTGTAGATTTCCCCGTCATGACTCCATGAATGGTCAATGAACCAAAAATTGAGTTCGGGGGTGAGGGTACGAACACGGTCAGGAACCACATTCGCCCATTGCTGGCCTCTACTAGATATCAATTCATAGCAAGTTTTATGCAAAAGAACAACCAAATAATTTTTTCAAACAACCCTAGAAATATTAGTGTAGATTGGTTTATTAAACACATAAAAAGACTATTTTATTAGTGACACGTTATTAAGCAATCAAAATTACGAGGTTCCTAATAGGTTGTCCAAGTTATATGATTAATGTTAGAACAATTTATTAGGTCTTGATTAGCATTAATAATATGTGAGGTGATTAAAGCATAAGCAGGATAATCATAAGAAATATATAAGAAAATAAGAAAGAAGGAGAATAGAGGTTAGAAAGTACAAAAGAACGGATTTTTTTTATCAAAGATCTACATCATGAAAGAAATCGTTAGTAACTGCAATAAAAAATGAGAAATATTTAAGGACCATCAGGAATATACCGGTGTGGCTTGGGTATGAGGGAATAACAACCTTCGAGAGGAGCAATCGTGAAGCCTTTCAACGAAAACTTGTGAAGATTAATCAAAGTAAAAGTATGTGTTTGTGTGTTTGAATTAGAAAGTAAGAAAGTATGAGAATTTGAGAGTATTTTCGCTTTGAGAGATCGCAAATATTCGGGTGTCTAGATCCGGAAAATCATTACCATATTTATAGGAAAATATTAAAAAAATATAAAAAAGAAAATTGTGCGTCGTGCAAAGAGTGCTTCGGGCGCACGTCATTGCGTGAAGCACAATGCCACGCTTCGGGCGCAGATCGGTGTGCTTTTTTTTATCTCCTTTAAATCCGGAAACCAAGTTTTACGAGATAAAATATGATATTAATTCTAACATACTCCCTCTGTTTTTTTTTTATCATTCTCACTTTCCTGTGCGCATCTCCCAATGCACCTTTTTGAACTTAAATATTTTTCATTATATATTAGTAAAAATTATAACGATTGAATATTAATAATGTACTAATTGAGACGAATCAAACAAGACCCCACATGACTATATTTTTTCTTATAAATTGAAAAAAATTGAGAAGATTCTCTCTAAGTATGAATAGTGCCAAGATTCCAAGTGAGAATTATAAAAAAACAGAGGGAGTATCTTTGAAAATATTTATTAAAATAATAAATAAATACAATTAATTATCATAATAATTAATTGGGTTTTTCAAAGGATTCAGCTAAATATATTTTTGTGGGCTGAAAATACAATTAATTATCAGGAATAATTAATTGGGATTTAAAATAGGACTTTGGATCTTTAATGCAAATTGATAAGCTTTATGCTTTTAAACAATTTTGGGTTTAGCTTTTCGGATTGCTCTCTGCTTGGGTCGGACCAATTAAGATCGTCGTATGTTTCATCATTGAGTCCTTAAATGGGGAGACACGATTATGTGTCTACATAGATAACGTGAATTATCATCTTTTAAAATAAAAATTGATTGAAAAGGTTTTTGTTCTACCTATTAGGGGTGTGCAAAAGGATCAGGATCGAACCGAAAACCGGTTAGACCTGGTCGACCAAAATCTGAAAATTATGTGGACCGGGATCGGACCAGTAATTTTCCGAGCCATCCGATTTCGGATCGATTGTACCGAATTTGTACTTTTTTTGTTTAGATTTAAACATATTTATAAATTAGATACATAAATTTTAATAACAATAATATCAAAGGCGATAAAAAATAGGTTTTTAGCTTTATAATTTTCGAACTTTTAAAATTTTTTAATCCTTTAAATACTTTTTTAATAAAATAAAACAGAAGTTCTGTCCACCGGACTAGAATTTTCCGAGTTTGGACCATACCGGACCGGAAACCAGAATCATAGTTTGATTTTTTGTGGACTGTGGACTGGATCGGAATCTTCGGTCCGGTCCGGTCCGGCCAAAAGTTTGGTCCGGTACGGTCCCAATTCCAATCCGACCCTGGTCTTTGCACAACCCTACGACCTATTGCTTGCCACATAACTCGGATAAAATCTTAAATCACACCACCACTGGCACTCAGCCATGCAAGCCTACTCTCTCTTGTTGTGTTGCACTAGCGCTACCTTGAACCAGGACACCCATTAGCCACCACGTACCTACTAGGCCATCACTGCTTAATTGTTTGCTTTACAACCGTTTGCAATCTAGAAATGCCTTTATTTCTTTCTTTTTGGATTATTTGTTTATGGGTTTTGATTAATTTGCAAAGAAATACGTTATACTACTGAATTTTAATCGATATAATTGGAAAATATTAGATGGGTATGATTGAATACTTAAAATTGTGGTACTAATATACCCATTAGCTTAAATTATCTAATATTTAGTTATTTTAAAAAATGCATGTTTCAAATATCTTGTAGTAGTTCATATAGCAATTTTTTTTAAAATGGATATGAAAATATTTGTTTTTTTTCTCTTTATTTTTTTGGAAAGGAAAAGAGAGTGCATTAATCAAGGGAGAAAGTATCCATGAGCACATAAGGAGCAACGTTCATCAGATTGTGGTTCTTCCAATATTGTTCCACCACCAAACAACACTACCCTATCAAGAGGATCGGCAACAACATTCCCATCTCTGTGAACATGAGAAAAAAATAGAACACAAAGCAAGTATGCCTCCTAAAATAGCATCCATGTCAGAGAAGAGAAGAGCAACTTTAGAGAGGTGAGAAGTCACCACTTGGGAGTCCGACTCCAGAATCACATTCTTGAGGCCATGGTTTCTTGCCAACCGGGCAGCCATGTGTATGGCCTTGCTTTCGGCCACCTCAGGAGGCCACCACGCTCGGGTTCTCCGAATAGCCGAGAAATGAACCTTGTCATTGTGGTCACCAACTGAGTTCTCTCTTTTCCACACTAGTTTTGCTTTCTTTGCCTTCTTTCCTCTTCTACTTCAATTCACCTTCCTTCATGATTTATAATTCAAGATCAGAAATTAATGCTAGTAGTGAGTCTCAATAAAGAAACAAAAATCTAGATAGTTCAAGCAGACCAAATTTGTTTCTTTTTAAAAAGTATTTCATGTGTTATTTCGCTCGAGATTATTGGCCCATAAAATGGAACAACCCAATTTGTATACTTAAAGGCTAAAGCCAACCTACAACCTAACATACAACACAATCCATTTGTAGATAATGGAAACATCGTAAGTCATTGTTAACAACGATGTATGTCGTATTGTCATTATTCTTATGCGTATATCGACTTTAAAAAAGAAAATCTTGCCCAAGAGAACTTCAATATCCTCAGGATAACCACGACTCACACCATTCCAATTAGAAAAACAATGACAATAGTTTAGCTAATCGCAATCTAAAATTACTTCTTCCCTTAATTTGATTATAAAAAAAAACAATACATTCTCTTAATCCTGTATCTTAAATCTATGAGCAACCAGAAGCTTTTTTAAAATACACCATACATATATGTAAACAAATTCCTAATAAGTTCAATTTTTTCACCTTGGTCGATAGTGTTACATCTTACAACATCACTTTCTCTCATGATCCTAGTAAGATATTTAATGCATTCGTTATAATAGCATTTGTAATTACATGTATATTTATCTATAGTTGCAAGACAGTACATACATATAATCTCAGCTGAAGTTATATACAATTATTAGTTTTGGACACCTTTAAAAAAAAAAAACTTGTATGATAACTAATTTTTTTTAATACATCGTACCTTTTCATATGTATGTACATCATAGATGTCCTTAACTACATCTGGCTTAAGAAAATTATTTGTTTCACTTGGAAGCTGGGGTTAACTGTTGAGAACACAATGATTCCCTTATAACAGACCTCCTGAATTTTTCAAAAAGAAAAGAAAATCAATATATCAAAACATAAGAGATAGTAACATCAGGCCCGTAGCTGGGGGTGTGCAAAGAGCCCCTTTGCACAGGGCCCCCACCCAAAAAAAAGTTTGGTTTAATTTAAAAGGCCCAATTTAAATCGGTGATGCTTTCTATTTGTAAATGACAAAGGGTCCGCATGCTGCCTTCAACCCTTCACTCTCCAGTCTTCTACCTCGTAATCACGCAATAGTAAATCACGCTCACTGGTAGTCTGCTTTCACCTTCCTCAATCTCTCCACCAAAAATTCAAGTTTCCATATCTTTTTAATCTTTCTAACTTCTTCTGTTCTTCCTTCAATTATTATCCTCAATTCTCTTTCATAATTACCAAAAATAAATTAGCATTGATTCTCTCTATTCTCTATGAAAATTTGGGGTTTTTTTTCTATCACTAACGGGAAAGAATTTATTTTTACCCAATTTGAGATTGTCATTCATTATCTATGGCAAGCAACAATTAATTTTAAAAGAAAGTGGAATATACAAGATTCAATCACTCCAAGTTCGAAATCTCTCCAATTGACAATCTTTAATTCGAGTAAGTAGTATTTTAATTTTGATTTTTCTACAATTATGCGTCTTTATGCTTTATTTTAGTTTAATTTTGAATTCAACTATTTTAGTGGTACTACATCTTTTTTATAACAACTCATACCAGGTAATTTCCAAAGAACTCCACTGCTGCATCTTTAATTACTTGGTATGAGACTATGAGTTGTATCTTTAATTCTTTATGTATGCATGTGCTGCATCTTTTTTATTTTTTATTTTTATTTTGATTAATTTTTCTGAATTATTTCATCTTTATCACTTTGTGCCGATATGCGTATGTTTATCTACTGACTACTGCTGCATCTTTTTTTTTTGATTAATTTTTCTGCAATTCTGCAATCATGCTTGATTTTAATTTTTTAACTTTATCTATGGCTGCTGCATATTTTTCTCAAATACTCAGACTTACGAGATTTATGTTTTTGTGTTTATCAGTTTATGTGTCTATCTACATTCTACAGCAGTACTTTCAGGGCCGTTCCTGAATATTATTGGGCCCGGGGCGAAATTTAAAAATGGGCCCTTGACGCACAAGAGATTACTCAATAAATTTTTTTTATGAAAAGTTTTCATTAAATTAAACAAAAAAAAGAACATTGCAATCGAATCGCATGAGGGAAGAAACAAAGAAAACCATGGGAAGATGGAGGGCACAACTGTGAAATGTACGCTGGCAAAAAAATTAGATGCTGCTACCAAAAAAAAAGTTCCTAGATATGCTAAATAGAATATGAGATATCAGACTACGATCACTACACACATAGCATCTAGAAGGGTGGAGATGGAGAAAAAACTTATTTAGCAAATTCAACAACCAAATGCCTGATCCAATAGAACAATCATGAACTACACAAAATCAAGATAATCTAACTAAAACAAAACTAAACAGGTCCTTACAATTGCTCAGTTTTTTATTTATCAGCTTTACAACTAGGCAAGTTGTACGAAACTCCTTTGTCAACAACATTACAACAAAATCCAGGCCACTAATTCAGTAAGAAATCCAAAAACTATAATTAAAAAAAAGCTTATTTCTTTTATTATCCCAACAGCAAAAATCTGAATCTCAAATTATTAGGAAATAAAGTTCAGAATAATAGATAAAAACTAGCATACAAGAAAGAAGAAGATTAGAATTACAAACTAACAAACCCACAAGTATTGTTGCTTGTGACTGCAGATCCCATTAACAAACCGAGCTATTTTACTCAAGTTTTTCTTCTTCAATTTGAAGTTTATAAATGGGGAAGAACATATTTTCGACTGATATGGGAAATTTGCAAGAATTTCAGGGAGAAAAAAAAGGGAAAATCATTGAATTAAAGATTAGATTTTTGTTATTTTTGTTAACTGAATTGTTTTGGGTATGGTAGTGGGTAGAAGATGAAGAATTCCGAAACAAATTCTTAATTTCGAATTTTTTTTTAATGATTTCAATTGATTGAGAGTAAAATTTATGAGTAATGCATTCTACAAATGCAATTTTCCCCTATTTAAATTGTAGAAAAAAATTCCCGTTGCTATATTTAAGAGGAGGTTAACAACTATATTTTGGGAAATATGGAAATTTTCCATGATTTTAATGGTGGTTAGAGAAAATTATGGAGATTAAATTTGGGTCTTGGAAGGAGAGAGAGAATAACTAAAGAGTGAAGAAGATGAAGAAGCGTTTCTGCGTTTGGGTTTGACAGCACTACTTTCTCTTTCTTCCGTAGTTCACGCTCCTTTTCCAAAATTATTGCCAGTGAATTTTATATTTTTTTTCTACGACTGGGCCCCTTTTAGGCTTGGGCCCTGGGCCATTGCCCCTCCAAACAAGGCTCAGGGCCGGGCCTGAGTACTTTTAACTTTATATCAGTTTTTGGTTTTAAAAAAGATATTTGTTATGTTGAAAATCAATATATATATATATAGGCCCAATTTCCATTTTAGAACAGGGCCCCATAAATCTCCAAGACGGCCCTGAGTAACATATAAATACTATTGTAATTATATAATTGAACATCTATCTATATACCTTATATATATAGATTCTTAACTGTGTGGTATTGTTTGATGATATAGGACAAACACTAACAATAATTATTAAAGTTGCTAGATATTCTGAATACTTCTATGTTTACTACTTGATGTACAAAAAAAAAATTTAGCTGATATAGATATGGCATGCATAGCAACAGAATATTCAAAATCAAATAATTATCTTAGCTTCTTAATGATAAAGATGTACCCATATTGCTTTCTAATATTAGCGATTAAAATATTGTAGATCGTGGGATTGTGACATACTACATTCGTTCCTTTTTAACAATTACAGTTTTCACGCATGCCGATGCATTACTTTGAGCCTTTATATCTCTAATTTTGTATTTGTAAAAAATATAAAAAAACGATATTCTAAAAGTACATATCGAGACGAATCAAACAAGACCCCACATGACTATATTTTTTCTTAACCATAAATCACAAATGATAGTCAAAAGAAATTTGTGAATAGTGTCAAAAGTGAAAGTGTAACTATTGAAAAAGAACGGAGGTAGTATACATAGTATAGAATCTGAGTTTTTTTTAAGATCCTTAGTGAAAGAAAAATATACTTGTAATAAATTATGACTTGAGTATTATTACTATTCATTAAATACTATTTTTGTATTGTTGAAAAGCTACAACAAGAAGAATACATGCAATGCTATATAAAAAGGTCAACCTCAAAACATTACAATAATCATTATAAAAAACTTCTAGATATATATAGACAATTAATGTGACTACTAATTGTTGTAATGCAAAGATATGTGCCATTTTTTTCCTCAACTTGATACAAATAAGGTTTATCACAATCCAGAATCAAATTATAATCTTCCTAATTATAATAATTTAGGCATATTGCTTCATATTATTGGTTAAATTATCGTAGATCTTTGGATTGGATTAAAATATAAACATAAGTACGTAATATATGAGCTTTTTAATATTATTACTATCCACTAACCTTGATTTCTTTGTTGAAAAGTTACAACACTAAGAATATTTGTAATACTCTAAAATCTTTATAACACGCCTTTTTCTTATCTTTGCAAAAAAAAAAATGAATCTAATTATAGTATACATAGTTGGCAAGACATGTAATTGATTGGGGCGGCTCTTAGCAGGCTCGTTCTTGGGGCTGGGCAGGAGGGGCCCCTGCCCAGAGCCGAAGAAAAACAAGCCCAAATTCATTAAAAGCTTTTATTTTTCTAAAAAAAGAAAAAGATGGGAACTTCCATTTGAGAAAAGAAAAGACGCTCATGTGTGCACATTGCACTGAGACTCCATATCTTCTTCAACCTTCCTTTATTAATCATTCAATTCCCTACTCCTCAAATCTCTCAAAATCATTCCATATCCTCCAATTACCAAATTAAATTTTGGAAAA
Organism: Beta corolliflora; assembly: GCA_947648045.1. NCBI lineage: Eukaryota > Viridiplantae > Streptophyta > Magnoliopsida > Caryophyllales > Amaranthaceae > Beta > Beta corolliflora. Next base: position 105,784 of record CANSZD010001878.1, on the reverse strand, counting down.
TTTCCAAGATTAAATTAAATTCTTGAACTAAACTTTTCAGTTTTCCATATTTTGAAAATCTCAACATCTTTAATATTTTCCTTCCCAATTTCTATCCTCAGTCAATCTCTCAATTCTCTAATTGATCTTCACAAATGAAGATGATTTCCCCCATAAACGGCTATTTTGTAATAAAATTTCTAATGGGCTTAATATTACATATAAATAATAAAGCTCCTTCTATGAACTCTATATCTCACCAATTTTCATTCTTTCTTCTTATATTTCTCACAATTATTGGGTTCGAAATTTTGATAATTTGCCAAAATTTGGGTATATATCTATTCGAATTTTACTCCCCTGTCCTCTAGCGAAGTTCTAATTTTTGGCAGACAAAGAATCGAAGGGGGAAAAGAAAAGAATAATATGAAATTCTAGGTGCTTAATCTTCAGCAAATTTGGGTAAGTTTTTGTGTTCTTGCTAATGTTCCTATTTTTTAAATGAATTTGATCTAAAATAAATGAAACTTGTTTGTAATATTTTTTTTCTTCTGATTTTCATATCTACTGTTCTTGGTGATGTTGGAAACTAAATTCGAGCCTTTTTCATTGTTCGACGATCAACATCGCAAATTCACAATAAACAGGTGACATTGTTCTATATCCTCTACTCTTTATTCATACGATGTTACTGAAAAAACATCTATCTGGTTCTGAAAAAAGGATAAAAAGGAAAACAAACACAAGAGTTACTAGAATCACCAAAGGGAGCTATGTACAAAATTTTCTCTAAAATAATTAGAGGGTCTTCTAATGATTTAGGTGTGAATGAGGATGATTTTGAGCAACCTAATGAAAATCTAAATGAAAAAAATCTTGAGCAACCCAATGAATATCTGAATGACGATAATCTTGGGCAATCTAATGAACATTTGAATGGTGATAATCTTGAGCAACCTAATGAATGTCTGATTGGTGATAATCTTGAACAATCTAATGAGTACTTGAATGGCGACAATTTGAATGACCATGATAATGTTCCAAATGTGTTGACAGATAATGTGGGAATTGATGAAAACTTGGTCCCTCCTTTGATAGTGATGATCCTAGTAATTGGGGTATTCTCGATAATAAAATGAGTGATATTTTAATTCAAGAGGGGCCTATAAGAGAAATGATACTTACATTTCCTTTTGATAATCTTTGTAGACATTTTTCATGAGTAATGGAGAGACTAGTGATAGAAAGTGGTTGGTTTACTCTAAACATGTGGATAAAGTTTATTGTTTTTGTTGTAAGTTATTCACTTCAAAAAACAACAAAAGCATTTGAGCAAATGATGGATTAAATGATTGGAAACACCTTAGTGAAAGATTCAAAACACATGAGAATAGCGTTGAGCATATGACCAACATGAATACTTGGACTGAAGTACGCACTAGATTAAGTAATAATCAAGGGATTGATAAAGACTTACAACAAGGAATTTCAAAAGAGAAGGAGCGTTGGAGACAAGTTTTATTGAGGATAGTTTCTGTTGTGAAATGTCTTGCAAAAACTAACTTAGCTTTTCGAGGATCTAATACAAAACTTTATGAGGATAGTAATGGAATTTTTTTTGAATTTGATTTAGTTATGCAAGATAATGTTCGACTTATTAAACGTCAAGAAATTCACTATCATTATCTTAGTCCTAGAATACAAAATGAAATGTTTCTCTGTATATCTTGGCTGTACCCCAGATGTGAGTCATAAAGAACAAATGACTTTAATAATGGGATGTTTAAATATGTCTAGCGTTCTAATAAAAATAGAGGAGTTCTTTGTGGAGTTCTTAAAAGTGGATGATACATCTGGATTTGACATTTTGATGAATTGTTAAATGTATGGAAGTCTCTTAATCTAGATATTAATGATGTTAGGGGTCAAGCTTAATACAACGGTTCCAATATGAAAGGAAAGCACTAGGGGGTTGAAAAAAGATTGCTTGAAATAAATCCGAATGCTTTATACATGCCTTGTGCTTGTCATAGTCTTAATCTTTCACTTGGTGATATGACACTTTCTTGTATTAAAGCTATTTCCTTTTTTGGTGTTATTCAACGTTTATATTCATCGTTCTCGGGATCCACAAAAAATGATGGAAAATTTTGCCGGATAATGTTCCCCGGTCTAACTATGATATATTTGTCTAATACTCGTTGGAAGAGTCGAATTAAGAGTGTCAAAGCTATTAGATTTCAATGTCCCCAAATAAGATTAGCTTTGTCTGAATTGTATGAATCTTGTGATGATGATGCAAAGACAAAGAGTGAAGTAGAGAGTTTGATTTATGCACTAGAAAGTTTTGAATTTTTACTTGGTATAGTTATTTGGTATGACATTTTGTTTGCTATTAATATGGTAAGCAAGAAGTTGCAGTCTAAGTCTATGTGCATTGACGGTACCATAAATCAATTGGAAGATGTGTTTTCATATTTTGAAAAGTATCGAGATGAAGGCTTTACAAAGAGCATAGATCTCGCAAAAAGTATTGCATTTGAAATGAATGTTGAACCTGTGTTTCCAACAAAGCGTCGTATCATTAGAAAAAAAAAACATTTTGGAGAGAACAATGAGGATCAAGAAAGTTAGTCACCGGAAGAATCAATTAGAGTCAACTATTTTCTTATTGTTGTTGATATGGCAATTACGTCTTTGAAAAACAGATTTGAGGAGTTGAAGACATTTGAAAGTATTATTGGACTTTTACATAATTCACAAAAGTTAAAATAGCTTGATGATAATGAGTTGAAAGAATGTTATCATATAAGTTATACTCTATCTTTTCTCATGGCAATTTATCAGATGTTGATCCAGATGGTTTATTCTCTGAATTAATAGTCTTACAATAATTCATGTTGCCGAATGAATCAATGTATGCTATTGACATTCTTAAATATGTCAAATTAGCAGATTGTTATCAGAATGTAGCAATTGCTTACAAATTTTTATTAACAGTGCCTATGACTGTAGCATCGGCGGAAAGAAGCTTTATAAAACAGAAGTTAATAAAAACCTATTTGAGGTCATCAATGGCGCAAGAGAGGTTGAACGGTTTGCCAACATTATCGATTGAGAAGGATATGTTGGAAAACATTAATCTTTATGTAATTATACAATGACTTTGCATCTCAAAATGTTGAAGAAGCCGCTTTGTACGATTTTCAGGAAGGAGATAACTTTTTTTTTTACATTGTGTAAAAGTTTTTCGGTTTTTTCGCCATATACCCCTGACAAATTGGCTGAAACGCAGGATCATATCCTGTTTAAATGTCATTATAGTTACCAGATACTTACTCAGATTAAACACTGGATGGACTTTGTTTCTCCTGCTGATGATTTACCCAGGCTTGTAAGGAGAATTTGAAACCGTGGGAAGTCAAAATTTCAACGTGCAGCTTATAATGCAGCAATTGCAGGTGTGGTATATGGGTTTGGCTTGCTAGGAATGGCAGCAAGTGGAATATGAAAGTGCCCACTGTCAAGTATATGGTGAATTGGATTAAGGATACTGTTAGAAGAAGATTTTTTCTTGTTTTACCTAAAAAGATGTCTAGGATTGATAGAAACTGGTTTTATACTCTGTAAAGAAATGGTATAGGTATGGTTTGGCTGCGGTTGTGTAGCTATTTTGCTTTCTTGTCTAGAGAGGAGGGGTCCAACCTAGTTGGTTTGTTCCTCGCTCCCTAGATAAGTGTAGGTTGTATCTGTTTGTGTTGGCAATATATCTCTTAATTACTTAGCAAAAAAAAAAAGGAAAATTTCGCATGTATACCCAATGTTTCGGATATTCACCATATACCCCTGAGTTTTAAAAAATGTGCACCAACTACCCTGATACTCGAGAAGCCCATCAAAACGAGTACCAATACGATGATACTCTAGGCACACACGCTTCCCGAGGTGATCTTAAACGATCGAACTCACCGCCAAAATGACTTTTTTTTAAAACGGATGCCACCGACAACCCTTGAAGGGCACGAATTTCGAGCATCAAAATGAGTACCAATACGACGATATTCTGGGCACGCTTCCCGAGGCGATCTTAAATGGCCAATCTCACCGCCAAAACGACTTTTTTTTTGAAAAAAACGACGCTACCGACGAGCCTTTTGGGACGCAAACTTCGAGAAGCCCATCAAAACGAGTACTAATACGACGATATTCTGGGAACGCATCTCGAGGCGATCTTAAACGACCGATCTCATCGCCAAAACGACTACTTTTAATAAACGGAGGCCACCGATGACCCTTTAGGGACACAAATTTTGAGAGGCCCATAAAAACGAGTACCAATACGATGGTATTCTGGGTACGCTTCCTGAGACGATCTTAAACGGTCGATCTCATCGCCAAAATGACTTTTTTTGAAAAAACGGACGCCACCAACGACCCTTAAAGGACTAGAATATCGAGCATCAAAACGAGTACCAATATGACGATATTATGGGCAAGATTCTCAAGGCGATCTTAAACGGCCGATCTCACTGCCAAAACGACTTTTTTTTAAAAAAAACGGACGCCACCGACGAACCTTAAGGGGCACAAATTTCGAGAAGCACATCCAAAATGAGTACCAATACGACGGTAGTTAGTCAGCGTTGATAGTGGAGGAGAGAGACATGGATATTTGTTTTTAAAGATTAGGGGTAATTAGGTTAATACTGGCAAAGTCGTTAATAATGGCAAACGACATGTTAACGTCTGTTAGAAAAAGGGCATATGGTGAACATTTTCGGAAACTCAGGTATATGGTCAATATTTGAAACATTGAGGGTATATGGTGCATTTTTAATTTGTCGGGGCATACGGTGAATAATCTAGATTTTTTATATATGAAGACGTGTTATGTTGAATACATTTTTTTTTGGTCTTTTATTGAATTATATTCAAATCATACAAAAGGTAAGCGGGCTCATTTCTCACGCTTTGCCTACGGCCTAGAAAATGTTAGAAACGGTGCTGGCTCTTTGCATGTTCAACATGTTCCGCAGTACAAGGATTAAATTCTCGGTATGGTCCGACTGGGAGAAAAAGGAACTTGACAATTGTAGGCGTCTTTTTATTCGCATACGCGGTGTGAGCGCATATTTGACTAACCCATTGAAGGGTTTTAACTAAAAAAGTTTCGAAGTCTCCAACAACTCTTTAAAGGAAGACTCATAAATCTAATTGAATATTGGAAAATCTTAGGCACAACTTAGGGACTTATCCAATGTAGATTTCCCCGTCATTACTCCATAATTGGTCGTTGAACCAAAAAATTGAGTTCGGGGGTGAGGGTACAAACATTATCATCAATCACGCTAATCCATTGCTAAATAAAATTAAATAACCAAATAACATTTCCAAGCATCCTAAAAAAGATTAGTCTAGATTGGTTCATTAAACACACAAACAACTTCTTTTTTAGTGACAAGTTATTAGCAATCAAAATTACTAGAATCCTAAATAAATTGTCCAATTATCTCATTAGGCGTTAGAACATTTGTGTAGGTCTTGTAATAAACACTAATAACATGTGAGGTGATGAAAGCAATAAACACTGAAACAAACAAAATATGTACATAAATAAGAAGAAAAAGTAGAGATTAAAAATATACAAAAGAACAAATTTTGCTTAAAGATCTACATCATGAATAAAAATTTTGTAATTTCAAGCAAATAAATATGAAAAGAAAAGATTAAGGACCCTAAAAAATATATCGGTGTAGCTTGGGTATGAGAGAATGACGACCTTCGAGAGGAGCAATCATGGAGCCTTCAACGAAAATCAATGAAAGATCGAATGCGTATGAATGTGTTTGAATATGTTTTATGAGAGCATATGGGTGTATAATATTGATGTGAGAGAATAAATATGCGTCAGAAAGCGTACCCAAAACCAGGAAAACCGTGCCTATTTATAGGAAAAATTTAGGAAAATATAAAAATACTGCTGCACGACCTGTGTGTTTCTGAATTTTGTAAACTGCTTCATAGTTGCGGGTGCGCCACAACTTCCGCGCGTTGCAACTTAGATCTGGCCGGGTTTTTCAATTTCATTCAATATTTTAATGATTCTTTTGATCTGTATAAAATATTATCTTTTTAAATCCGAAGATCAGCTATCTAAAAGAGATAAAATCTTATTTTAATAAAATCCATTTTCATTGAAAATATTTATTAAATAAATAAAATTCATTATCATTAATAATTAATTGAATTTTTCAAAGAAGTGAAATTTAATTAAATAGTGGGCTCAAAATACAATTAGTTATGAAGAATAATTAATTGAGCTTCAAAATTGGATTTTGAATCTTTTAAATAAATAAATAGGCTTTATCATATTAGAAATGATTTTACGCCTAACTCTTGGTATTGCTCTCGCTTCGATTGGATCAATTTAAATTAAGACCACATCATGTATCATTACTGGGTACTCAAATGGGGATTCATGATTATGTGTCTACAGAAGCCGCCACTTTGACTGAGGTTTGTAAAATCGAAAGTCAAAGTATACGGTATCGAAACGGAGAACACTTTTAGATGCTCTACAATATAAGACCGCTCTTTAATATCGTTACCTGCAAAATAAGCATAAATTTGCAGAAAGAGAAATATGTAAGATGAAAGGATATATAAATAGATATTATGATCATTGTCCGGCTCACGACGTTATTGAGCTCCATACCGCTCCAGGGCCAAGTTTGGCTTAAGACTAACACTGGATTTTGACAGTCTTCGAGAAATAAGAACCATATCAACACTGGATTTTCCGTTGTCTTGATCCTCATAAATAACACTGGATGTGTCATTATCACAGTCTTCAGAAATAACGAATCACATTAACGCCGGATGTGTCGTTGTCGTGGTCGTCATAAATAACGCTGGATTTGTCGTTGTCGATATCCTTGGAAATGGCGACGTTGTTGTCGTTTTCGATGTCCTTGGAACTAACGCTGGATTTGTCGTTGTTGATATCCTTGGAAATAACGCTGGTTTTGTCGTTGTTGATGTCCTTAAAAATAACGCTGGATTTCACTAATGGAAAAAACCTCAGCAGATCCGGTCAACACATGCCTTACAGATCCAGTTTTGGGCCGCAAAGAATGAACGCGAAGTTGTTAGGGAAAGTCAACTGATCCGGTTCAAAACCGGATCAGTTAGGAATTAACAATCCGATCACGGCACAAAACCGGATCAATTGAGTAACTTAATTGATCCGATTTGTGCCATGAACTGATCAGTTGAGTAAATTATGGGGTTAAAAAGCAGTTTATATAAAGCATAATACTATTCTTTGTATAAAGTCCTTTTTTTTTATTTTCGTTCAAAACTTATTTACAGCGTTTGAATGTAGACATGCACTGAATTGAATAACTGACAAAATAACAACATAAAATAACTAAAAAATTAATTAATGAAATTATAAAAAGACATTACAATATAACAAAAATATATTACAACTACAATAATAACACAAGAAACAAAAATCAACCAAAAAAAAATGAAATTACAAAAAAAAGAAAATATATACGAAAATTAAAAAGATTACAAGAAACGGAAAATTTAGCGAATATATAAACGAAAATTAAAACCAAAATTACAAATAGATAAAGCAAACCCTAAATTCATAGAGATGAGCGAGAAGATTGCGTGGCTGAAGCGGCCGCGTTCAGCCAGGAGGGAGACGAAGATTGATGGCGTGGCTGAAGCAGCGGAGGCCAGAAGAGAGACGAATTTATCAGTAATTACGGCACCTTCAGATACACCAATTACTGGATAAATGAAGACACCCTAGATTAAGAACGAAAAAATGAAACGAAAATTACGAAAATTAATTATAAAAACTAGGAACGAAAAACAGAATGAACATCCCCAGATCCGCGTTGAGTGAGGAGCGACGACGTGAGTGTGGAGTGGTTTGTTGGTGGTGTTGACGGCGAAAATTAATTTCGCTCTCTCTCTTTTGTTCTCCTTCCTCCGTTCTGGTGGTGGTTACTCTGGGGTTGCGACGAGCCTTCGCTTTCTCTCTCCTTCGTGAAATTGATGGGAGATGATGAGATGGAAGACGCTGGGGGGATCGTGAGAGGGGAGTGAGGGATGAGCGGCTAAGAGGGACGAGCGGCTAAGAGGGATGAGAGGGTTCGTGAGAGGAGAGTGAGAGGGGAGTGAGGGATGAGCGGCTGAGAGGGATGAGAGAGGTGAGAGTTGGGGTTTGTGAAAGGGAAGAGGGCTGAGAAGGAAGAGAGAGGTGAGAGATGTTAGGGTTTGTGAGCGAGAAATGAGAGGATAGGGCTTATAAGGTGCGAGAATGGCCCACGTGAGGAATTGGGCCATGGATCAATTAACTGATCCAGTCCATGGCTCTGACCGGATCAATTACTTGATCGTAAAACCAGCCCACAAAATATTCAATTAACGAATCCGGTTCTCTCAAAATGGGATCAGCTAACTTGTGTCATTTAAGGTTTTTTGCACTAGTGTTTGTTGTTGTTGATGTCCTTGGAAATAATCCTGGATTTGTTGTTGATACCTGTAGAACTTAAAGAACACATATATGTAGATAAAGAATTATCACTAGTGGAAAAAAGTTCAACCGCTGCGGTCAAAACTGGGCTTACCGCTCCGGTTTTGGGCCGCATCAGTTGGACTCGCAGCAGTCCCCATATATTAACTGATCCGGTCCTAAACCGGATCAGTTAATCATTTATCGCTGCGGTTTTGGGTCAAAACCGCAGCAGTTAATCATATTAACCGCTGCGATTTTTGGGTAAAAACCGCAGCGGTTGACCACCCCAAAAACTATTTTTTTTTTTGCATTTTTTCATTATTAATCAATACAAAATCAATAATATATATCAATACTCATTTTATTACGCTTAATTGAGCATAAATAATTAGATACATAGAAAAATTAACTATAATTCCAACATCATAATCAACTGTGCAGGACTTCAAATTTGAAACTCAAGAATATTTTATACACAACTAGAATACGACAATTTATCATTACACTATACACAACCAGAATACTATATTGAGCTGCAATTCCATGCCTTGTTGTGCCATGTCGCCTGACCCATACTCTTCTTGCAGAGCCTGTAACAATTAATCAGAGGTTAATGGTTATCTGCCTGAGCAGTCGACTTAACGTGATAAAGTTCCCTCTCTCTATCTCAGGCGGGAGATAAAAAGGCAAATAGAAAAACATGAGGAAGATAAAAAGCCAATCATAATCATGAAATGTTGATATAGGTAATTAGGTAGACTGATTACTGCAATTATTCAAATTCTTATTAGGTCCAGATGCATATAAAGACCTTAAGACAAAAGCAAATCTCAAAATTAATAACACCGCATTTCAGATGAAAAGGGAGAAAGTAAAAGAAAATTTGAATAAAGAAAAAAAGTATCAGTAGGAGCTGAATCAATCACCTGGAAACTCCAGCAAAAGTAAATGGGATTGTAACATCACCATGCAAAGCCATGATCCAACGGATTGGCCTACTAAACACCACCTATAAGTAAAGAAAGAAAAATCTGTTTACATAAGCCTTGGAAAGAAAAATCTGTTTACATAAGCCATGCTTTTTCCTCAATTCGTAAATATATAATGGTAGCATGTTTAACTGTAGAGCAGAAAAGCCAGCATGAGATAATCAGAGCCAAAGAGATCTTAAATAAACAAAGGTCTGTTCACAGCATTAACAGTGTTGTATATATAATCCATCATAACCATTAACAGGGAACCTCCATAACATGGAATGAACATAATGATGCCTAGCAAATGAAAACAAAAGGGAAAGAGCAGTCAGAGTCCACCGCCTCAGACTGACCAAAACTGGGAGGTGAAGGTGTTGGATGTGGATCTCTTATCTATGCTTCTACAAGCTTAATTACCACAACTTAAATTTTCAAAAAGCCAAGAGGAATCTGGAAGATAGCAATGGAATCTCACAGCTATTGAAGCAAATAATCAATAACACTAACCTGACACAGCTCCTAAATCTTTATCTACTCCTTTGTATTGATAGGAGCATAGGACTATCCTAGTTGACGAACCAAGCACATTACGGAGAGATAAAATGAACAATAGGAGCATATTTTAGTGGAGTTGCAAAATCACGCCACAAAGTTAAAGAATCAATCTGATTATCTAAGACAGTCAATTTAAAAGATTCCAAAATGAAAAGTAGGAATGTCCAAGTCAAACAGCAGAATATTAGATTTAAGATCATATTTATGTTTTTCTCCTGTAATGATTGCATTTTAAACCTGAGCCTATGAAGTTGTAATTGGAAATCTTACTTCCAAAATTCATAGAACATTACGAAATTCTCTCTAGAGGCAGTGTATTTGAGATGTATTAATTTCCTTTTGAATAAATTGATAGACCCTATCTCTATCTCAGTCTACCTAATTAACTATATCGACATTTCGTGATAAACTTCCCTTTTGCCTACAATGCAAGATTTTGAAATCTACAACACAAGCAAACAAAATTTTATAAAGAAGGGTTGGGGAGACTATATTTTCCCACCCATAGGGAAGAGTTCAAAAGAAAACTTTTAAAGTGCTTACCTTTTCCCACCCAAGTAGACGATTCATGAATGTCAATTCTTGAAGCCCTATTGTAGTACTGAGTTGCTAAAGCAAAATGATTATCCTTCTCCTTAAGACTTGTCTCAATTTTACCAATATAACTATAATATGCACCCAACACATTTAAAATGGCAATCCTTTCATATCTCACATCCGCATAATATTAATTGATTTCTGAAATCACATACAACAATATAAGCCCCACACTCCACAAGCATGGAGAACCCAACTTAAAACAAGTACACACCTTATGGGCAAAGCTAAATACTGGTAGAAATTAGACTATTAGTAGTATTACCATGGCTTGAACCTTCTTCCAAAATTTGGCGAAATTGTTCAACCTTCCCTTGCTTAAAATACTCCCTCTGCACAAAACCATCACAATTAGAAAAAAAATATATATATACCCAAAAGAAATTTCCAACACTCCTATCATAAAACAGAATTCACTCCCACATTTCAAGTAATAATTATCAATTGCCCCTATCTCAATTCGGACGAACTCCGATAACAAAAACAAGTGTGCAGAAGTAAAATTATACTACCTTACTAGAAGACAACAGTAACAATTAGAAAGCAGAAAACGAGAAAAACTACTTTTACTTTGAAAAACTAATCTTTTACATCATTAACTAAAAAAAATTCTCCACAACATTATTGAAGTTAATTGAAGCAAAATCAACAATTCGAAGTAATTGAAGATCAATTAACGTTCTAAATCCATAAAAATATGATAAGAGGAGAGAGAAAGTGAGCGAACCGCGATGACGAGCCAGAGGTCGAGAGGAGCTTGTTCAAAAGAAAAGAAGGAGGCCACGAGCAACTGAACAAAACCTGTGGCATCAATGCCACTGTCCAACATCACCAAAACAACGGCAAATGACAGCAACATTGAGAGAGGAGACGAAATCAGCGACGTAGATGGAGAGAACTTCAATAATAGATGGCGAGCGAAAGCGGCGCGTGACGAGTGAGAGATGACTGAGAGCGACGCTGATGGAGAGACGAGTGATAGCGGAGAGCGGCGAGCGGCACATATGGAGTTGGGCGGATGAAGGAGGGAAGAGCAGTAGGAGAGAGAGTTAGGGTTTCATAGGAGAGGGCGTTTGAGAGGGAGTTCGAGTTTCAGAGTCGAGGGAGTTAGGCTGGAAGGGCGAAGAGAAAGAATGAAGGGAGTTAGGCTGGAGTTAGCGTTTTTGAGTGTCATGAGTTTGGGCCATTTTAAAGGACGTTGGGCTTAAATGAAATTGGGCAACATTAACCGCTGCGGTTAAGAGAACCGGAGCGGTTAACAGAAAACCGCAGCGATTTTCTATTAACCGATCCGGTTCTCTTCAGGACCGCAACGGTTGTGTTCCCAGGTTTCCCACCCAAAATTTTGAGGATTTACCGATTCGGTTCTCTTAAGGACCGCAGCGGTTGTGTTGTGACATATAGCGTTTTTTCCACTAATGTATGGGACATGCAAATGTCCCATGAGTACTAGTGTATGGATAGGAAATGATTTGACCTTCAAGAGTGACCTCAAATACTCTAGACTTAAAGGTCCTTGTGCGTGCTCCTGAACGTGTGCAATGCTTGACATAATGTTTGTATGATGCAGATATGTAATGCAAATGCAGAGATATGATGTTAATGCAGAAAATAATTTTTTTTAAAAAAAAAAGTTTTTGAGAGAGGGGAAATGGAAATCCCCCAAAGATGATGCATGTAAGTTATGTCTGATTCGAGACGAATATTTGAGTTTCCTACGAGCCTCAGTGAGCCTATAAATAGTTATGATCTCGTATTATTTTCTCATATGGGTCTGGAGTCCATAATCTTCTGTACGGACTCATAATGAAGTTCCTTATCAAAATAGGGTTGGAGCCCATGACCTTCTGTGTGGACTTACTATGCTGCCCCCAACAAAAATAGAGTTGTTAAAACATTTGACTTGATTGCTTGATTTTGAATACATCTTATCACACTAAGTGGAAGTTTCGACCAAAGATTCCATATAGGGTTGTTCCTAAGGTGAAAAGGAGAATCGAATGAGGCTAATGTAAGGAATGCTCAAAGGGTGAGGCGCGGTTATGGCGCTGATCGTTGAAAGGTTATATTGTGGTTGGCTTAGAAGGCGATGATGTAGTGGAGAAAACGACAAGGAACAAGAGTAAGAAAAAGGCGGAGCGATAAGGAATTGGCTCACGCAATGAGACAGGCTAATAATGCAAGTTCAAACCTATTCTAATTCTAAGGTAGGGATGAGCATTGAAAATTGATGATTTTGGCGATCGTCTTTTCCTCATGGGCCTACGCGAGCCTAGAGGTGGGCATGGGCCGGGTCGGGCCTGTTTACGGGCTCGGCCCGCGGGCTTGGGGCAATGGCCGGCCGGGCCCAAACCCGTGAGTGGCAGGTCGTGCCGTGCCGGGCCTGAAATTTTCAGATTTTGTCCACGGCCCGACATCCAACAGATCTGGTTACAAGTAATATTCAGAAAGATCACATTGGTGGAACTTCTGTGCCTACAATGAATTCTTTTCCATTCTCGTGCCTCGAAATCACTTTCAAGCACTTGAGGATACTGATTGGATCTTAGCAATGAAATATGAGCTCAACCAATTTGTGAGGAACAAGGTATGGCACCTTGAATCCAAGCTGGAACACTAGAAGGTAATAAGATTGAAGTGGGTGTTCAAGAACAAGTTGGAAGAGCATGAAACTATTGTCAGGAACAAGGCCAGGTTAGTTGTTAAAGGTTATAATCAACAAGAAGGTATTGATTTCGAAGAAACTTTTGCTCCGGTTGCTAGGTTACAAGCTATAAGAATTTTAATTGCTTTTGCTTCTTACATGGGCTTTAAATTATATCAAATGGATGTTAAATGCGCTTTTCTTAATGGTTATTTGAATGAAAATTTTTATGTGGAACAATCTCCTGGATTTGAAAACTCTAGATTTACCAATCATGTCTGAAGCAAGCTCCTAGAGCATGGTATAAAAGGTTGTCCAAGTTCCTTTTGGAAAACGATTTTAAAAGAGGAAAATTTGATAGAACTTTTTTTTTGAAATCAAAAGAATATAATCTTCTTCTTGTTCAAATTTATGTGGAAGATATAATATCTGGTGCTACTAATGAATCCTTGTGCGAAGAATTTGCAAATCTTATGAGCAGGGAATTCGAGATGAGTATGATAAGCGAACTCAACTTCTTCCTTGGTTTTCAAATCAAGCAAACTGAGAAATGAATCTCCCTTCATCAACAAAAAATATATCAACGAACTTCTCAAGAAATATGGAATGAAATCTTCAAAAATTAATCACACTCCTACGGGAACTAACACCAAATTAGATGAAGATTCTAATGGGAAAAGTGTGAATCAAACTCAATATACACTAGTGGAAAAAACCTTAAATGACACAGGTAAACTGATCCGGTTCTCCCAAAATCGAATTAGTTAATTCAAATATTGTTGGGTGCACATTATGGACCAATTAACTGATTCGCTCCATATTAAAACCAAATCAGTTAATTGGGCCCTTATATAAACACCCAGATCGGCCCAGCGACAACTCTCACCCTTACATCTCTCTCCTCACCCGTCTCTCCTCTCTCCCACGAAGTAACCCTAATCCCCCTTTTCTCTCTCACTCATCCTCTCCTCTCCTTTCCTTTATCCCCTCCCACCTTTCTTCGTTAATCTTCCTAAAAAAGTCCTAACCTCAGATTTTCCTATCTCACTGACAAATGATCCCTATCTCATCGATAAATCAACCACCATCTCCCAATTCCTCCACGGCGCTCGATAAAAGCTCAGCAAGCTCTGCATTCGTAGTTGTTTTAGAAAAGGGAGCATAATTTCTGGGGCCACCACGCCGGTACCAACACCAGCGAGCACCTAAGAAAGAATAGAAAATCAAATCCCTAAGATTTCCTTTTCTCGCTTCCATTACCAAATACCCCCAATTCGATTTCTCGATTAGGGTTTTCAATTAGGGAGGTTAGCTACTAGCGACGCACGCCACTAGGGCCGGTTGCGGGGAAGCACTACAGAGGTCGGTTTGTATGATTTTTTTTTTCAAATTATTTTATATATAATTGTTCTCATTTGCTTTAATCTCTATTATATATGTCAACAGGGGTAGGACACCAAAAATTAGAAAAAGAAATATTTCAAAATAAAAAAACTTATAACTGCTTCAGGAGAAAAAAAAAATAAAAAAAAGTTAACACACATACAAGAAAACTAACTAATTTAATCAAAAGCCAAAGAAACTAACTATTTAAAAAAAAAAATTACAACAATTACTGTAACAGCCCGCACCTCCGAGCTGCTAGCTAGTTACACTTAACATTCACAAATCTCAATTATCATTTAATAAAACTCAAATTACATTATTTTACAGCGGAAACATAACCTATAAAACTCCATACTGGACCTGTGGCTCCAGGCCCACGATATAACAATCCAAAGTATACATACAATGAATAGATCTAAACAAGTCTCCAATATGATATAATTATATATCATAAGAATTCCTTGAGCTACACTATATAATGTCCATCATTGCCCATTCAAAAAAAATCACTTGATTGCAACCCTTATTGTCTAATGCCCATTCCGAAACTTTTATAATTCCTGCAAAATTACTAACAATGAACACTGCCCCCACCCGGACAGGTTCCAAGAACAAAATCAGCGAAACTGAGTACACACTGTCCAACCAGAAAATATTTTTGGTGGCTTAAAACATATTTACTTAGTTACACTTGCTCTACGAGACATTTGGAAATGAGATATAGAAAGGGCGTAATGAAATAATATGGCAAATACTTGCACCCAGTTTACAATATTACTTATTTAAAATAATAATATAAATATTTCACGGAATAAATAGTATATACATCCAATGGGAGGAATCCTGGGGATTCTATAAATCTAATACGATCTTCCAAAATCAATTCTATCTCTAACATATTTTAAGCCATACTCTATGACATAACAATATTTCCCACTTCAGTGTTTCAAAAGAATAACATCTAATCCAAATATGTGGAACATAGCTAATTCCTTTCATAAATTCATAACGAGTTTCTTAGTAGTTCATTCCCATATTTCGCACATGAATTCCATAAAATTGGGAGAGTAAAACATTACTTCAGAAATACGGTTTGAAATAACTTCCCACGAAACCAGTTGCATATTTAAATACGTATTCTATTTTCTTTCAAAAATCATATTATACTAGGGAAGAGAACACAAATAGAGTTGCCTTCCAGGCGAATTCTCTAAACTTTTCCAAGGGATGTCTCCCTCTTCCGTTATGTACTGCTTGCAAGACTTATCAGGACATGTCCCCAGAATACAGATATACAGAATACAGAATGTTGTTCATCACTGCTCTGGCAGCTTCTTTCCCTCACAAGAACATAATCAAAATACAAAATTTATAATTTCACATTTTCTGAAACTCAGTTTCATAATTCTTAAGTGCGATATACCCAAATCTCATAACGCAATTTCATTCTGGTACTCCATAACAAAACTTAAATTACTTGGTAAACATAACATACTAGAGTTTCCAACAACTTAACGTAAATCAACTTTTGACAAAATCAATTTGACAAAAATTACTTAAATTCAGACTTTAAAAGAAATATAGTCCAATTCTATAAGCTTATTATAATTATAGTCCAAAAAAAATATAGCTTACTGATCAAAGTCTCAAATTAGAATGTAAGTCTTATACACTTTATACTTTTGTTACGAAGTTCTATGTTGTGAAACACCTTTCGCTTAAATCTTATCAAACAATCTACACAACTCATAACCTGAGCAAACCTCAATGTTCATACTTGCGTTGATCATACTAATTATAATATTCTTGTCATATCTCAGTAGAACATTATCCTTCTCGAATAATCGTCATGAAGTTAAAATGTAGTAATACCAAATTGTAATTCGCACATATCCATAGACTTCAAAGTTCATATCATATATATATACCCAAAGCTTACGATGTACAACATCTTAGATACCATTTCTATAATTTAGATACACAAAAATTTATAGTTTCTTGAGCTTTAACTTGTATTTATAATGATAGTTGATGCTTCCTCCAACACGACTTACTTGTTAATGCCACATCTTAATGATTGAACTCTTCATATTTGAACTTCCGGTCTTCTAGTAATTCAACTAGTATAAAATCTGGAAACAAACTTTATTACCTCAAGTTCAATGTCACATAAATCTTTTTATATTCCCAACCCTGTTCCTTTTTCCTGACTGAATTACTTGTTTGAACTTGATAATCCCAATTATATAAACTTATATCCATATTTCTATCATTATTAAATCATATGCCTAGTTCCCAACACTTCATTGCACAAGGTCTATACGCCCTCGACCTTCCATGCTTTATTCTTTACTCTTTCAATTAGATAATAAGACATCTCACCTTTTCGACTTAGCCTAGTATAATGTTCATGGCTTAAGATTCCCAACTCAAATATAGTTCCTCATTGCTTAAGTAATATGATTTTTATTTTATTATACTGCTTTACTACTCCGATCTTTTGATCCATTACTCATTTCCTGAGCTATTAGAAACTTCACCAGTTCACATTCCATCTAATATCCCAAATGATGTATTGCTAGCTTCGATTAGTTATCATAAAACTCCAACTATATATCTACATTTCCTTGAATCATAAATTGTAGTATACTTACCATCTCCATCTCCAAATAATACCTTCTTTTGAAATCCTCAACCTTAACCTTTTCATGACCCATAATATATCAAGCTTACAAACCCATAAAAAATATATTCCAAAATCCTACTTCAAAGCTCTCACATAAATGAGAGAAGTGTTTCACTTATTTTGGAACGGAGGAAGTATATTATAATCAGCACTTTCAAACCCATAATTCCCAAAAGTCAAATCTATATTCCTTGAGTTGATTGAAAAATATCTTTAAAATCTTGTATCTTATATTTCAGATTATATATACAAAACTTGAAACGGAAAACACTTGATTATCACAATACACTTAGATTCTTAGTAACTTTGCATGAATCAACTCTTTTTACACTGCATACATTTACAACTACATAACCCTTTTCACACTTCATGTATTTACAATTACATATATACGAATATTAGTAAAAACATAGTTGAGTTTCATAAGTTCATCAATCCTATCGAATTACAGTCGATTACTTCTTGCAAAGCATACGAGATCGTGCAAAAATATTTTATTTATAGATACATTGAGAAATCTATCGACAACTTTTACTTAAATACTTATAATCCAACGTCCATAATTTTCATCTCATGTCTTAAAACATGGGTCTCCGAACAACTTACACTACTTAGATTCAAAAACCAAAATATACTTTAGTCCGACAGTACGATTTGCGTAGTATAATATGAGCTGATATTATTGGATAACTTTTACTTACTTCAAAATATACAAATAAAATATACTTCATAGCAGAACTTATGATCATATCTCAAATCATAATTAGGAAATCAAGGCTAATCTTATATAGTCGAAACACTTGGCATCAAATTACATTCTCTTGAAGTCAAACAAGCATAGAACTCAAGAACCACCCTTTTAAACAAAAATTGAGCTTATAATCATAAAACCATAACAAGTCCAAATCAGAATTCTAATTTCTTCTTGGCAAATCATGAAACTCTATACAAATTATAATTTTGCAGACGCAATTTAGTTTGTAAGGTGGAGGGACAATGTGTACCTTTTCTTTTTTTTTCAATAATACTGACTATTCACCATAACCTCGTTCGAACTCCGATAATGCTTGAATTCCATAATCTATTTTTCGAGATTCATCTCACAACAATAAAAACAAGGTATTAATACCCATTTCCACAAATACTCAAATGATGACCTTACATTGATAGGACTTCCTATATATAGATTCTTCCGTTAGTCTTATTCAACCTTTTGAATCAAAACTAAAGCTTTGCATAATTGATTTCTTTTCTACTCGTTACTTGCATCAAAACCTGACAAATGATTATAACCCACTAACAACACTAATAGATCACAATATTCCTCAACTAAGCCCATCAAAGGATCATTCCAACCAAATTTCTTTTGAATCAGACCATTCATTATAAGAATTCAGATTTCCAAATCAGACCATTCATTATAAGAATTCAGATTTCCAATAATCTGACATAATAATACGTATTATCAATTCCAAGTTTAATTCTTTACAAAAAGTTCAGTGTATCCGAAGGAAAATACATAGTTTGGTCAAGCTCATAAACTACTCAATTCCTTAGAACAAGGTTCAAAAACTGATTTCGTACTTATGCCAAAATCAAAATTAACTTTGAGTAAATTCTCATAAACTCAAGCAAATTTAACAATGTCAAGCTAAGCTTACATGAATCTTATTTGAATTGGTAATTTCAGAGAAAGAACATAAGTTCCAAGTTCATACCTTGATAGAAATTAGATGAAACTGATTTTGTTACCACGCATTTAAGTAATACTAATTGGAATCCAAATAAGAAACTAATCAAACCCTCTATTAAGAAACAAATAATAAAGAAAACAAAATTTGATTACCTTTCCACATAAAACTTCTTTTGAACATCATGCGATTGGAAGGATTGATAACAACCAAGGGGTTCTTTGCTTAGCTACCCACGAGAACACAAGAGGAGAAAAAGGAACAGAGCACCATTAGCTTCACACAACACGCAACAACACGGCAGTGACGGAACCGCCATCCCCAAGCAATGTCAGCACCGCGCGACCAAGAGCTGGGCAATGCCGAAAGACGGTGTAACGCGGCAGAATTATCGCCAACGAAAATCAACAAGAACAACCCGAGAAAGAGGATGGACTAAGAGGAAGAGGAGACTCGTGAAGGAAGAATTTTGGGTTTGGAGTTTCTTTTATTCTCCTAGAAGGAAGATGGAACTTAGACAACAAGGCAACAATGTGGCAATTCCACCTATTGCCACGGAAGAGATGAGGAAGTGAATGGCTTTCTCTTTTTTTTTTCTTTTTTTTTCTTTTTTTTTATCATTTTAAAATGAAATCTAGACTAAGAGCAAATAATAGCTTACAATAAGAATTTGGTTTAATAAGCCCAAACTTTATTTATCGTACAACTCATCGAACATTAATTATCACATAAGAAATACTCAAAATTTACTTTAACACAAGGTTTCTCAAAACGATTCCAGAAAAACTACTAATAGCTCCTAAAACATAATTTCCTCAAATCATCACTTATACTATAAGCCAAAAACCTAATAGGACTTTTCACTTTTGAAACTTCGATTCTCGATACTCAACCTTTGATTACGATGGGGATACAAGTTATCCCATGACAACTTTGATGTTCAACCTCACCATTACCAAGGAGCAGCACTAGAGATGCTTATCAATCTATTCCTCAATTCTTGATTACTAATAACCCAAATACATTTCAGACTATCCGGCCAAGAAACTTTTACCCCCACTATATGGCTAACACGGCACACAGTCGTAGGGTTGCTCTGATACCACCTGTAACAGCCCGCACCTCCGAGCTGCTAGCTAATTTCACTTAACATTCACCAATCTCAATTATCATTTAATAAAACTCAAATTACATTATTTTACAGCGGAAACATAACCAATAAAACTCTATACTGGACCTGTGGCTCTTGGCCCACGATATAACAATCCAAAGTATACATACAATGAATAGATCTAAACAAGTCTCCAATATGATACAATTATATATCATAAGAATTCCTTGAGCAACACTATATAATCTCCATCATTGCCCATTCAAAAAAAATCACTTGATTGCAACCCTTATTGTCCAATGTCCATTCCGAAACTTTTATAATTCCTGCAAAATTACTAACAATGAACACTGCCCCCACCCGGACAGGTTCCAAGAACAAAATCAGCGAAACTGAGTACACACTGTCCAACCAGAAAATATTTTTGGTGGCTTAAAACATATTTACTTAGTTACACTTGCTCTACGAGACATTTAAAAATGAGATATAGAGAGGGCGTAATGAAATAATATGGCAAATACTTGCACCCAGTTTACAATATTACTTGTTCAAAATAATAATATAAATATTTCACGGAATAAATAGTATATACATCCAATGGGAGGAATCCTGGGGATTCTATATATCTAATACGATCTTCCAAAATCAATTCTATCTCTAACATATTTTAAGCCATACTCTACGACATAACAATATTTCCCACTTCAGTGTTTCAAAAAGAATAACATCTAATCCAAATATGTGGAACATAGCCAATTCCTTTCATAAATTCCTAACGAGTTTCTTAGTAGTTCATTCCCATATTTCGCACATGAATTCCATAAAATTGGGAGAGTAAAACATTACTTCAGAAATACGGTTTGAAATAACTTCCCACGAAACCATTTGCATATTTAAATACATATTCTATTTTCTTTCAGAAATCATATTATACTGGGGAAGAGAACACAAATAGAGTTGCCTTCCAGGCGAATTTTCTAAACTTTTCCAAGGGACGTCTCCCTCTTCCGTTATGTACTGCTTGCAAGACTTATCAGGACATGTCCCCAGAATACAGATATACAGAATACAGAATGTTGTTCATCACTTTGCTCTGCGGCTTCTTTCCCTCACAAGAACAGAATCAAAATACAAAATTTATAATTTCACATTTTCTGAAACTCAGTTTCATAATTCTCAAGTGCGATATACCCAAATCTCATAACGCTATTGCATTCTGGTACTCCATAACAAAACTTAGATTACTTGGTAAACATAACATACTAGAGTTTCCAACAACTTAACGTAAATCAACTTTTGACAAAATCTATTTTACAAAAATTACTTAAATTCAGACTTTAAAAGAAATATAGTCCAATTCTATAAGCTTATTATAATTATAGTCCAAAAAAAAATAGCTTACTGATCAAAGTCTCAAATTAGAATGTAAGTCTTATACACTTTATACTTTTGTTACGAAGTTCTATGTTGTGAAACACCTTTCGCTTAAATCTTATCAAACAATCTACACAGCTCATAACCTGAGCAAACCTTAATGTTCATACTTGCGTTGATCATACTAATTATAATATCCTTGTCATATCTCAGTAGAACATTATCCTTCTCGAATAATCGTCATGAAGTTATAATGTAGTAATACCAAATTGTAATTCGCACATATCCATAGACTTCAAAGTTCATATCATATATATATACCCAAAGCTTAAGATGTACAACATCTTAGATACCATTTCTGTAATTTAGATACACAAAAATATATAGCTTCTTGAGCTTTAACTTGTATTTATAATGATAGTTGATGCTTCCTCCAACACGACTTACTTGTTAATGCCACATCTTAATGATTGAACTCTTCATATTTGAACTTCCGGTGTTCTAGTAATTCAACTAGTATAAAATCTGGAAACAAACTTTATTACCTCAAGTTCAATGTCACATAAATCTTTTTATATTCCCAACCCTGTTCCTTTTTCCTGACTCAATTACTTGTTTGAACTTGGTAATCCCAATTATATAAACTTATATCCAAATTAATCTTAGATCCATATTTCTATCATTATTAAATCATATGCCTAGTTCCCAGCACTCATTGCACAAGGTCTATACGCCCTCGACCTTCCATGCTTTATTCTTTACTCTTTCAATTAGATAATAAGACATCTCACCTTTTCGACTTAGCCTAGTATAATGTTCATGGCTTAAGATTCCCAACTTAAATATAGTTCCTCGTTGCTTAAGTAATATGATTTTTATTTTATTATACTGCTTTGCTACTCCAATCTTTTGATCCATTACTCATTTCCTGAGCTATTATAAACTTCACCAGTTCACATTCCATCTAATATCCCAAATGATGTATTGCTAGCTTCGATTAGTTATCATAAAACTCCAACTATATATCTACATTTCCTTGAATCATAAATTGTAGTATACTTACCATCTCCATCTCCAAATAATACCTTCTTTTGAAATCCTCAACCTTAACCTTTTCATGACCCATAATATATCAAGCTTACAAACCCATAAAAGATATATTCCGAAATCTTATATTATAATCATAAACGTGTGCAATGCTTGACATAATGTTTGTATGATGCAGATATGTAATGCAAATGCAGAGATATGATGTTAATGCAGAAAATAATTTTTTTAAAAAAAAAAAGTTTTTGAGAGAGGGGAAATGGAAATCCCCCAAAGATGATGCATGTAAGTTATGTCTGATTCGAGACGAATATTTGAGTTTCCTACGAGCCTCAGTGAGCCTATAAATAGTTATGATCTCGTATTATTTTCTCAAATGGGTCTGGAGTCCATAATCTTCTGTACGGACTCATAATGAAGTTCCTTATCAAAATAGGGTTGGAGCCCATGACCTTCTGTGTGGACTTGCTATGCAGCCCCCAACAAAAATAGAGTTGTTAAAACATTTGACTTGATTGCTTGATTTTGAATACATCTTATCACACTAAGTGGAAGTTTCGACCAAAGATTCCATATAGGGTTGTTCCTAAGGTGAAAAGGAGAATCGAATGAGGCTAAAGTAAGGAATGCTCAAAGGGTGAGGCGCGGTTATGGCGCTGATCGTTGAAAGGTTATATTGTGGTTGGCTTAGAAGGCGATGATGTAGTGGAGAAAACGACAAGGAACAAGAGTAAGAAAAAGGCGGAGCGATAAGGAATTGGCTCACGCAATGAGACAGGCTAATAATGCAGGTTCAAACCTATTCTAATTCTAAGGTAGGGATGAGCATTGAAAATTGATGATTTTGGCGATCGTCTTTTCCTCATGGGCCTACGCGAGCCTAGAGGTGGGCATGGGCCGGGTAGGGCCTGTTCACGGGCTCGGCCCGCGGGCTTGGGACAATGGCCGGCCGGGCCCAAACCCGTGAGTGGCAGGTCGTGCCGTGCCGGGCCTGAAATTTTCAGATTTTGTCCACGGCCCGACATCCAACAGATCTGGTTACAAGTAATATTCAGAAAGATCACATTGGTGGAACTTCTTTGCCTACAATGAATTCTTATCCATTCTCGTGCCTCGAAATCACTTTCAAGCACTTGAGGATGCTGATTGGATCTTAGCAATGAAATATGAGCTCAACCAATTTGTGAGGAACAAGGTATGGCACCTTGAATCCAAGCTGGAACACTAGAAGGTAATAAGATTGAAGTGGGTGTTCAAGAACAAGTTGGAAGAGCATGTAACTATTGTCAGGAACAAGGCCAGGTTAGTTGTTAAAGGTTATAATCAACAAGAAGGTATTGATTTCGAAGAAACTTTTGCTCCGGTTGCTAGGTTACAAGCTATAAGAATTTTAATTGCTTTTGCTTCTTACATGGGCTTTAAATTATATCAAATGGATGTTAAATGCGCTTTTCTTAATGGTTATTTGAATGAAAATTTTTATGTGGAACAATCTCCTGGATTTGAAAACTCTAGATTTACCAATCATGTCTGAAGCATGCTCCTAGAGCATGGTATAAAAGGTTGTCCAAGTTCCTTTTGGAAAACGATTTTAAAAGAGGAAAATTTGATAGAACTTTTTTTTTGAAATCAAAAGAATATAATCTTCTTCTTGTTCAAATTTATGTGGAAGATATAATATCTAGTGCTACTAATGAATCCTTGTGCGAAGAATTTGCAAATCTTATGAGCAGGGAATTCGAGATGAGTATGATAAGCGAACTCAACTTCTTCCTTGGTTTTCAAATCAAGCAAACTGAGAAATGAATCTCCCTTCATCAACAAAAAATATATCAACGAACTTCTCAAGAAATATGGAATGAAATCTTCAAAAATTAATCACACTCCTACGGGAACTAACACCCAATTAGATGAAGATTCTAATGGGAAAAGTGTAAATCAAACTCAATATACACTAGTGGAGAAAACCTTAAATGACACAGGTAAACTGATCCGGTTCTCCCAAAATCGAATTATTTAATTCAAATATTGTTGGGTGCAAATTATGGACCAATTAACTGATTCGCTCCATATTAAAACCAAATCAGTTAATTGGGCCCTTATATAAACACCCAGATCGGCCCAGTGACAACTCTCACCCTTACATCTCTCTCCTCACCCGTCTCTCCTCTCTCCCACGAAGTAACCCTAATCCCCCTTTTCTCTCTCACTCATCCTCTCCTCTCCTTTCCTTTATCCCCTCCCACCTTTCTTCGTTAATCTTCCTAAAAAAGTCCTAACCTCAGATTTTCCTATCTCACCGACAAATGATCCCTATCTCATCGATAAATCAACCACCATCTCCCAATTCCTCCACGGCGCTCGATAAAAGCTCAGCAAGCTCTGCATTCGTAGTTGTTTTAGAAAAGGGAGCACAATTTCCGGCGCCACCACGCCGGTACCAACACCAGCGAGCACCTAAGAAAGAATAGAAAATCAAATCCCTAAGATTTCCTTTTCTCGCTTCCATTACCAAATTCCCCCAATTCGATATCTCGATTAGGGTTTTCAATTAGGGAGGTTAGCTACTAGCGACGCACGCCACTAGGGCCGGTTGCGGGGAAGCACTACAGAGGTCGGTTTGTATGATTTTTTTTTTCAAATTATTTTATATATAATTGTTCTCATTTGCTTTAATCTCTATTATATATGTCAACAGGGGTAGGACACCAAAAATTAGAAAAAGAAATATTTCAAAATAAAAAAACTTATAACTGCTTCAGGAGAAAAAAAAAATAAAAAAAAGTTAACACACATACAAGAAAACTAACTAATTTAATCAAAAGCCAAAGAAACTAACTATTTTAAAAAAAAAATTACAACAATTACTGTAACAGCCCGCACCTCCGAGCTGCTAGCTAGTTACACTTAACATTCACAAATCTCAATTATCATTTAATAAAACTCAAATTACATTATTTTACAGCGGAAACATAACCTATAAAACTCCATACTGGACCTGTGGCTCCAGGCCCACGATATAACAATCCAAAGTATACATACAATGAATAGATCTAAACAAGTCTCCAATATGATATAATTATATATCATAAGAATTCCTTGAGCTACACTATATAATGTCCATCATTGCCCATTCAAAAAAAATCACTTGATTGCAACCCTTATTGTCTAATGCCCATTCCGAAACTTTATAATTCTTGTAAAATTACTAACAATGAACACTGCCCCCACCCGGACAGGTTCCAAGAACAAAATCAGCGAAACTGAGTACACACTGTCCAACCAGAAAATATTTTTGGTGGCTTAAAACATATTTACTTAGTTACACTTGCTCTATGAGACATTTGGAAATGAGATATAGAAAGGGCGTAATGAAATAATATGGCAAATACTTGCACCCAGTTTACCATATTACTTGTTTAAAATAATAATATAAATATTTCACGGAATAAATAGTATATACATCCAATGGGAGGAATCCTGGGGATTCTATAAATCTAATACGATCTTCCAAAATCAATTCTATCACTATCATATTTTAAGCCATACTCTATGACATAACAATATTTCCCACTTCAGTGTTACAAAAGAATAACATCTAATCCAAATATGTGGAACATAGCTAATTCCTTTCATAAATTCATAACGAGTTTCTTAGTAGTTCATTCCCATATTTCGCACATGAATTCCATAAAATTGGGAGAGTAAAACATTACTTCAGAAATACGGTTTGAAATAACTTCCCACGAAACCAGTTGCATATTTAAATACGTATTCTATTTTCTTTCAGAAATCATATTTTACTAAGGAAGAGAACACAAATAGAGTTGCCTTCCAGGCGAATTCTCTAAACTTTTCCAAGGGATGTCTCCCTCTTCCGTTATGTACTGCTTGCAAGACTTATCAGGAAATGTCCCCAGAATACAGATATACAGAATACAAAATGTTGTTCATCACTGCTCTGGCAGCTTCTTTCCCTCACAAGAACAGAATCAAAATAGAAAATTTATAATTTCACATTTTCTGAAACTCAGTTTCATAATTCTTAAGTGCGATATACCCAAATCTCATAACGCTATTGCATTCTGGTATTCCATAACAAAACTTAGATTACTTGGTAAAAATAACATACTAGAGTTTCCAACAACTTAACGTAAATCAACTTTTGACAAAATCTATTTGACAAAAATTACTTAAATTCAGACTTTAAATTAAAAGAAATATAGTCCAATTCTATAAGCTTATTATAATTATAGTCCAAAAAAAATATAGCTTACTGATCAAAGTCTCAAATTAGAATGTAAGTCTTATACACTTTATACTTTTGTTACGAAGTTCTATGTTGTGAAACACCTTTCGCTTAAATCTTATCAAACAATCTACACAACTCATAACCTGAGAAAACCTCAATGTTCATACTTGCGTTGATCATACTAATTATAATATCCTTGTCATATCTCAGTAGAACATTATCCTTCTCGAATAATCGTCATGAAGTTAAAATGTAGTAATACCAAATTGTAATTCGCACATATCCATAGACTTCAAAGTTCATATCATATATATATACCTAAAGCTTACGATGTACAACATCTTAGATACCATTTCTATAATTTAGATACACAAAAATATATAGTTTCTTGAGCTTTAACTTGTATTTATAATGATAGTTGATGCTTCCTCCAACACGACTTACTTGTTAATGCCACATCTTAATGATTGAACTCTTCATATTTGAACTTCCGGTCTTCTAGTAATTCAACTAGTATAAAATCTGGAAACAAACTTTATTACCTCAAGTTCAATGTCACATAAATCTTTTTATATTCCCAACCCTGTTCCTTTTTCCTGACTGAATTACTTGTTTGAACTTGATAATCCCAATTATATAAACTTATATCCAAATTAATCTTAGATCCATATTTCTATCATTATTAAATCATATGCCTAGTTCCCAACACTTCATTGCACAAGGTCTATACGCCCTCGACCTTCCATGCTTTATTCTTTACTCTTTCAATTAGATAATAAGACATCTCACCTTTTCGACTTAGCCTAGTATAATGTTCATGGCTTAAGATTCCCAACTCAAATATAGTTCCTCATTGCTTAAGTAATATGATTTTTATTTTATTATACTGCTTTACTACTCCGATCTTTTGATCCATTACTCATTTCCTGAGCTATTAGAAACTTCACCAGTTCACATTCCATCTAATATCCCAAATGATGTATTGCTAGCTTCGATTAGTTATCATAAAACTCCAACTATATATCTACATTTCCTTGAATCATAAATTGTAGTATACTTACCATCTCCATCTCCAAATAATACCTTCTTTTGAAATCCTCAACCTTAACCTTTTCATGACCCATAATATATCAAGCTTACAAACCCATAAAAAATATATTCCAAAATCTTACTTCAAAGCTCTCACATAAATGAGAGAAGTGTTTCACTTATTTTGGAACGGAGGAAGTATATTATAATCAGCACTTTCAAACCCATAATTCCCAAAAGTCAATTCTATATTCCTTGAGTTGATTGAAAAATATCTTTAAAATCTTGTATCTTATATTTCAGATTATATATCCAAAACTTGAAACGGAAAACACTTGATTATCACAATACACTTAGATTCTTAGTAACTTTGCATGAATCAACTCTTTTTACACTGCATACATTTACAACTACATAACCCTTTTCACACTTCATGTATTTACAATTACATATATACGAATATTAGGAAAAACATAGTTGAGTTTCATAAGTTCATCAATCCTATCGAATTACAGTCGATTACTTCTTGCAAAGCATACGAGATCGTGCAAAAATATTTTATTTATAGATACATTGAGAAATCTATCGACAACTTTTACTTAAATATTTATAATCCAACGTCCATAATTTTCATCTCATGTCTTAAAACATGGGTCTCCGAACAACTTACACTACTAAGATTCAAAAACCAAAATATACTTTAGTCCGACAGTACGATTTGCGTAGTATAATATGAGCTGATATTATTGGATAACTTTTCCTTACTTCAAAATATACAAATAAAATATACTTCATAGCAGAACTTATGATCATATCTCAAATCATAATTAGGAAATCAAGGCTAATCTTATATAGTCGAAACACTTGGCATCAAATTACATTCTCTTGAAGTCAAACAAGCATAGAACTCAAGAACCACCCTTTTAAACAAAAATTGAGCTTATAATCATAAAACCATAACAAGTCCAAATCAGAATTCTAATTTCTTCTTGGCAAATCATGAAACTCTATACAAATCATAATTTTGCAGACGCAATTTAGTTTGTAAGGTGGAAGGACAATGTGTACCTTTTTTTTTTTTTCAATAATACTGACTATTCACCATAACCTCGTTCGAACTCCGATAATGCTTGAATTCCATAATCTAATTTTCGAGATTCATCTCACAACAATAAAAACAAGGTATTAATACCCATTTCCACAAACACTCAAATGATGACCTTACATTGATAGGACTTCCTATATATAGATTCTTCCGTTTGTCCAATTCAACCTTTTGAATCAAAACTAAACCTTTCCATAATTGATTTCTTTTCTACTCGTTACTTGCATCAAAACCTGACAAATGATTATAACCCACTAACAACACTAATAGATCACAATATTCCTCAACTAAGCCCATCAAAGGATCATTCCAACCAAATTTCTTTTGAATCAGACCATTCATTATAAGAATTCAGATTTCCAAATCAGACCATTCATTATAAGAATTCAGATTTCCAATAATCTGACATAATAATACGTATTATCAATTCCAAGTTTAATTCTTTACAAAAAGTTCAGTGTATCCGAAGGAAAATACATAGTTTGGTCAAGCTCATAAACTACTCAATTCCTTAGAACAAGGTTCAAATACATAGTTTGCCAAAATCAAAATTCACTTTGAGTAAATTCTCATAAACTCAAGTAAATTTAACAATGTCAAGCTAAGCTTACATGAATCTTATTTGAATTGGTAATTTCAGAGAAAGAACATAAATTCCAAGTTCATACCTTGATAGAAATTAGATGAAACTGATTTTGTTACCACGCATTTAAGTAATACTAATTGGAATCCAAATCAGAAACTAATCAAACCCTCTATTAAGAAACAAATAATAAAGAAAACTAAATTTTATTACCTTTCCACATAAAACTTCTTTTGAACAGCATGCGATTGGAAGGATTGATAACAACCAAGGGGTTCTTTGCTTAGCTACCCACGAGAACACAAGAGGAGAAAAAGGAACAGAGCACCATTAGCTTCACACAACACGCAACAACACGGCAGCGATGGAACCGCCATCCCCGAGCAAAGTCAGCACCGCGCGACCAAGAGCAGGGCAATGCCGAAAGACGGTGTAACACGGCAGAATTATCGCCAACGAAAATCAACAAGAACAACCCGAGAAAGAGGATGGACTAAGAGGAAGAGGAGACTCGTGAAGGAAGAATTTTGGGTTTGGAGTTTCTTTTATTCTCCTAGAAGGAAGATGGAAATTGGACAATAAGGCAACAATGTGGCAATTCCACCTATTGCCACGGAAGAGATGAGGAAGTGAATGGCTTTCTCTTTTTTTTTCTTTTTTTTTTTTCATTTTAAAATGAAATCTATACTAGAGCAAATAATATATTACAATAAGAATTTGGTTTAATAAGCCCAAACTTTATTTATCGTACAACTCATCGAACATTAATTATCACATAAGAAATACTCAAAATTTACTTTAACACAAGGTTTCTCAAAACGATTCCAGAAAAACTATTAATAGCAAAATTAAGCTAGTAAACATAATTAGCTTTTAATTAAAGCGGCTTAAAATTTGAGCTGTTATACTCTACCACCCTTGAAATAAATTTCGTCCTCGAAATTTGAAAACACAAAAGCTTTAGAGTATGTCAAAACGAATAGCTCATAAAACGTTTTAAATAAAATCCACAAGCAAACAAACTCATATCTTACTCTATTATCTCAAAGAGTGATGGCTTTCCAAACTAACAAGCCCTATACCTTAATTCAAATTCTCCATAACTCCTAGAACATAATTTCCTCAAATCATCACTTATACTATAAGCCAAAAACCTAATAGGACTTTTCACTTTTGAAACTTCGATTCTCGATACTCAACCTTTTATTACGATGGGGATACAAGTTATCCCATGACAACTTTGTTGTTCAACCTCACCATTACCAAGGAGCAGCACTAGAGATTCTTATCAATCTATTCCTCAATTCTTGATTACTAATAACCCAAATACATTTCAGACTATCCGGCCAAGAATCTTTTACCCCCACTATATGGCTAACTCGGCACACAGTCGTAGGGTTGCCCTGATACCACTTGTAATAGCCCGCACCTCCGAGCTGCTAGCTAATTTCACTTAACATTCACAAATCTCAATTATCATTTAATAAAACTCAAATTACATTATTTTACAGCGGAAACATAACCTATAAAACTCTATACTGGACCTGTGGCTCTTGGCCCACGATATAACAATCCAAAGTATACATACAATGAATAGATCTAAACAAGTCTCCAATATGATACAATTATATATCATAAGAATTCCTTGAGCAACACTATATAATCTCCATCATTGCCCATTCAAAAAAAATCACTTGATTGCAACCCTTATTGTCCAATGCCCATTCCGAAACTTTTATAATTCCTGCAAAATTACTAACAATGAACACTGCCCCCACCCGGACAAGTTCCAAGAACAAAATCAGCGAAACTGAGTACACACTGTCCAACCAGAAAATATTTTTGGTGGCTTAAAACATATTTACTTAGTTACACTTGCTCTACGAGACATTTGAAAATGAGATATAGAGAGGGCGTAATGAAATAATATGGCAAATACTTGCACCCAGTTTACAATATTACTTGTTCAAAATAATAATATAAATATTTCACGGAATAAATAGTATATACATCCAATGGGAGGAATCCTGGGGATTCTATATATCTAATACGATCTTCCAAAATCAATTCTATCTCTAACATATTTTAAGCCATACTCTATGACATAACAATATTTCCCACTTCAGTGTTTCATAAAGAATAACATCTAATCCAAATATGTGGAACATAGCTAATTCCTTTCATAAATTCATGACGAGTTTCTTAGTAGTTCATTCCCATATTTCGCACATGAATTCCATAAAATTGGGAGAGTAAAACATTACTTCAGAAATACGGTTTGAAATAACTTCCCACGAAACCATTTGCATATTTAAATACATATTCTATTTTCTTTCAGAAATCATATTATACTGGGGAAGAGAACACAAATAGAGTTGCCTTCCAGGCGAATTCTCTAAACTTTTCCAAGGGACGTTTCCCTCTTCCGTTATGTACTGCTTGCAAGACTTATCAGGACATGTCCCCAGAATACAGATATACAGAATACAGAATGTTGTTCATCACTGCTCTGGCAGCTTCTTTCCCTCACAAGAACAGAATCAAAATACAAAATTTATACTTTCACATTTTCTGAAACTCAGTTTCATAATTCTCAAGTGCGATATACCCAAATCTCATAACGCTATTGCATTCTGGTACTCCATAACAAAACTTAGATTACTTGGTAAACATAACATACTAGAGTTTCCAACAACTTAACGTAAATCAACTTTTGACAAAATCTATTTGACAAAAATTACTTAAATTCAGACTTTAAAAGAAATATAGTCCAATTCTATAAGCTTATTATAATTATAGTCCAACAAAAAATAACTTACTGATCAAAGTCTCAAATTAGAATGTAAGTCTTATACACTTTATACTTTTGTTACGAAGTTCTATGTTGTGAAATACCTTTCGCTTAAATCTTATCAAACAATCTACACAGCTCATAACCTGAGCAAACCTTAATGTTCATACTTGCGTTGATCATACTAATTATAATATCCTTGTCAAATCTCAGTAGAACATTATCCTTCTCGAATAATCGTCATGAAGTTATAATGTAGTAATACCAAATTGTAATTCGCACATATCCATAGACTTCAAAGTTCATATCATATATATATACCCAAAGCTTAAGATGTACAACATCTTAGATACCATTTCTGTAATTTAGATACACAAAAATATATAGCTTCTTGAGCTTTAACTTGTATTTATAATGATAGTTGATGCTTCCTCCAACACGACTTACTTGTTAATGCCACATCTTAATGATTGAACTCTTCATATTTGAACTTCCGGTCTTCCAGTAATTCAACTAGTATAAAATCTGGAAACAAACTTTATTACCTCAAGTTCAATGTCACATTAATCTTTTTATATTCCCAACCCTGTTCCTTTTTCCTGACTCAATTACTTGTTTGAACTTGGTAATCCCAATTATATAAACTTATATCCAAATTAATCTTAGATCCATATTTCTATCATTATTAAATCATATGCCTAGTTCCCAACACTTCATTGCACAAGGTCTATACGCCCTCGACCTTCCATGCTTTATTCTTTACTCTTTCAATTAGATAATAAGACATCTCACCTTTTCGACTTAGCCTAGTATAATGTTCATGGCTTAAGATTCCCAACTTAAATATAGTTCCTCATTGCTTAAGTAATATGATTTTTATTTTATTATACTGCTTTGCTACTCCAATCTTTTGATCCATTACTCATTTCCTGAGCTATTAGAAACTTCACCAGTTCACATTCCATCTAATATCCCAAATGATGTATTGCTAGCTTCGATTAGTTATCATAAAACTCCAACTATATATCTACATTTCCTTGAATCATAAATTATAGTATACTTACCATCTCCATCTCCAAATAATGCCTTCTTTTGAAATCCTCAACCTTAACCTTTTCATGACCCATAATATCTCAAGCTTACAAACCCATAAAAGATATATTCCGAAATCTTATATTATAATCAGCACTTTCAAACCCATAATTTCCTAAAGTCAAATCTATATTCCTTGAGTTGATAGAAAAATATCTTTAACATCTTGTATCTTATATTTCAGATTATATATACAAAACTTGAAACGGAAAACACTTGATTATCACAATACACTTAGATTCTTAGTAACATTGCATCAATCAACTCTTTTTACACTCCAAACATTTACAACTACATAACCCTTTTCACACTTCATGTATTTACAATTACATATATACGAATATTAGTAAAAAGATAGTTGAGTTACATAAGTTCATCAATCCTATCGAATTACAGTCGATTACTTCTTGCAAAGCATACGAGATCGTGCAAAATATTATATTTATAGATACATTGAGAAATCTATCGACAACTTTTACTTAAATACTTATAATTCAACGTCCATAATTTTCATCTCATGTCTAAAAACATGGTCTCCGAACAACTTACACTACTAAGATTCAAAAACCAAAATATACTTTAGTCCGACAGTACGATTTGCGTAGTATAATATGAGCTGATATTATTGGATAACTTTTACTTACTTCAAAATATAC
This sequence comes from Beta corolliflora, assembly GCA_947648045.1. Taxonomy (NCBI): domain Eukaryota; kingdom Viridiplantae; phylum Streptophyta; class Magnoliopsida; order Caryophyllales; family Amaranthaceae; genus Beta; species Beta corolliflora. The sequence continues at coordinate 71,696 of CANSZD010001878.1, read as the reverse complement.
AAATAAAATATACTTCATAGCAGAACTTATGATCATATCTCAAATCATAATTAGGAAATCAAGGCTAATCATATATAGTCGAAACACTTGGCGTCAAATTACATTCTCTTGAAGTCAAACAAGCGTAGAACTCAAGAACCACCCTTTTAAACAAAAATTGAGCTTATAATCATAAAACCATAACAAGTCCAAATCAGAATTGTAATTTCTTCTTGGCAAATCATGAAACTCTATACAAATTATAATTTTGCAGACGTAATTTAGTTTGTAAGGTGGAGGGACAATGTGTACCTTTTCTTTTTTTTCCAATAATACTGACTATTCACCATAACCTCGTTCGAACTCCGATAATGCTTGAATTCCATAGTCTAATCCTCGTGATTCATCTCACAACAATAAAAACAAGATATTAATACCCATTTCCACAAACACTCAAATGATGACCTTACATTGATAGGACTTCCTTTATATAGATTCTTCCGTTAGTCCAATTCAACCTTTTGAATCAAAACTAAACCTTTGCATAATTGATTTCTTTTCTACTCGTTACTTGCATCAAAACCTGACAAATGATTATAACCCACTAACAACACTTATAGATCACAATATTCCTCAACTTAAGCCCATCAAAAGATCATTCCAACCAAATTTCTTTTGAATCAGACCATTCATTATAAGAATTCAGATTTCCAACAATCTGACATAATAATACGTATTATCAATTCCAAGTTTAATTCATTAGAAAAAGTTCAGTTTATCCGAAGGAAAATACATAGTTTGGTCAAGCTCATAAACTACTCAATTCCTTAGAACAAGGTTCAAAAACTGATTTCGTACTTTTGCCAAAATCAAAATTCACTTTGAGTAAATTCTCATAAACTCAAGCAAATTTAACAATGTCAAGCTAAGCTTACATGAATCTTATTTGAATTGGTAATTTTAGAGAAAGAACATAAATTCCAAGTTCATACCTTGATAGAAATTAGATGAAACTGATTTTGTAAAACTTTTCAATCTTAAATGTTACCACACATTTAAGTAATACTAATTGGAATCCAAATCAGAAACTAATCAAACCCTTTATTAAGAAACAAATAATAAAGAAAACTAAATTTGATTACCTTTCCACATAAAACTTCCTTTGAACACCATGCAATTGGAAGGATTGATAACAACCAAGGGGTTCTTTGCTTAGCTACCCACGAGAACACAAGAGGAGAAAAAGGAACAAAGCACCATTAGCTTCACACAACACGCAGCATCACGGCAGCGGTGGAACCGCCATCCCCGAGCAATGTCAGCACCGCGCGACCAAGAGCAGGACAATGCCGGAAGACGGTGTAACGCGGCAGAATTATCGCCAACGAAAATCAACAAGAACAACCCGAGAAAGAGGATAGACTGAGAGGAAGAGGAGACTCGTGAAGGAAGAATTTTGGGTTTGGAGTTTCTTTTATTCTCCTACAAGGAAGATGGAAATTGGACAACAAGGCAACAATGTGGCAATTCCACTTATTGCCACGGAAGAGATGAGGAAGTGAATGGCTTTCTCTTTTTTTTTCTTTTTTTTTCATTTTATAATGAAATCTAGACTAAGAGCAAATAATAGCTTACAAGAAGAATTTGGGTTAATAAGCCCAAACTTTATTTATCGTACAACTCATCGAACATTAATTATCACATAAGAAATACTTAAAATTTACTTTAACACAAGGTTTCTAAAAACGATTCCAGAAAAACTATTCATAGCTAAATTAAGCTAGTAAACATAATTAGCTTTTAATTAAAGCGGCTTAAAATTTGAGATGTTACACATTACACCCAAAGACAAAAATAGAAGATTTTTTTAAAAAAATGTATACACTACATCTACAATAATGTAGTTTCTCCAGAAATCCCTGCAGTTCCTCAATCTTCACTTCAGAACTCAAACTGTCTTCTTATTTCCCCTTTTCTCCCTTCCATTATCTTCCAAAATCTCGCTTCCATTACCTGCAAAGGAATAAAAGCACATATTTACAAAAGAACACAAAAACAATTTGGGTGCGATTTTTATTTAAGAGGAAAAAAAAGAAATCTCAAATTCAACTAGCAAAACAGTGAAAAAGGTATGTTTTTTTTACTTCGTAATTCATCCTCATTTTGTAATATTTGAGGAGACAACAACTTCATAATTGACTATTTTAATTGGATTGTGTTTATGAATAACCTATTCTGTTATAATCATAAAGTTTATTTTTAAGTTGCTCCTTAAGAAACCTTCACATTCATTAGAAAATCTAGGTTTCATTGACCCACAACTCTTTTCCCCTGCTCTTCTATCAGTTACACAAATTTGGGAGGTAAATTGACAATCCAAGACCAGAAACTGTGTGTCGATGAGACCCAACATTCATCCTACTAACACTGTGAGAAATTAGAAAAAAAACTACTGTTTGGGCTCAATTATCAGCAAGCCCAACAAAAGCACAAAGGTCTCCTGAAGCCTTGGACAGGTGGCAGCAGTGGGTCCCACTTGTGAGTTGACCTAATCCCAAGAGTGTGGTGAACAACTCAAAGGTCGAAATGATTGTTGCTCGAAAAGGTAACATAGCCATTGATCCCAAAAAGGCCCATCCAATCAATGTTTCTTGTCTGGGAATCGCCAACACTATAAATACCAACAATCTCATCAATGAACAAGTATTTAATTCTCACCTAACAAACTAGAGCATCTCTCTTTAGATTCTCTCTCTACCTCAATCATGTACTGACTTGAGCGTTGGAGGGGCGATCCCGGAAATACCCCCGGGGTAGTCTGACCTTATTTTTCAGGATTCCGGCGTACGGATCAGGGAACTCAGGCGAACGCTTTTGGGGCCCACACCAAATCTCACACGTTGTTACAATCCTTAATTTCGTAGCAGAAACAGTTTGGCGCCGTCTGTGGGGAAGTGACAATCAAAGTTACTTCGCTTCCACTCAGCAAGATTCACCTCGTTGTTACTCAGCAATGGCCCCAGCCAAGAGCACTCGCACTAGAAAGCCTTCAGCACAGGCTCAGAGGTCCGAACGAGCACCCTCGCCTTCTCATCCCCGGAGGTCCGAACGGGCACAAACGCCTCCCGCTCGGTCCCCGACTGTTCAGACTATCAACCCCAATGAAGAACAATCCAATGGGGATCGACCCACCACTTCACAACAATTGCAACGGGCCGACCCTCAACCCTTGCTGGCAGCGGACATCGCCCTGATAGCTACTCAACTCCAGCAAACCCTGCAGCGCAGCATAATGGATATGCTGACCACCCTACAACAAGGACGTGCCATACCCAACCCTAGGGACAAAGCCTTGGTACTTTCCCAAAGAGAAGAGCACATCCCCCGCTCTATTCACGATCAGCCTAGCCGGCAACGATCAGAGGCCAGGGAACCAAGTCAGCACGACAAACAAAAGTCTAGGCAAGAAGAAGACGAGCGGCATCCACCTCAGGGAAGATCCGCTCGGCGGGGAGAAGAGACTCATGTCTCCAAGTCCCCTAGAGGCAACGCCGGACGTAAACCTGAGGACGCCCGACACTTCCTCAACCAGAAGCGCCTCAGCCAGGGGTATGATGCTAGGTACATCCTAAGCAAGAAGGCCGCTCAGCGAGAGGGTCATGGAGACTCGGCTCAATCTAGACCCCCTCGGATTAACAGTGGAGCACTAAAATTCATGGTGCCATTCAGCCGAGAGATCCTGGAGGCACTTAGTCCGGGCAAAATCAAAACGCAAACCATTGAACCATTTGCGGGCCTAACCGACCCAGATGATCACATGGCTACTTACAAAGCTCAAATGAGCGTTCAAACCAAATGCGAAGCAACATGGTGCCGCTTCTTTCCCACAACATTAAAGAGCTTGGCTCTGAACTGGTTTCAGGAGCTCCTTGCTGGGATCTTAACTGATTTCTCAGTACTAGAAGACTTATTTATCCACCAGTTTGTAGCTGGGAAAAGGCAGAAGAAAATAAGTCTTCATTTGATGACAGTCAGACGGGAGAAGAATGAGAGTCTAGCCGACTACATCATAAGATTCAATGAGGAATCTTTAAAAGTATCCAATCTGCAAGACGCAGTGGCATTTGCCGCCCTGATGTCCATGCTGCAACCCTGTCGACTGAGATGGTCCTTGGTAGAAAACGAAGTGAAAACCTTCTCCGAGGCAATGAGCAAGGCTCAAAGGTTCATCCAGGCGGCAGACATATGTCGCCACTCGGATGATGGAAACAAGAAGAGGAAGGAAGAAGGAAATCACAAGGACCAGCCAAAACAACAAAAGACGGGGGGTAGGTCAGACAGGTTCATCGACCACGGCAACGACCCCCGATTCAGCAAGAATAGGAGAGAGATCTACTTGGACATCAAAGACAAGTCCATGCTTCCCCGCCCACCTTCCATCAGAACGTCCTCCACTCGGAGAGATAAAAGCCAGTGGTGTGAGTACCACAAAGAATGTGGGCACACCACCAAGGACTGCAGAGAACTCAAGAAGTCCCTGAATAATCTGGCAGACCAAGGCAAGCTGAACCGCTACCTCAAACACACCAGCGAGGAGAAAGGCAAGTAAAAGGTTGGTCAGTCGAACAGCGGGGACATCGAAGGATTTATTGGAGTCATTGCAGGTGGCTTTGCATCAGGAGGCCTAACCGGCCGATCCCGCAAAGCCCACTTACAGAGTCTCAAGCACCAAGTGCTTGACGTCCACCATCCTCGACCAGATTGCCCCGTAATGACCTTCTGGGAATCTAGTCGGACCCTACACACGCCCCATGATGATCCCCTAGTCATCGAACTGAAAGTGGCTAACACTACAGTCAAGCGAGTGTTAGTAGATAGTGGTTCATCCGCTGACATAATTACACTAGAGTGCCTCAATAAGTTGAAATACAGCGAAAGGGATGTCACTCCCCTCAATCAGCCACTCATAGGCTTCGGGGGAAACTCGGTACATCCAGTCGGATCAATAAAGTTACCCACTCGGATGGGAGATAAAGGCAAGGGAAGAAACCTACTGATTGACTTCCTAGTGGTGGACATCCCTCTACCATACAACATCATAATGGGAAGACCAACTCTTAACAAGGTCAAAGCTGCAATTTCCATCTACCAACTCCTTATCCAATTCGAGACCGACGAGGGTAAGGTTTGGAAGATCCAAGGGGATCAGCAAGCAGCTAGAGAGTGCTACGTTAACAGCTTGAAAAACAAGATCGACGTCCAAGAGGACTCGAAAAAGAGAAAGCGGGAAGAAGGTCAGCCCTCAAATGGCCTGGGAGTCTACATCACTGAAAATCCTAAGCAGTACGAGCGCCCTCAGCCAGCTGAGGAAGACGAGGAAGTAGTCATTGACAAGGTACTCGGTCGAACTTTGAGGGTAGGCAAAGCCATGGAGCCTCAAACAAGAGAAGAGATCATACAAGTGCTCACGGAGTACAAAGACGTTTTCGCCAACGAAGCCTCAGAAATGCCAGGGCTCGACCCCAATATCATGTGCCATGAGCTGAACATCAAAGAGGGGTTCAAGCCAGTCAAGCAAAAGCTGAGACATCAAGGTCCCGAAAGGAATACTGCAGCAGCCGCAGAAGTCAAAAAGTTGCTTAAACCAAGCTTCATAGAGGAATGCCAATACTCATAATGGTTGGCCAATGTTGTACTGGTCAAAAAGCCGAGCGGGGCATGGAGAATGTGTGTGGATTTCACAAACCTGAACAAGGTCTGTCCAAAAGATAACCACCCTCTGCCCAAGATCGACAGGCTAGTCGCTTCAACAGTGGGTCATGCTCTCTTCAGCTTCATGGACGCAAATGCGGGGTACCATCAGATCCCGATGGCTGAGTACGATCGAGTCCATACCGCCTTCGTCACAAATTAAGGGGTATATTGGTATAAAATAATACCATTCAGACTCAAGAATGCTGGGGCTACGTACCAACGAACAGTGAACAAAATCTTCAAAGACCAACTTGGTCGGAATATTGAAGTGTATGTTGACGACATGATCTTCAAAAGTAAAGCCCAAGGAGATCACCCGTCAGATCTAAGAGAGACCCTTGAAACATTGAGGCAGTTCCGTATGATGCTCAACCCGAAGAAGTACGTCTTCGGAGTTAAAGGGGGAATGTGCCTCGGATTCCTTGTGGACGAGAGAGGAATTGAGGCCAACCCCGACAAGATTAAAGCGGTAATGGAAATGAAATCCCCTCGGAACGTACGAGAGGTGCAACGCCTAACCGGCTGTTTGGCGGCCCTCGAACGCTTCCTCTCCCGGTCGGCAGACAAAAGCTTGTATTTTTTCAAAGCTCTGAAGAGGAAGGAATTCACTTGGGACGAAGATGCCGAACAAGCCTTCGCTTCCCTCAAAACACATCTTTCAACCCTCCCCAAGTTGATATCCCCCCTGCCAGGGGAAATATTGTTCATTTACTTGGCTGTTTCAGAGTACGCGCTCAGCGCTGTTCTGATAGCTGAAAGAGAGGAAAAACAACACCCAGTCTACTTCATCAGCCACGCTTTCCGAGGAGCGAAATCCAAGTATACTGAGGTAGAAAAAATGGTCTTCGCCCTAGTGATGGCAAGTCGGAAGCTGAAACCCTACTTCCAGGCTCACCCCATCAAGGTCCTCACCGGACAGCCACTCAGAGTGCTGATCGAGAGCCGGAACCACTCCAGTCGGATGACTGATTGGGCAGATCAACTAGCAGACTTCGGATTGGAATACGAGCCAAGGAGGGCCATCAAAGCCCAGGTCTTGGCAGATTTCATAACTGAATGCACCACCAGGCCCCTAGTCGGCGAGCAAAATAGCTGGGAACTACAGGTGGACGGTTCCTCCACAAGAACAGGGATCAAACCCCCAGTCGGAGAAATGATGGAATATGCTATTAAGTTCGAGTTTTTGGGATCAAACAATGAAGCAGAATATGAGGCCCTGATACTCGGACTCCAAATATGCATTTTGGCCAGAGCCACGACAATCAAAGCCAAATCCGACTCACAGCTCATAGTGGGTCAGGTATCCGGAGAATATGAACCCAAAGAGGACAATATGAGAATGTACTTGGCCAAAACCCAAGACTTCATCAAAAAGCTGGCCGAATTCAGCATCGCTCACATCCCACGGTCGGAAAATCAGCAAGCAGATGCTTTGGCTCGAATGGCCAGTTCAGCAGAATGGTCGGCTCCTCGAACCATCATGTAGGAGGTGCTACGCCAACCGAGCATCGATACCAAGGAGCAACTAGTACCGAATCGGACATCCACTTGGATGGAAGAGGTGGTCGAATACTTGAAAGACGGAGTATACTCGAGGACCACAAGGATGCCGAGCGAATCAAGCATAAATCTGGATGGTTCATATGGCACGAGAACCAGCTCTATAAGAAGTCCTTCACCCACCCTCTGCTCAAATGTGTTACCCCTGAAGAAGGGGATTACATCTTAAGGGAAATCCACCAAGGGGCCTGTGGAAGTCATCAAGGGGGAAGGGCCATAGTAAGAAAGGCTCTCAGAGCAGGTTACTACTGGCCCACCCTAAAGTCAGACGCTGAAGAGCTAGTCAAGAGGTGCCCATCGTGTCAGATCCACTCGGATATCCCTAGAGCACCAACCACTCCGCTGACAACGATCCTGGCAGTTTTGCCATTCGACAAGTGGGGCATGGACCTCCTCGGACTTTTCCCCCTAGCTTCTGGTCAGAGGAAGTTCTTAATAGTCGCCATCGACAATGTCATTTAGTGGACAGAAGTCGAGCCACTCTCCTCCATAACAGATAGGCAAGTTCAGGCGTTCATTTGGAAGAATATCATAACCAGGTTCGGAGTACCAAGGGCATTGGTGTATGATAATGGGCGACAATTCAATAGTGGCCCCACTTGGGACTATTGTGCCCGGTTCGGAATACAGACCAAGTTCACGGCAGTATCAAGGCCGCAAATGAATGGGCAAGCCGAGTCAGCCAACAAAGTGATCCTCAAAGGAATCAAAAAATCCTTAGAGGATGCAAAAGGAGCGTGGGTGGACGACCTACCCGGGGTACTATGGTCGGCTCGGACTACTACCAAAGAAGCAACATGGCACTCTCCATTCATCCTGGTCTACGGAAGTGAGGCGGTTCTCCTTGTAGAGATCGGCATCCCCTCACCCCGAATGACTTTTTACGAGTTCGAGAAGAATGAAGAAGAAAAACCCATCAACTTGGATCTGTTGCCTGAAACAATGGGTAATGCCCTGTTGAAATCCATTCGGTACAAACAAAAAATTACTCGGCATTTCAACCGCCGAGTCAAAGCCAGACCTATTCAACTCGGCGACTGGGTAGTCAGGAAGGTAGAGGCCACAGGATTGTCACATCTCAAAGGAAAGTAGGCAACTGGGACGGTCCCTACAAGGTCACAGAGGTTGTCAAACCCGACACATTCCGATAGGGGCATATGTAATAGTTAAACAAGGATTGTAGCTAGTCGGCACATTTTGTAACAAGTCGGGCTATTAGACTTAACCAGTCGAAATAGTTGGACATTTCTTGATGACAATTAAAAGATCTTAACCAGTCAATTGAAACCTAACCAGTCAAAAGATTATCAATTCAGTAAAGACTTAACCAGTCGGACCAATTGTGACTCAGCCGGTAAAACGAAACAAAAAGCTAGTCAACATTCACGGAAAAGATTATATAACTTAACCAGTTAGTCAAACAAGGCAAGTTAAATCAGGCAGGGAAGTCAGTCGGATGTTCAAAACGAGAATATTGCAAATAACAAACAAGTTGCGAGAGGTTTCATTCCATGTCTGAAAACAAGAACTACAAGACAAGGCCTAGTACTACCAAGGGCCGAAAAGAGAAAAATACAAAAGCCTAAGAACTAGGAGGGAGATCAGATGCATCGTTGGTGCTGGCAACAACATTATCACCGACCAACTCGTCAGAACGACCAACTTTGGCCACCGCATCCCCCTGGTTGGCACCTTCCTCCTCTTCCTCGGAGTCCTCATCATTCTCCTCTTCTTCCACGGCCAGGCCCATCTCCACCCGGATGGCAGCGTCCTCAGCCTCAACAGACGCCTGGTACCCAGACCAGACATCAGCCCAGGATAATTCAGGGTGAGACTCGGCCAATACCTTTTTCAAGCGGTCTAGCGCCTCGTCCTCACCCATCTTTTGGGCTTTGCTGCCAACGTCGTTCATGAAAACCTCGCAAGCTTTGGTCCGCTGCCAATCGCTGAACCATTGCTTCTCAGTCTTGGCAAGCTTCTCAGCCTCCGCCAACCGGCCCATCAGGGCAGTGTCCCTTTGTTCAGCCGCCTCAACTTTGGCCTCAGCATCGGCCTTAGCGATGACAGCAGCGTCGCGGGCTGAGATGAGGTCGGCCTTCTCCTTAGCCCAGCAATCCCGTTCATCCTGGAAGCTCAGCTGGTCGGCCTTTATAGCCCTTTCAGCATTAGCAAGCTTGGACTCATCTATGCGCTGGCCCTCTCGAGCTTGGTAGAGGTCATTAAAGTGGGTCTTGCCCTTCTTCTTCAGGTCCGCTACCTCCTCGGCCAAGTGTACCCGGTTCTGAGCAACATTGGCCAGTCGAGCTGAGAACTGTCAAAGAAATAAAATCAAAGTTAAACAAATGAAAAGGAAGAAATCAGAAGCCAACCGGAATCTGAAAATGAGCTCACCTCGACCCACGAACGGAACAACTCGTTCGTTTCATTCTCCCCCGAGGTTTTGTTGATATATTCCTGGTCAGCGGGTGTGTAGATAAAGTCAATGGCATTGGTCTACCGTTTATCCTTCTCATGATGGTTCAATTCGGAGAAGGGCTTGCTCAGGACTGCAACAACGTCGTCTGGAACCCCCCTCGGCTGTTCCTGCTGAGGAGAAAGGGGAGAGTATTGCGGACTCCCAATAGGATAAAAGTCCGAAGAGTGGAGGGAAGGAATGACATCCTCGGTCTGCTCCAGGGGCTCCCGGTCATGGATGGATGGGCTGTTCACCTCCACAGACTTGGCCCTTTTGGCCATCTCCCGCTCGGCTCGGGCCTTAGCCACCGCCTTCTCCGTTTGGGCGACCTTGTCGGCCGCCCTCCCTTTCCTCTTTTTAGAAACCTTCGGCTTGGCCGGGTCCTAGGTCGGATGAAGAGTCAGGCAAAACTTCAAAAGATGAACCAAGGAAAAGCGTATCATACTAACCTTGGGAGGTGGAGACACGCCCATTGCTTTCTCCTTCAGTTCGGCCCTGATCCGAGCCGCTCTCATCGCAGCGTTGCTCAGCTGGTCCGCCATGTATGGGTCGGATTCAATCAAGTATGCTCGAGCAGAAGCTGAAACAATGAAAAACAACGGTTAGTTACTAAAGCAGAATAAGACAGTCAAAACCGAAGCCCCTCTCGGACTATTACCCTTTGGAAAGGTCCGAGTCAGACCCATAGCAGAAAGCAGGTGCTCGTTTTTAAACAAGCGGCAGCTGGGGAGCCAGTTACTAGCCACAAAGGTCTCACCCCCTCGAACTATCTTCGATTCTGTCTGCATGTAGCAAGTCGCTACCGCTTCCTCCTCAGATAGCTCAGGGACTCGGAAGTTGAGTCCGAAGTTAGGTTCGACATCCGGTCGTACCGTTAAAATCCCCCACTCTCCACCAAAATACGCAAAGGCAAACTCCCTCCGAAAACCTTTCTGGGAAGAAGGAAGGTCGAGAACGGTCCAGTAACCCTGTCGGACTTGGAAACACCACCATCCAGGGCCATTCTCCCCTGCCATCATCTCTATCAGTTTGTACATGTGACGCCAAAGGGTGAGAGTCGGTCGGACACCAAGCATCTCACAAAGAACCTGAACTGCTATTATTCCCCCCCAAGAGTTGGGGTAAATTTGGCTGAGTGTCAAATTATAAGCGTTTAAAAGCTCCTTGACGAAGGGAGTCAGAGGGAATCGGAGCCCCATGTCCATGGCCTTGTAATACACCGCGGTACACCCGGGTGGAGGAGACAAAACCGTATGAAAGGCCTCTGGTCGGACAACATGGTACGGGTCCCTTATCTGAAACCTAGCCGCTTAACCCCGAGGATCCTCCATCAACGCCTTAATCGAGGAAGGAAGAGGGAATTTTGAGCCCGGACCCCCTTTCGGATCTAAGTCAGGATACTCCAGTTGGCCGGAGGTCGACGTCCCTTCTTCATCACTCGACATGGTCACCCTAACTACACCATCAGAAATATACTTGTCTAAGTAACTCCTCGAGGAGGGAAAGGCTAGGATCACCTCCCAAGGATAGGGAACGATGCCCTCGGCCTCCTCCTCCACTAACGACGAGGAACTCGGGAGAGAGACGACGAAGGGGACAACCGAGGGGTCGGGACAACTTATTACAGTCGACACCAATGTTATTCCCATCCCCCTCACCTCCTCGAATAACTTATAAGGAGGTGAGGTCGGGGGTGTCACTGACTCGGACGAATCTCCCATTATTTATGGACAAGGGAGTCGGCCGAGATTATTCGAAAGAAAAGCGAAAGAAACTTAAAACGGAGTCAGGAGCGTACCTGGTCGGACGGAAACAACTGGGAAACTTGACTTGGAAGTGAAGAAAATTCGAAGAAATTAGAGAGAGAAGTTTTGAGAAAATGAGCAAATGATCGAAGTTCCATTCTCCTCCCCCATATTTATAGGCATGCCTCGGGGGAAGCGCAACGCAAACCCTCCCGTGTCGCTTTAATGGGCTTTTTAAGCGGCCCATGTGAACCACCTCAGCCCAAAAGTCATGGTCCAGGGGAGACGAAACGTCGGAATCAGCTCCATCTCTAAATCAGCTCCATCCCTAATCAACTTACAACCAGCTCCACCTCTAAATCAGCTCCATCCCTAATCAGCTCGTTGGTTAGGATGGACCTTGAAATCCCAAGTGTCTAAGACCACCATATGGCATCCATGGTCGGACGCACCCACTCAGACAAAACAACTGCCCCGTTATCTGGCAAAATTGAGGTCCATCGGTACCCGCTCGGACGGCTTGGGGGCTCATTAGCCCCTCATCCGAGTGGCGTCCACCCTACTCGGCGCATAGGGGACCCTCTCCCTTTGCCCGAGTCGCTTCTCTACTTAGTAAAAAATGACTAAGTACCTAGTAGGCACCCACTCGGACAGCTTGGGGCTCATTAGCCCCTCATCCGAGTGGCGTCCACCCTACTCAGCATATAGGGGACCCTCTCCCTTTGGTCGAGTCGCTTCTCTACTTAGTAAAAAATGACTAAGTACCAAGGAGGCACTCACTTGGACAGCTTGGGGCTCATTAGCCCCTCTTCCGAGTGGCGTCCACCCCACTCGGCACATAGGGGACCCTCTCCCTTTGCCCGAGTCGCTTCTCTACTTAGTCAAAAATAACTAAGTACCAAGGAGGCACCCACTGGGACAGCTTGGGGCTCATTAGCCCCTCATCCGAGTGGCGTCCACCCTACTCGGCATATAGGGGACCCTCTCCCTTTGCCCGAGTCGCTTCTCTACTTAGTAAAAAATGACTAAGTACTAAGTAGGCACACACTCGGACAGCTTGGGGCTCATTAGCCCCTCATCCGAGTGGCGTCCACCCTACTCGGCACATAGGGAACCCTCTCCCTTTGCCCGAATCGCTTCTCTACTTAGTAAAAAATGACTAAGTACCAAGTAGGCACCCACTCGGACAGCTTGGGGCTCATTAGCCCCTCATCCGAGTGGCGTCCACCCGACTCGGCACATAGGGGACCCTTTCCCTTTGCCCGAGTCGCTTCTCTACTTAGTCTAAAATGACTAAGTACCAAGTTGGCACCCACTCGGACAGCTTAGCACTCGTTAGCCCCTCATCCGAGTGGCGTCCACCCTACTCGGCACATAGGGGATCCTCTCCCTTTGCCTGAGTCGCTTCTCTACTAGTAAAAAATGACTAAGTATCAAGTAGGCATCCACTCGGACTGGCTTAGGGGATCATTAGCCCCTCATCCGAGTGGCGTCCACCCTACTCGGCACATAGGGGACCCTCTCCCTTTGCCCGATTCGTTGTAGTACCTGGCCAAAAATGGCTAAGTACCTAGTTGGTTCCCACTCAGATTGGTTGGTTCTCATTGGACCCACATCCGAGTGGCGTCCACCTTACTCGGCCCAGAGAGGACCCTCTCCCCTTTCCCGGCAATTCCCACGTCATTAAGTAGGCGAAACAAACACCGGTACCCACTCGGTCCATTATAGCAAGCCTATGGAAAAGTGACCCGGTCGGGTAAGCATTTTCTGCAAAGGATGAAGCGACTCGGTCGGCGCTGCGACCACCTATGAAAAGCGAGCCGGTCATCGATATGACTTATTCCACCCCTCTACCTTGGGCGGGTTAGCGAGTCGGTCGAAATTGAAACAATGACTATTCCACCACGGACGGGCTCCACTCGGTTGGACCTCCATAGACCCCCATCCCTGGCGTGGGGCTAATTGTTTGGGCTCAATTATCAGCAAGCCTAACAAAAGCACAAAGGTCTCCTGAAGCCTTGGACAGGTGGCACTAGTAAGTCCTACTTGTGAGTTGACCTAATCCCAGGAGTGTGGTGAACTACTCAGAGGCTGAAATGATTGTTGCCTGAAAAGGTAACATAGCCATTGATCCCAAAAAGGCCCAGTCAATTAATGTTTCCTGTCTGGGAATCCCCAACACTATAAATACCAACAGTCTCATCAATGAACATGTATTCAATTCTCACCTAACAAACTAGAGCATCTCTCTCTAGATTATCTATCTACCTCAATCATTTACTGACTTGAGCGTCGGAGGGGCGATCCCGAAAATACCCCTGGGGTAATCTAACCTTCTTTTTCAGGATTCCGGCGTACGGATCACGGAACTCAAGCGAACGCTCTTGGAGCCCACACCAAATCTTACACCTTGTTATAATCCTTAATTTCTTAGCAGAAACAACTACTGCAATAAAAAAATACAGAAAAAGTTACCTTCCATTTTGCTAATCTGAAAGTAAGATATTTGACTATTGAATTATTATTGCCTTCAATTTCAAGATTTTTGAGGGTGAAAGTAAGATCTCAAATTTTCTCATAAATTTGTAAAAATAACTGATTCAGCCCCAACTAGAGATTTTCAAGACCTTTAAAATTCTTAAAAATCATTCCAAAACAAATATTCAATAAAAAAGAAGTTTGCGTCAAAAGTTCATAATTTTAAGCCCAGTACATAGACGAGATTGAACTTCTCTGTTGTAACCGAGCATTAATTGGCTGCTTTCTATCTCAGTCCCGAAAATTGGAGTTTCAGTCGAAGGGAGGACAGAGAGGCGGAGGTGAAATGAATTTTTTTTTTAAGAGTTGCAGTAGTGGGACAATATTTTGGGCTCTAATTCGTGTAAGAAATAGATGATAATTGAACTCGAATTGTACGATTTTAAAACTGAGAAAACAAATTAAGGAGCGAGAAAATTCGGTAAAGAGAAAATTCGGGCTGATTGAATTTTTAGGGGTTTTTTTTGGGGGAAACTGAGAGGTGGTTGGTTGTGGTGGTGGAAGAGGTTGGAGAGAGTAAGAATGTGAAAATGGCCAAATGGGTAGGATAAAGAGAAAGATTCTAGAATTTGGCAATTTTCACAACATTAAAAGTTAGAAGACTGCATTGTCTATTCACGTACGCGCCACAACTAAGTGCTCCAAGGTGCATTTTTTTCGCATAAAAAACAATTGGGCGAAGCCGGCGGGCGAACTCGATCGAACCGATTGCAAATCGGCCCAATTGAACCGGCAACGAACCGAACCCAATGAACGAACCAATTGAAGCCCAAGCCAAGCGAACCAATTGAATTGAGCCCGAACAAGCCAGATTAAATTATAACTAATAGTAATGATAATAATTAGCCGAAGCGAATTGGGCCCCGGCGAACAAATGGCCCGAGGCCCGAGCAATCGGAATGCTGGACAGCCCGGCCCGAAGCGAATCAATCGAAATTAATGAACCGGCGGGCAAAAGCAAAACAGGGTGAACACGCCTTAAGGCCATAGTCTTTCCAATTGAAATCCTATAGATTGGGCTGATTTTAATTTTGAAAAAAAATCAAAATAGAATAACTCTTTGTATCTTGGTAAAACGTTCACTATATTAATTAGATTTTATAAATTGTACATGTTGGTGTATTTATATGAATATTAGAATAAAGATAGATTATAAGTTGCATTACATTATAGTGGCGTCATGTAATCTCCCATATTATTATGAATTTTTTAAAATCTAATCTAATTAAATTTAAAGTATATTTATAATAATTTAAAAGTTTTAATCTAAATAATTTATTTAAGTTGCCTAATTTAAAGTCAAAATAATTTAGAAATGTCAAGTATTGACTTTATTAATAATAAATGTTTAAAATAAATGCCTTTATCTCTTTAGGTTGGAATTGTGATTATCATTTGAGTCGTAATCGGAGCTGGCTACAGTTGAAATTAGGTCACTAAAAATATACCAAAAGCCTTATAAAGCCACAAAAAGTCTTATATAAACCTTAAAAATTATAATTACAAATAGGTAGGTACATACAAGTATTACTATTTTGAATAGTAGTAATATGAAAATTACGTATTAACCAACCTAGGTATGGGTTGTAACTCCTCTATGAAGTCAACTAATTTTCATTTGACGAAGTCAGCAGGGTAAGTGTAGAGATAATAACTAATAGCCAAAGTTTACTTTCAATTTTACTAGAACATATTATTACTAGATCTAATTAAGTAATTAATTTAAATTTTTATATGATTTCGCACGCATAACGTGTATATAAGGCTAGTTTTTCATATTAAAATAAAGGTGTGGTTTCTATTGCTGCTGCTATATTGGGTTTTAGTGTTTTGGCATTTGGGTCTGTTTTTGAGAATTTGCAGAGGATCTGTAATGTGATTCAAAGCGCTTTTCTCACTATCTCTCGTTCTCTCTCTATTTATTACAACAATAATAATTCATGAGACGAGGACACCCACTCAACATTTAGAGTTCATTACTTTGAATCTTAGAATAAATTTTTGGTAGCTTCAGTGGGTTGCAACTCCACTAAAAGTTGTAGGACAGGTCCCAATTACAAGGAATTCGTATTGTGTAAGTCTGTTGAATGAACATGTCCCTGTTGCTTGTTTTCAAATTAGCAGAATTTTCAAGTTCCCTGATGATCTTCGCTGACAAAATAAGTGTGTAGTCAACATTAAGATAATATAACCTGATGTGATCATTTTTTATGTGCAAGGCACCTGATTGCTAGATAGTATTTACCTGATCGCTCAACCACCGTCAGCTCAACCACCCGATAGCAGTTCGCAAAACCGACGCCGCTTAGCCGGTTCTCTCCTCAGCTGCTCCTTTGATGTTTGTCAAAAAATCACCCATCCACCAGCCTTCAATGGCGGACGACGATTGAATTCGCCTTTTGTTGGATTCAGCAAAAGGGGGGTACTCAGTAATTTAACTCCCCTCCGATTGGAAGAAAGGTGAACAACACTCAACTACTCAATTGGAATTTGACGTGGGTACTTAAGTAATCAAGAGCTGTGAAATGTATATGATGTTATGGATAGTTTTTGAATTGGATTTGATTGGAGGCTTAATTAAATTGATAAAAGGTGAAGAATTGTCATTTGGTTGTGGATATACAGTTTATTCTTGGGATTTCTATTGTTGCATCATATTTTATCTTCGGATTAGCGGCATTGCAATTGTAAAGAAAGATGATTTCTTTATTCATTTCTAATGCATGAAACATGACTAATTCGAAGCTATATGTGCAATTTTGCTACTTCGAATTCTCATGATGATGAAACCATTTATGAATATTATTAGATGGCTATATTTTCATGCGATCTGGAACTATGGTTCTATGCTTTTAAACCATTGCGAATAGACTGCTATCTTGGTTTCCCAATCTAGTGCTTTTTGAGAACACTTTGTTTATAGTCTGAAAAGCTGACTGTAGCCTTCTTAAAGGGACTTTATATGCTGGAAACACAATGTTTAAGTGCATATGATGATTTTTTAACTCTCATGCTTGGTATCCTCAAGACAAGTTCCTTGGACTCTACTTTTTTGTGGAGTTTATAATTGTCTTCTGGTTTATTAAGTAGACTAACTAACAATCCCCCATAATAAAAAGAGTAGACCAACAAGTGTTGGAGTACAAGGTGACACTTTAGAAGGGGGGTTGGATTGGGTGACTAAAACTAATCGATTTTCGCAAAAACACTCTTATGGCACAGTGTCGTGCACTGTGTTATTCACTCGTAAACTCTCCGATTGATGTTTTTGCTCGAACGAAATTGTATCAAATAAGAAAACAATGAAATCAAATAATAAGATACAGGAATTTAACGTGGTTCAATCTCACCTCTGAGATCTACGTCCACACAAACTACTATTTTATTATTTGAATCGTAAAATACCAAACTCTTGATACAATTCGATTCCCCCCACTACTAACTCTAATAGTGCTCCCCAACACTTAACCCTAAGTGTTGCTACTCTCTATAATATGAAATTTACAGAAAGAATGATTCATCACAAGCGTGCTTCCTATTCAAGCAAATAGAGGATCGTTACAATCGTTGTTTAGAAACCTTAACTTACAAAAACTCTGTGCCGTACACTGTGCTCTAAGAGTTCGTTTTCAGCTCTCAAAATATTAATCTCGCCAAATATGAAAACGTGAGTTGTTATTATGATTTCTATCCCTTATATAATTTATCAGCTGAATAAGAATTGTTCTCCAAGATATGATTATCTTCTTGAATAGTTTTTATTCCTAAAATTAAGGGATAAAATCTTTTCTTTTCCAAAATTAAATTTTATCTTTTATAAAAACTGATTTTTTCTTTTCTTTATAAGATAAGGATTCCTCCATATCTTATGTCAACTATTAATCAGATTTTAAATCAATTTTTATCCAAAAATCTTTATCAAAATCATTTTCTTTAAAAATCAGTTTTTCTTTTTTACAACAATTCTTTTTCGAAAATCTTTTAAAGAAACGTTTTCTTTAAAATCAGTTTTTTTATGAAACATTTTATCCGAAAATCTTTACAATAAATATTTTCCTTTCAAAACTAATTTTCGAAATTAAAAACTCCCCTTTTTATATTCTTTAAATATAGACACATTATTTTAATATAATTACCAATTTTCTTAACTCTAAGAAAATAGTTAACCATCCTAATTTCATATTTCTAATTTAGGACAAAGTTCCAATACGTTAATTACATTGCATAAACATGACTAAGAACATAACTAGACCTAAGCTTCCATATCTTCAAGTTCTCGATCTTTCATGAACATCCAATCTTGATAGGTTTCTTAGATCACTGTTACACATATACATGTTATAGCATAAAGTGTTTATCATCATCAAAATAACATAAACTTAGTCACAACAACAAGGAATGCCACCTACCAATATGGTTAGAACTTCTTTTTTTTAAATCTATGATAAAAGATTCTTGAAAAATAATAGATGAAGGGAACTTATGTTCTTGCTTACGAGACACCAATAAATGATGACAAGGGTCTTATAGATAGTGGTGTCGAAACGGAATCCGACCGCCGGGTCAACCTAATCTTGACTCGACTTGAACCCGGTTCGACACGTGAGGTCGATCCCAGTTGACGAAACCCGACTCCGGGATTACCCGGACTGATTGGCACCCGACAAGATTATATTCGACCGACCACACGGACCCGCATTCAAACTCGAACCCGACCGTATCTCAACCAAGTTAACCCAAAACTCAATTAGACCCAAGAAATACCCGGTTTAACTCGATTTTTTTTAATTGTTTATGACCGACCCAAATTCAACTATAATTCGGTTGAACCAGATAAAATATGATTTGCCTTATTTGATCCAATTTTAAATTTTTCAAACCAACTTATTTTGGACAACTAAACCCCACAAATTATATATTATAAGTTAGTACCAACTCAGATTTTTTTTTTTGATAACATCTTTTATAATATTGCAATTGATACATATGAAAACCTACTCCATAATAATTGATATACTTCCTCCGTTCTGTTTTAAATGAAACATAACATTTGGAATTTAGAAACGTCCTTTTCATAGAATAAAAGTCATATTTGCCCTTTATATTCAACTTCATACAACAGCAAGGTCACCAACTGATATCTACACGCATCAAAAATTCTGCATTAAAGTACCATTGCTATCAAATTATTCTAGCAAGCACATAAAGTAAATGACAGAAGCTAATCTAACCGACAACATTAATTAACATCTCCCAGGCTTCAAATTCAACAGCATACCATTAACAAAAACAATACTCACAACAAAAAAAAAATGATGGCTCTGTTATACCAAATTAATTCATCATAAAACTACAACAATCTGAATCAAGTGAATGAAGTTAAAGTAAGGATAAAAAAATGTTCGGAAATTGAAATAAATTAAGAATATATAAACTAACTTATCAAAGAGAAACAAGATTGAAATGAGTAATTACAAAAATAATTCAAGGGAAAAATCACAACATTATACATTTGACAGATCTAACAAAAACTACAAAAATAAAAATCGAAAATTACTCAAGAATTAAAATGAAATTAGCGGCTTTAGGTTGAGACGAACATCGTGTCTGAGTCTTCGACGAAGATGGTAGTTGAATCTTCGACGAGCGACGAGCGAGGATGAGAGATTGTGGAGGATGATGAACCAGGTAGAATTTTGGTTGATAATTTGGTTGAGAGTAATGTGTTGGAATTGTTAGTGTAGAATTTGTTGAGGTTGATTGAAAGTGCTCCTGATGATACAACTGCTGCTCAAACTATGCTAGCTATGCTCGAGAATATGGTCGAGGTTAAGCCGGCAGTGGCGGAGATTGTGTTTGAGAAGACTAAGTTGTTGAGGTGGTTGTTGGGGGAACATTAAGGTGAAGGAATTTGATGAGATTAAGGCGATTTTGCTTCGGAATAGCACTGTAAATCAGAAGAGGTTGGGGCAGCTGAATGGGGTGGTTAAGAGTGTGGCGGGAGAGGAGTGGGTGGTTGAGGGGATGGTAGGCTGAGGAGAAGGAATGGGGATTAGGGTTTTAGAGAGGAGTGATGGAGTGAAACGATGGAAGGGGGAGAGATGGGTTTGAGAGATTGATGGTTAGATTTTGATCCTTCTCAAATCAAGGGTTCTAATTCATGATCCATACTATTATTCTTTGGCCAATAGGAAAAGAGAATGACCTAGTACATAGATTGATTACCTAGCACATAATTGGTAATCTTATATTCCTACAATCTTACTAATTTTTGTCTTGGTTTAGTAACTTTTAGTAACTAAAATTATTAGTTAATTATTTTATTATAATTTGAAATTTTGGTTATTTTTATTGAAATTATTATTATTAGTATTTAAGTATAACTATAATTTATTAATTAGCATAATATAACCATCATTATTATTATTATTATTATTATTATTATTATTATTATTATTATTATTATTATTATTATTATTATTATTATTATTATTATTATTATTATTTAATTAGAGTTATGAATTGAGTTTCTAATTTTTAATGAGATCTTATAGCATTACTTATACAACTATCAGTCTATAACTTAATTAAGTAATAGTATGATTATATTTATTTAAGTGAACTTATATGTAGTGTTACATAATTACATTGACTTAGATTATCGACTTACAAAGTTACAATGATACATTCATTGATCTCGTCAGATAACAACTTGTTTCAATTCAAATACATGTTAATAGTTTCGAAATGCATTTCACATGAAGACTATTGGCTAAAATAGTGTATTATTATCTTGAATTAGCTTATAATCTATATTGATACATTCATTAATCTTATCTAGTAACAACTTTTTTTATGAAGTAAGTACTTATTAACTTATTGGCTTATGATAGATTAACCTTATTAACAAATGACTTCTTGATTTTGATTTTTAACAAGTTAGAATTTTAGAAAGAATCGAAGAAGTTGAGATTTTAGTAAGATAAACTTGTAACCGAATGTTCACACAAGTTGATTTGACTTAATCGTTTGATGATTGATCACTAGTGACTTTAATGTATATTGTTTAATTATATACTCCGTTGGAGTAACAACACATAAATGCAATAAGCCCTTAGCCAATAATCTAAGTCTCAGTTTAGTAACTTTACTCATTTATATAAACTGGTGTTATGTTTATTATTATTTGACAACATATAAACCCTCGTTATAATCAATTATGCCTCATAGGAACCATTGTTATAAACATTTGATTGTCATTTGTTATAATATTATAACATATCAAGAGTCATTATACTAATTTATAATCAATAGAGTATTAGATTGGTTTTACGATTATTTTGATACCAATTTTATACTAAAATGTTTAAACATATTGATAAAATAGTTTGTTTATACTTTATCATATATAATCACAACATAATATATATATATATATATCGCGTTATGTTTGTTATTGTTATTGTTATTATTAGCATTGTTGCTACTATTACTATTAGTATTTATATTGTTATTGTTATTGTTAGTAATCCTGTTCTTATTTGTATTACTATTGCTATTGTTAGCATTGTTACTATTATTGTTATTATTTGTTAAATTATTATTATTGTCATCATCACTTTATGTTTTATTATTATTATTATTATTATTATTATTATTATTCTCATTATCATCATAGCTATTTACAAACTTATATATCAATCATAATACTTATAATAATAAATCATTTATATAAACATTGGAATTGATCGTCTACTCGTTATTATTGTCGTTGGTTATAATATATAATATTGGAACATATGAAGAGTCCATAACGATATGAAGAGTCCATAACAATATATAATATTGGAACATATCAATCATAATACTCCTTTTCTCATTAGAATAGTTTTACGCAGTTGATTAGTCGAAATAAGAGTTGACTAATAGAATATACTACACATCACGGTAAACAATATAGTGTTTTTATTAGTTTTTCGTTTTCATCCTAATATTTATCGCGCACACACATATGTATACATATGTCGATCTTAATACTTTTAATAATATGATTCGTTTACAAAATCCATAACAAAATCAAAATGACACGACACCGGAGTTAACCGAAGTTGAATTGACGTTCAATAGCGAATGGACCCGATGCTTCACAATGATCAAACTAAGGTCATTAGTGATTCAACCCGAGTACACTTGACTCTACCCAAGCGTACATGAAATCCAAATACGACTTGCGAACCCGGTTAAAAATGTCCACGGATGATCATATTCGGGAATGGATTGACTTGTAAATGGAACGTTCGGCACTGTCCCGGCATACGGCAATCCCATGATTCAAATGCGATCGACCCGGTTGAACAAAACCTCGACTAATCACAACCTCAGGGCACTAACCGCCGAATCCCGACTCGTCCGGTCGACTGGTTCCGCCGTGGCTATACCTGAACCTTGTTTGAGAACCTGTTTTGACACCACTACTTATAGATCACATTATGACTTGTGCACTTCTTCAGTTCTACCTCACTAACGCTTAACGCACCCACTAAAGGCAATAATACCATTTGCCTATGAGAGGCGTTACGAGAAGGGTAATTTGGACCATGGAGCTTGATATGGTTAGCCAGGATTTGTGACGTGGGATGAGTTCGTTAGGAATTAGGAGTGAGCAACAATCATCTAGTGACACTATAAATAAGGAAGAGATGGTCATTCGGAAAATGATAATCTCTTCTGTTTTGGGTGGGATCCAGGTACTCAAAAGTTGTAGATGTTACAAATTCTTGATCACCATCATCAATATAATCAAATTACTTTTTATTTTCCATCATCATCTTTTTTTCTTCTGTGATTAATCTCTATTTATGGACTTGATGACAATTTATTGCATAAGACTAATGGTGTTGCCTATGCATGAAAAAATTTGCAGTTTACGGTTTGCATAAGACTAATGGTGGATGGAAAGCTACTGCTATAGGAGCTAACAATCAAGCTGCACAGTCGATGTTTGAGCAGGACTACAAGTTGTTGGCTAAATCTGGACTCACTAAAGCTGCTGCTGAAGCCTCTTGAGTCAATGGACCTCAGCTATCATCTGTGTCATTCAGATTGATTGCTTACTCTGTATACTATATCTAGCGAATTTTTCTATATTATATATGCTTTTGTTTTGCTTAATTCTGTTATGTTGAACTTTGAGTATGAAAAAGACACACTTTCAATCTTTAGGTATATGTAATTATTTATGCCTCAATAAAATGAGTACTAATACTTTTTTCCCATCACAATTGTTTTGTATCAATTAAGAACAAAGAAATGCAATTTTTTGTGCGTGCTTAACTAATCCGATTTTCTTGCAAAATCCGATTAGTTAGCGATCAATTGATCCGGTTCTAGACCGGATCAGTTGATCACTAAGAGCCGCTCCGTGTCCACTGGATCCAGACCAAAACCGGATTTGTTAGCCCGATTTTGACCGGATTCGATGGGCTTTTGTCCACTAGTGATAATGTTGAGAAAGGCTTGATTAAGTCAGACTTTTGTCCAACTGAAAACCAAATTGTTGACATTTTAACTAAGCCTTTAAACAGGGATAAACATGAAAGCATGCGGATGGAACTTGGAATGGTCAAGATGAGATGATTGCAAAAGGAATCCTTGTTCAGTCCCCTAGGTTTTGAATGATGATAAACAGACAAGAGGAACAGCTTGATATTACATGTGGTTCTAAGTCATTAGGAAACAATTGAGAAACTAATTGTTCTTGATCGTATCTTGAAAGCAGTCAAAAAATATTTTTTGGTATGCCACGATATGTTCTTGTGTAGCAAACGAGGTTTATTCCGAGACTTGAAGCTAGGAGGCCCTCTCGAAGATGTTCGAGGAAAAATACAAAGTATTGCATTGTCGATTCAAGGGAAGTTTCAAGGATTGAAGTGCATGAAGATAGTACGTGATCTTTCATTTTTGGTCTTCATGTAATATTTGCTTATGATATTCTTAGTGGACTTATTTGTGTTGTTTTTAATGTGAAACATTAGGGTTTTGAATATGGGAACCAGTTGCTTACATATTCAAAACACTACTAAGCAGGGTAACAGGTTTGAGTACCAGTTACCTTGCTTGGTGATTGAGCTTGCTGTTTAAAAATGATTTTTGGAAAAATATTTTTACAAAAAGTTTCCAATAAAAGGTTGCAAGCCTTTATAATCATAATTCAGTATTTACTTGCCTTAAAGCGTATATCTTGGATAATATATTTCTTGCAAGAAAGATATTGTTCAAGATATACTTTCCTAACTTAAGAAAATCATATCTTTAATATCTTAAGCTAGGGCACGCTAAAGGTTAAGTCTTGGTCTATAAATCTTGAATAATGATTCTACATCACCATTGATGCTCTCCCGGATTTTATTGAGAAATATTTAGATCTTTCGCAAAGAGAACAGCTGAACAGTTTCCTAAAATAGAGTACGCATTTCATAGAGCTTTACATTATTCTTTGTTTGCCTTGTAAGAAAGCGTGTTTTAAGAGAAACTGATTATATTGAATCTCTAACAGAGGGGTTAGAGATTGAGTAGCGTTTGTGAGTTCGTTCGCAAGTGCTTGTGAGTTCAAGTGTGAAGTAGCACGGTAGGAGTTAGTGTAGGGTGTGATGTTTCCCTCGGAGTAAGGGAAACAGGAGAGTGGGAAAATATTCTTGTTTTTCTGAGTTGATTAATAAGAAAACTAGCATAGGAGGACGTAGGCCTTTCTTTGGCTGAACCTCGTTAAATTTGGTGTGTTCTTTATTGCTTTCAAGTTTATTGTTTCATTGTCGGGGAACCGGTTCGTCTAAGTACTCAAATCACCCCCTTCTTGAGTATATTGCAAACCTTCAATTGGTATCAAAGCGAGTTCTTCGAATAGGGTAACACCTAGAGATGTTGATCATGAGTACTCAAAAAATGAATACTATGGGATACAACAACAAGACTCCAAAATTCAATTGGAAAAACTATGCATGGTGGAAAAACAGATTGAGGAATATCATCATTGGTATTAACTACGAGTGTTGGTTAGTTATAAAAAACGGACCAATAACAATTATCAAGGAGGTTGAGGGTTCCTCGATTGCGAAGAAAGAGAGTGAGTATACTTCGTTGATTATAAGATGCTTGGAGAAGAATGCCAAAGCCATGTCCATATTGCAACAAAGTTATTGGAGAGAATGAGATAAACATAATCTCTGATTGTGTCTCCGCCAAAGAGACTTGGGATACCCTCGAACTTGCTTATAAGGGAACCAGTGAGGTAAAGAGCTCTAAAATTGATATCTAAATATAAAGCTTTTAACATAAATAAAGATGAAAAAACAAATGATTGCTTTGGTAGATTTATGACTATAGTAGATGATTTAAAATCTCTTGACAAAAGTTTTTATGACAAGGACTTAGTTAGAAAAATGTTAAGAAATTTAACATATGTATGGACGGCTAAGGTAACACCTATCTATGAAGCAAAAGATCTCACATCGCTGAGTCTGGAACAACTGATTGGTTCCCTTATGACTCATGAAATAATGTTGGTTGAGTCTAAGAGTTACAAGGGACCAGTCATAGGTGTTACCTTGAAGGGAACAATTAAAGAAGAAGAGGATGACATAGCTAATCGTAGACACATAATCGCGTCTCCCCATTTAAGTACTTACATGATGACTAATATTCCGCTCTAATTGGTCCGGATCGAGGAAAGAATAAAGAACGAGTTTAAAATAAAATGTGTTAAGCCCAAAACCATTTTATACCTTTTTTTATTAACCCATTTCCGAAAACCTTTTTTATAAATTGTTTTACTAAATCCACTTTATAAAACGTTTTAAAATAACTTTTTAAATAGCCCATATTCGAAAACCTTTTAAAAAAATAGTTTTGTATAAAACCCTTTTTCTAAGCCCAATTTAATTAATAGAATTAATTAATTTTATTAATTAGTTTTATTAATAAAAATATCTTTTATAAAAAATAATCTTTCTCCAAATTGTTTTCAAATATCTTTAACTAACTATTTTCTAAAATCTTTTAAAATAAAAATCTTTTAGAGACCTACTAGTTTTCGAAAACCTATTGCAACTCAATTACCTTTTCCTATATATTACACTCATCTCACTAATCTCGGAACCTCACAATCTCCACGGCTCAACTAAATTCCCTCGCTATCTAATACTTATCCTTCACGCTACATAATCACCAGGCCCTCTAATTCTCCCTCACTAATTCCTCCTCACTTTTTCCTTTGACTCCACTGATCACAACCATACCAAATCACACGACCAATTCATGATCATTCATCAATCACCATAATCTAATACACCTGATGCTCCACTCCTAATTTTAATCACCTGACACACCTTATAACAAACATTTTCCACACCTATATTCATCTACTCGCTACATCTCCATAATCCCCTGATCGCCAATCATCATTCTTCAATCATCATCACTTTGCGCCTAATACTAATACTCCTCACAACAAGAAAATCAAACAGCAGCAACATATAAACTTTAAAACCCAAGTCAACCTCTCATATTATTTCTCAAACTAAACAATTGTGTTTGATATTGTTGTCACGCAAAACTCAACGCAAGATACTATTTTTCTAAGACTCATGCAACTTTCGATCCAAGATCCGTACAAATCAACGACCCCGGACGGTGGTATAATTTCTGAGGGTCAACTAAATTAACTAACTTTATTTATTTCTTTATCTATTTTTATTATTTTCTTGAAGTTACTAACCTTCTATTCATGATGTAGGTTATTAATATATTCCTGCGACTGTAAGTATTGTACATATTATACTAACTCCCTGCATTATTTTGTTTTCTTATTTTTTATTCCTATTCATGAACATATTATTTTTTGTGCCTGATTGCAATATTTATCACCTTGTATTTATTGCTAAACAAGACCTAAAGAATTGTTCTAATTAATTCAGATAATATGGACAACCTGCTGGGAACCTTGTAATATGCTTGCAGAATAACTTGTCACTAAAAATATAGTCTTTTTATGTGTTTCCTGAACCAACCTAGACTAAATATTTTTAGGGTGTTTTAAAACGTTATATGATTATTCTTTTGCATAAAATCTGTTATGAATCGATATTTAGTAGACGCCGGCAATGGGCAAACGTGGTTCATTGTGACCATATTTGTACCCTCACCCCCGAACTCAATCTTTGATTCATTTTGACCATTTATGGAGTCTAGATGGGGAAATCTACATTGTATAAGTCCCTAAGATATCCCTTCCGTTTCAATATCCAATTAGGTTTATGATTCTTCCTTTAAAGAATTGTTGGCGAGTTCAAAACACTGATCAGTTAGTGAAATAAACGCGCTCACACCACCTGTAGGCTGTAGGAATAAAGGAAGAAAAATCCACGCCTACAATTTGACGACTCCACTGGGGTGGATTTTAAAAAAATTAAATTTTTTTGAAATGAGTGGGTGAAACTTGAAAAATACGATTAATTCTCTTTTTATGCCTTAGAATAATATACTGTTTAGCATCTGCATGGCTATTGTTCAGCCACCATAAGGACAATCTACCTTGCCTCATTAGCACATGTTCTATGTGTGAGGTCACCCCGGGGGGTTTGCGCTTTGTCCTTCCAAAAAGCTTCCTGAGCGATAGTGTTGGATCTTAGTCATAAGCAAACCTACCAAACCATGGCATTGTTCTCTTGTTCCTGACTTGAGAACTGGAGTGCGTCTTACACGTGGCCACCTCTTTAAGCTAGGGTACGAAGCGTAGGATCAATCTCTTAGTCATAGACCCTTTCAGCCTTAACCTAAACCTAACCAATAGTTGAACATAGAACTGGACTTTAGGGTGACAACTTTGCATATTATTATCTTAATTGTGCATATTTGTGTGTTGCATGCCTTTAACTGCTATGTGTTGCGTAATTTTCAAAATAAATCGTCAATTGAAGTTACGTGATCGAAACAGCAAAAGATGAGATGTCGGGCTTCTTAAGCGCCACGCTTATAAGATGCGCTTAGCGCAGTTAACCACGTCTGGTGCAACCTATCCGCGTTCAGCACTCCTACTTCTTCGTGCGTCCAGCGCTTACTTCCCGCATCCAGCGCTGTTGTTTGCGTCTGATGCTTTCTCTTCCTTGCGTTCATCGCTGATTTTCTTTTTTATTTCCTGCGTGCTATATCTAAGTCTGCTGGTCGCCCTTAGCTTCGCGTGGCAGCTATTGTCTTACGTGGGATGTACATGGCCTAACGCATGTCTTGTCCTTTTTCTTACCAATATCTAGGTCCTAGGATGATTAAAATTCTTTTGTGATTCCTTTTCTTCTCCTACAATCTTTCTTCATCATCAATAAATATTAAAAAAAAATCTCTCCGCCTTTCTCCTATATATTTCCAAATTTCTATCATCTTTTTCCAAAAACTATATCTCCCATCCTTTTTGAAATTTCATCCCATCTGCTTCAAAATTCTATCTCCACCTTTTAAAAAAAAAAAAAAAAATCTCCATCCTTTTTCCTATCACATATATTTTTTAAAAAAAATTCATCTTTTTTCCCTATCCTATCTTTTCATGTATATTATCCATCAATTATGTACATCATTAGGATTTTTTTTATTGCCCATCTTGTTGTAAAAGTCTCATCCGCTTAGGAATTCTAACTCCACTAAAAGTCCGTCTGATCCAAATGTCTAGGTTCATCCAGTTGCACTCCATTTAGAGTCTTTAATCTCATCTAACTCTATCCACGTTAGGAATCTTAACCCTTCACCCATCTACAAACTATATGGTCATGAGAATTCTTTCCATCTTAGAAGTCTATAATCCATATAAGTCCATGCATAATAGGAGTCTAAATCCATTAGAATTCGCTCGTCTTAGGAGTTTCGAATCCCTTAGAGTTCCGCCCATGTTATGATTCTAAAACCATTTGAATTCCATTCATTTTAGGAGTCTAGGTCCACTAGAGTTTCATGCATGTTAGAAGTCTAACCTCCTTGAAAGTTCATCAAGTCTAGAATTCTAAAGTCAATTAGAAGTCTGTCAAGTCTAGAATTTCATATCTGTTAGGACTACATTCATACTAGAATACTTTTTGCATTGCATAGTCCATTATTCATACACTTCATGCATAACAAGAGTTTATAGGCATATAGGAGTCTCATTGCATCCATACTCTCCATTGCATTGCATGCATTCCACATTTAGTAGCCCCGAACTACAAGCGATCTGATTCCCTCTTTTGGATATGTAGGCAGCCTTTACAGGTTCGAACGCATAGATTGAGTCATGCATACATGCATTAGGTCTAGGCGCATCCAAAAAACAATCATCATTCATTTAGGATATTCAGATTTGTTCCTAGAAGCTCAACTTTTAAAAAAACATACATTCTTTCATCCATTTCTCTCTCTCCATCATCATTCTATCTCTAAATCTCCTTTGATGATCTATGTAGAAATCAAGCGACATTGAAATGGGCAGTCCATCGAATAACGAGCAACAACTTGCTGAAATGGCAAGAGCTTTAGCCAAGCTGTCTAGCATGATGGAAGAAATAGCTATAAGGCTTGAGAAGATCGAGTCTGGTGAATCTCCTGGATTCAACAAGACAATGGAGAGTGTTGTTCATAGGGTAACCAATGCAAATTCCTATTTTGAGCCCATTGATAACACCAAACTGAAAGGGAAACTTCCTGAAGAGTTCTCTACAACTGACATCCCTAAATTTAAACCAACTGATAATCCAAAGTATCATTTAAGGAATTTCCGTGCAACCATGATCTTCAAATCGGTAGACCCTGAACTCTACCCAATGGTATTCCCGATGTCGTTGGACCCAATATGTCAGAATTGGTTCTATTCCCTAGACCCCAAGCATACTGAAACTTGGGAAGGCATCACTATTGCTTTCATTAAACAATATGAGTCGAACGCACAACTGCCAACCTCCCTTAGAGAGCTCGAGATTCTTAAACAAGGTGAAAACGAAGGCTTTACCACCTACCTGAACAAATGGAGGGAGAAATCAACCCATATGATATCAAGGCCTACAGAAAAAGACTTGGTACGAATATTCGTTTCTAACCTCCTCCCTAAATACAAAAACCACCTCAAATAGCTTCGCAAGAGTATATGATGTGGGTATCCTGATTGAGAATCATTTGCTGAAAAATACCGAAGACAATGACCTCAATGTCATAGAAATAGACATATAAGCCCAATCGCTCATTAAAGCGTTTGGAGTCGCTTAGGTCCAATCAACACGAAAAAAGATACACTTCTTTCTTTTCGTTTAGAAAAAGAACTCATGAAGATCGAAGCAACGAAGCTGCCTCGTCACGTGACGTAGGAGTCTAGACTTAGGATTTCATTTCCTGTTTCATCTCTCTTGTTTTTCCCAGTCTAATATAGGATTTTCCCTCTTATTGCATGTTCTCATAATTTTCAATTAATAAATGAGTATTTCTTTTCTATCCTTGCACTAATGAGCATCAATGGATAAAGAGAAAGATTCTAGAATTTGGCAATTTTCACAACATTAAAAGTTAGAAGACTGCATTGTCTATTCACGTACGCGCCACAACTAAGTCTCTAAGGGTCTGTTCTTTACGGCATAAAAAACGAATTGAACCGAACGAATCGAACCGGGCCGAATCGATTGCAATCGAACCGAATTGAACCGAACCGAACCGAACCGAACTAATTGAACCGAACCGAGCGAATCGGATGAATTGAATCAAGCGGGCGAATTAAATTATAACTAATAGTAATGATAATAATTACTGAACTGAACTGATTGGAACTGAACTGAACTGAACTGGACCGAACCGATTGCAACCGAATCGAATCGAACGGGCGAAATTAATTGAACCAAGCGAGCGAAAACAAGCTGGGGTGAACAAGCCTTAAGGCTATAGTCTTTCCAATTGAAATCCTATAGATTGGGCTGATTTTAATTTTGAAAAAAATCAAAATAGAATAACTCTTTGTATCTTGGTAAAACGTTCACTATATTAATTAGATTTTATAAATTGTACATGTTGGTGTATTTATATGAATATTAGAATAAAGATAGATTATAAGTTGCATTACATTATAGTGGCGTCATGTAATCTCCCATATTATTATGAATTTTTTAAAATCTAATCTAATTAAATTTAAAGTATATTTATAATAATTTAAAAGTTTTAATCTAAATAATTTATTTAAGTTGCCTAATTTAAAGTCAAAATAATTTAGAAATGTCAAGTATTGACTTTATTAATAATAAATGTTTAAAATAAATGCCTTTATCTCTTTAGGTTGGAATTGTGATTATCATTTGAGTCGTAATCGGAGGCGCTACGGTTGAAATTAGGTCACTAAAAATATACCAAAAGCCTTATAAAGCCACAAAAAGTCTTATATAAACCTTAAAAATTATAATTACAAATAGGTAGGTACATACAAGTATTACTATTTTGAATAGTAGTAATATGAAAATTACGTATTAACCAACCTAGGTATGGGTTGTAACTCCTCTATGAAGTCAACTAATTTTCATTTGACGAAGTCAGCAGGGTAAGTGTAGAGATAATAACTAATAGCCAAAGTTTACTTTCAATTTTACTAGAACATATTATTACTAGATCTAATTAAGTAATTAATTTAAATTTTTATATGATTTCGCACGCATAACGTGTATATAAGGCTAGTTTTTCATATTAAAATAAAGGTGTGGTTTCTATTGCTGCTGCTATATTGGGTTTTAGTGTTTTGGCATTTGGGTCTGTTTTTGAGAATTTGCAGAGGATCTGTAATGTGATTCAAAGCGCTTTTCTCACTATCTCTCGTTCTCTCTCTATTTATTACAACAATAATAATTCATGAGACGAGGACACCCACTCAACATTTAGAGTTCATTACTTTGAATCTTAGAATAAATTTTTGGTAGCTTCAGTGGGTTGCAACTCCACTAAAAGTTGTAGGACAGGTCCCAATTACAAGGAATTCGTATTGTGTAAGTCTGTTGAATGAACATGTCCCTGTTGCTTGTTTTCAAATTAGCAGAATTTTCAAGTTCCTTGATGATCTTCGCTGACAAAATAAGTGTGTAGTCAACATTAAGATAATATAACCTGATGTGATCATTTTTTATGTGCAAGGCACCTGATTGCTAGATAGTATTTACCTGATCGCTCAACCACCGTCGCTCAACCACCCAGCCAACAGCTGCAAAACACGACGCCGCTTAGCCGGTTCTCTCCTCAGCTGCTCCTTTGATGTTTGTCAAAAAATCACCCATCCACCAGCCTTCAATGGCGGACGACGATTGAATTCGCCTTTTGTTGGATTCAGCAAAAGGGGGGTACTCGATAATTTAACTCCCCTTCCGATTGGAAGAAAGGTGAACAACACTCAACTACTCAATTGGAATTTGACGTGGGTACTTAAGTAATCAAGAGCTGTGAAATGTATATGATGTTATGGATAGTTTTTGAATTGGATTTGATTGGAGGCTTAATTAAATTGATAAAAGGTGAAGAATTGTCATTTGGTTGTGGATATACAGTTTATTCTTGGGATTTCTATTGTTGCATCATATTTTATCTTCGGATTAGCGGCATTGCAATTGTAAAGAAAGATGATTTCTTTATTCATTTCTAATGCATGAAACATGACTAATTCGAAGCTATATGTGCAATTTTGCTACTTCGAATTCTCATGATGATGAAACCATTTATGAATATTATTAGATGGCTATATTTTCATGCGATCTGGAACTATGGTTCTATGCTTTTAAACCATTGCGAATAGACTGCTATCTTGGTTTCCCAATCTAGTGCTTTTTGAGAACACTTTGTTTATAGTCTGAAAAGCAGACTGTAGCCTTCTTAAAGGGACTTTATATGCTGGAAACACAATGTTTAAGTGCATATGATGATTTTTTAACTCTCATGCTTGGTATCCTCAAGACAAGTTCCTTGGACTCTACTTTTTTGTGGAGTTTATAATTGTCTTCGGTTTATTAAGTAGACTAACTAACAATCCCCCATAATAAAAAGAGTAGACCAACAAGTGTTGGAGTACAAGGTGACACTTTAGAAGGGGGGTTGGATTGGGTGACTAAAACTAATCGATTTTCGCAAAAACACTCTTATGGCACAGTGTCGTGCACTGTGTTATTCACTCGTAAACTCTCCGATTGATGTTTTTGCTCGAACGAAATTGTATCAAATAAGAAAACAATGAAATCAAATAATAAGATATAGGAATTTAACGTGGTTCAATCTCACCTCTGAAATCTACGTCCGCACAAACTACTATTTTATTATTTGAATCGTAAAATACCAAACTCTTGATACAATTCGATTCCCCCCACTACTAACTCTAATAGTGCTCCCCAACACTTAACCCTAAGTGTTGCTACTCTCTATAATATGAAATTTACAGAAAGAATGATTCATCACAAGCGTGCTTCCTATTCAAGCAAATAGAGGATCGTTACAATCGTTGTTTAGAAACCTTAACTTACAAAAACTCTGTGCCGTACACTGTGCTCTAAGAGTTCGTTTTCAGCTCTCAAAATATTAATCTCGCCAAATATGAAAACGTGAGTTGTTATTATGATTTCTATCCCTTATATAATTTATCAGCTGAATAAGAATTGTTCTCCAAGATATGATTATCTTCTTGAATAGTTTTTATTCCTAAAATTAAGGGATAAAATCTTTTCTTTTCCAAAATTAAATTTTATCTTTTATAAAAACTGATTTTTTCTTTTCTTTATAAGATAAGGATTCCTCCATATCTTATGTCAACTATTAATCAGATTTTAAATCAATTTTTATCCAAAAATCTTTATCAAAATCATTTTCTTTAAAAATCAGTTTTTCTTTTTTACAACAATTCTTTTTCGAAAATCTTTTAAAGAAACGTTTTCTTTAAAATCAGTTTTTTTATGAAACATTTTATCCGAAAATCTTTACAATAAATATTTTCCTTTCAAAACTAATTTTCGAAATTAAAAACTCCCCTTTTTATATTCTTTAAATATAGACACATTATTTTAATATAATTACCAATTTTCTTAACTCTAAGAAAATAGTTAACCATCCTAATTTCATATTTCTAATTTAGGACAAAGTTCCAATACGTTAATTACATTGCATAAACATGACTAAGAACATAACTAGACCTAAGCTTCCATATCTTCAAGTTCTCGATCTTTCATGAACATCCAATCTTGATAGGTTTCTTAGATCACTGTTACACATATACATGTTATAGCATAAAGTGTTTATCATCATCAAAATAACATAAACTTAGTCACAACAACAAGGAATGCCACCTACCAATATGGTTAGAACTTCTTTTTTTTAAATCTATGATAAAAGATTCTTGAAAAATAATAGATGAAGGGAACTTATGTTCTTGCTTACGAGACACCAATAAATGATGACAAGGGTCTTATAGATAGTGGTGTCAGAAACAGATCTGACCGCTGGGTCAACCTAATACTGACCTGACTTGAACCTGGTTCGACCTGTGAGGTCAGTCCCCAGACCTGACTGAAACCTGACCTGGGATTACCCAGACCTGATTGGCACCCGACAAGATTATATTCTGACCTGACCACACAGACCTGCATTCAAACTCGAACCCGACCGTATCTCAACCAGCCCAAAACTCAATTAGACCCAGTAAATACCCGGTTTAACTCGATTTTTTTTAATTGTTTATGACCGACCCAAATTCAACTATAATTCAGTTGAACCAGATAAAATATGATTTGCCTTATTTGATCCAATTTTAAATTTTTCAAACCAACTTATTTTGGACAACTAAACCCCACAAATTATATATTATAAGTTAGTACCAACTCAGATTTTTTTTTTTGATAACATCTTTTATAATATTGCAATTGATACATATGAAAACCTACTCCATAATAATTGATATACTTCCTCCGTTCTGTTTTAAATGAAACATAACATTTGGAATTTAGAAACGTCCTTTTCATAGAATAAAAGTCATATTTGCCCTTTATATTCAACTTCATACAACAGCAAGGTCACCAACTGATATCTACACGCATCAAAAATTCTGCATTAAAGTACCATTGCTATCAAATTATTCTAGCAAGCACATAAAGTAAATGACAGAAGCTAATCTAACCGACAACATTAATTAACATCTCCCAGGCTTCAAATTCAACAGCATACCATTAACAAAAACAATACTCACAACAAAAAAAAAAATGATGGCTCATTATACCAAATTAATTCATCATAAAACTACAACAATCTGAATCAAGTGAATGAAGTTAAAGTAAGGATAAAAAAATGTTCGGAAATTGAAATAAATTAAGAATATATAAACTAACTTATCAAAGAGAAACAAGATTGAAATGAGTAATTACAAAAATAATTCAAGGGAAAAATCACAACATTATACATTTGACAGATCTAACAAAAACTACAAAAATAAAAATCGAAAATTACTCAAGAATTAAAATGAAATTAGCGGCTTTAGGTTGAGACGAACATCGTGTCTGAGTCTTCGACGAAGATGGTAGTTGAATCTTCGACGAGCGACGAGCGAGGATGAGAGATTGTGGAGGATGATGAACCAGGTAGAATTTTGGTTGATAATTTGGTTGAGAGTAATGTGTTGGAATTGTTAGTGTAGAATTTGTTGAGGTTGATTGAAAGTGCTCTCGATGATACAACCGCTTGCTCAAACTATGCTAGCTATGCTCGAGAATATGGTCGAGGTTAAGCGGCGTGTGGCGGAGATTGTGTTTGAGAAGACTAAGTTGTTGAGGTGGATGTTGGGGGAACATTAAGGTGAAGGAATTTGATGAGATTAAGGCGATTTTGCTTCGGAATAGCACTGTAAATCAGAAGAGGTTGGGGCAGCTGAATGGGGTGGTTAAGAGTGTGGCGGGAGAGGAGTGGGTGGTTGAGGGGATGGTAGGCTGAGGAGAAGGAATGGGGATTAGGGTTTTAGAGAGGAGTGATGGAGTGAAACGATGGAAGGGGGAGAGATGGGTTTGAGAGATTGATGGTTAGATTTTGATCCTTCTCAAATCAAGGGTTCTAATTCATGATCCATACTATTATTCTTTGGCCAATAGGAAAAGAGAATGACCTAGTACATAGATTGATTACCTAGCACATAATTGGTAATCTTATATTCCTACAATCTTACTAATTTTTGTCTTGGTTTAGTAACTTTTAGTAACTAAAATTATTAGTTAATTATTTTATTATAATTTGAAATTTTGGTTATTTTTATTGAAATTATTATTATTAGTATTTAAGTATAACTATAATTTATTAATTAGCATAATATAACCATCATTATTATTATTATTATTATTATTATTATTATTATTATTATTATTATTATTATTATTATTATTATTATTATTATTATTATTATTATTATTATTATTATTTAATTAGAGTTATGAATTGAGTTTCTAATTTTTAATGAGATCTTATAGCATTACTTATACAACTATCAGTCTATAACTTAATTAAGTAATAGTATGATTATATTTATTTAAGTGAACTTATATGTAGTGTTACATAATTACATTGACTTAGATTATCGACTTACAAAGTTACAATGATACATTCATTGATCTCGTCAGATAACAACTTGTTTCAATTCAAATACATGTTAATAGTTTCGAAATGCATTTCACATGAAGACTATTGGCTAAAATAGTGTATTATTATCTTGAATTAGCTTATAATCTATATTGATACATTCATTAATCTTATCTAGTAACAACTTTTTTTATGAAGTAAGTACTTATTAACTTATTGGCTTATGATAGATTAACCTTATTAACAAATGACTTCTTGATTTTGATTTTTAACAAGTTAGAATTTTAGAAAGAATCGAAGAAGTTGAGATTTTAGTAAGATAAACTTGTAACCGAATGTTCACACAAGTTGATTTGACTTAATCGTTTGATGATTGATCACTAGTGACTTTAATGTATATTGTTTAATTATATACTCCGTTGGAGTAACAACACATAAATGCAATAAGCCCTTAGCCAATAATCTAAGTCTCAGTTTAGTAACTTTACTCATTTATATAAACTGGTGTTATGTTTATTATTATTTGACAACATATAAACCCTCGTTATAATCAATTATGCCTCATAGGAACCATTGTTATAAACATTTGATTGTCATTTGTTATAATATTATAACATATCAAGAGTCATTATACTAATTTATAATCAATAGAGTATTAGATTGGTTTTACGATTATTTTGATACCAATTTTATACTAAAATGTTTAAACATATTGATAAAATAGTTTGTTTATACTTTATCATATATAATCACAACATAATATATATATATATATCGCGTTATGTTTGTTATTGTTATTGTTATTATTAGCATTGTTGCTACTATTACTATTAGTATTTATATTGTTATTGTTATTGTTAGTAATCCTGTTCTTATTTGTATTACTATTGCTATTGTTAGCATTGTTACTATTATTGTTATTATTTGTATTATTATTATTGTCATCATCACTTTATGTTTATTATTATTATTATTATTATTATTATTATTATTATTCTCATTATCATCATAGCTATTTACAAACTTATATATCAATCATAATACTTATAATAATAAATCATTTATATAAACATTGGAATTGATCGTCTACTCGTTATTATTGTCGTTGGTTATAATATATAATATTGGAACATATGAAGAGTCCATAACGATATGAAGAGTCCATAACAATATATAATATTGGAACATATCAATCATAATACTCCTTTTCTCATTAGAATAGTTTTACGCAGTTGATTAGTCGAAATAAGAGTTGACTAATAGAATATACTACACATCACGGTAAACAATATAGTGTTTTTATTAGTTTTTCGTTTTCATCCTAATATTTATCGCGCACACACATATGTATACATATGTCGATCTTAATACTTTTAATAATATGATTCGTTTACAAAATCCATAACAAAATCAAAATGACACGACCTGGAGTTAACCGAAGTTGAATTGACGTTCAATAGCGAATGGACCCGATGCTTCACAATGATCAAACTAAGGTCATTAGTGATTCAACCCGAGTACACTTGACTCTACCCAAGCGTACATGAAATCCAAATACGACTTGCGAACCCGGTTAAAAATGTCCACGGATGATCATATTCGGGAATGGATTGACTTGTAAATGGAACGTTCAGACCTGTCCGGCATACGGCAATCCCATGATTCAAATGCGATCGACCCAGTTGAACAAAACCTGACTAATCACAACCTGGGGCACTAACTGTCAGAATCCTGACCTGTCCGGGTCTGACCTGGTTCGCCGTGGCTATACCCAGAACCTGTTTGAGAACCTGTTTTGACACCACTACTTATAGATCACATTATGACTTGTGCACTTCTTCAGTTCTACCTCACTAACGCTTAACGCACCCACTAAAGGCAATAATACCATTTGCCTATGAGAGGCGTTACGAGAAGGGTAATTTGGACCATGGAGCTTGATATGGTTAGCCAGGATTTGTGACGTGGGATGAGTTCGTTAGGAATTAGGAGTGAGCAACAATCATCTAGTGACACTATAAATAAGGAAGAGATGGTCATTCGGAAAATGATAATCTCTTCTGTTTTGGGTGGGATCCAGGTACTCAAAAGTTGTAGATGTTACAAATTCTTGATCACCATCATCAATATAATCAAATTACTTTTTATTTTCCATCATCATCTTTTTTTCTTCTGTGATTAATCTCTATTTATGGACTTGATGACAATTTATTGCATAAGACTAATGGTGTTGCCTATGCATGAAAAAATTTGCAGTTTACGGTTTGCATAAGACTAATGGTGGATGGAAAGCTACTGCTATAGGAGCTAACAATCAAGCTGCACAGTCGATGTTTGAGCAGGACTACAAGTTGTTGGCTAAATCTGGACTCACTAAAGCTGCTGCTGAAGCCTCTTGAGTCAATGGACCTCAGCTATCATCTGTGTCATTCAGATTGATTGCTTACTCTGTATACTATATCTAGCGAATTTTTCTATATTATATATGCTTTTGTTTTGCTTAATTCTGTTATGTTGAACTTTGAGTATGAAAAAGACACACTTTCAATCTTTAGGTATATGTAATTATTTATGCCTCAATAAAATGAGTACTAATACTTTTTTCCCATCACAATTGTTTTGTATCAATTAAGAACAAAGAAATGCAATTTTTTGTGCGTGCTTAACTAATCCGATTTTCTTGCAAAATCCGATTAGTTAGCGATCAATTGATCCGGTTCTAGACCGGATCAGTTGATCACTAAGAGCCGCTCCGTGTCCACTGGATCCAGACCAAAACCGGATTTGTTAGCCCGATTTTGACCGGATTCGATGGGCTTTTGTCCACTAGTGATAATGTTGAGAAAGGCTTGATTAAGTCAGACTTTTGTCCAACTCGAAAACCAAATTGTTGACATTTTAACTAAGCCTTTAAACAGGGATAAACATGAAAGCATGCGGATGGAACTTGGAATGGTCAAGATGAGATGATTGCAAAAGGAATCCTTGTTCAGTCCCCTAGGTTTTGAATGATGATAAACAGCTGCAGGGAACAGTTGATATTACATGTGGTTCTAAGCTGTTAGGAAACAGTTGAGAAACTAATTGTTCTTGATCGTATATCTTGAAACAATCAAAAAATATTTTTTGGTATGCCACGATATGTTCTTGTGTAGCAAACAGGTTTATTCCGAGACTTGAAGCTAGGAGGCCCTCTCGAAGATGTTCGAGGAAAAATACAAAGTATTGCATTGTCGATTCAAGGGAAGTTTCAAGGATTGAAGTGCATGAAGATAGTACGTGATCTTTCATTTTTGGTCTTCATGTAATATTTGCTTATGATATTCTTAGTGGACTTATTTGTGTTGTTTTTAATGTGAAACATTAGGGTTTTGAATATGGGAACCGATTTGCTTACATATTCAAAACACTACTAACGAGGTAACGTGGTTTGAGTACCAGTTACCTTGCTTGGTGATTGAGCTTGCTGTTTAAAAATGATTTTTGGAAAAATATTTTTACAAAAAGTTTCCAATAAAAGGTTGCAAGCCTTTATAATCATAATTCAGTATTTACTTGCCTTAAAGCGTATATCTTGGATAATATATTTCTTGCAAGAAAGATATTGTTCAAGATATACTTTTCTAACTTAAGAAAATCATATCTTTAATATCTTAAGCTAGGGCACGCTAAAGGTTAAGTCTTGGTCTATAAATACTGAATAATGATTCTACATCACCATTGATGCTCTCCCGGATTTTATTGAGAAATATTTAGATCTTTCGCAAAGAGAACAGCTGAACAGTTTCCTAAAATAGAGTACGCATTTCATAGAGCTTTACATTATTCTTTGTTTGCCTTGTAAGAAAGCGTGTTTTAAGAGAAACTGATTATATTGAATCTCTAACGAGGGGGTTAGAGATTGAGTAGCGTTTGTGAGTTCGTTCGCAAGTGCTTGTGAGTTCAAGTGTGAAGTAGCACAGTAGGAGTTAGTGTAGGGTGTGATGTTTCCCTGGAGTAAGGGAAACAGGAGAGTGGGAAAATATTCTTGTTTTTCTGAGTTGATTAATAAGAAAAC
This sequence comes from Beta corolliflora, assembly GCA_947648045.1. Lineage (NCBI taxonomy): Eukaryota > Viridiplantae > Streptophyta > Magnoliopsida > Caryophyllales > Amaranthaceae > Beta > Beta corolliflora. The sequence continues at coordinate 30,985 of CANSZD010001878.1, read as the reverse complement.
TAGCATAGGAGGACGTAGGCCTTTCTTTGGCTGAACCTCGTTAAATTTGGTGTGTTCTTTATTGCTTTCAAGTTTATTGTTTCCGCTGTCAGGAACCAGTTCGTCTAAGTACTCAAATCACCCCCTTCTTGAGTATATTGCAAACCTTCAATTGGTATCAAAGCAGGTTCTTCTGAATAGGGTAACACCTAGAGATGTTGATCATGAGTACTCAAAAAATGAATACTATGGGATACGACAACAAGACTCCAAAATTCAATTGGAAAAACTATGCATGGTGGAAAAACAGATTGAGGAATATCATCATTGGTATTAACTACGAGTGTTGATTAGTTATAAAAAACGGACCAATAACAATTATCAAGGAGGTTGAGGGTTCCTCAGTTGCGAAGAAAGAGAGTGAGTATACTTCTGTTGATTATAAGATGCTGGAGAAGAATGCCAAAGCCATGTCCATATTGCAACAGGTTATTGGAGAGAATGAGATAAACATAATCTCTGATTGTGTCTCCGCCAAAGAGACTTGGGATACCCTCGAACTTGCTTATAAGGGAACCAGTGAGGTAAAGAGCTCTAAAATTGATATCTAAATATAAAGCTTTTAACATAAATAAAGATGAAAAAACAAATGATTGCTTTGGTAGATTTATGACTATAGTAGATGATTTAAAATCTCTTGACAAAAGTTTTTATGACAAGGACTTAGTTAGAAAAATGTTAAGAAATTTAACATATGTATGGACGGCTAAGGTAACACCTATCTATGAAGCAAAAGATCTCACATCGCTGAGTCTGGAACAACTGATTGGTTCCCTTATGACTCATGAAATAATGTTGGTTGAGTCTAAGAGTTACAAGGGACCAGTCATAGGTGTTACCTTGAAGGGAACAATTAAAGAAGAAGAGGATGACATAGCTAACTGTAGACACATAATCGCGTCTCCCCATTTAGTACCCTATGATGACTAATATTCCGCTCTAATTGGTCCGGATCGAGGAAAGAATAAAGAACGAGTTTAAAATAAAATGTGTTAAGCCCAAAACCATTTTATACCTTTTTTTATTAACCCATTTCCGAAAACCTTTTTTATAAATTGTTTTACTAAATCCACTTTATAAAACGTTTTAAAATAACTTTTTAAATAGCCCATATTCGAAAACCTTTTAAAAAAATAGTTTTGTATAAAACCCTTTTTCTAAGCCCAATTTAATTAATAGAATTAATTAATTTTATTAATTAGTTTTATTAATAAAAATATCTTTTATAAAAAATAATCTTTCTCCAAATTGTTTTCAAATATCTTTAACTAACTATTTTCTAAAATCTTTTAAAATAAAAATCTTTTAGAGACCTACTAGTTTTCGAAAACCTATTGCAACTCAATTACCTTTTCCTATATATTACACTCATCTCACTAATCTCGGAACCTCACAATCTCCACGGCTCAACTAAATTCCCTCGCTATCTAATACTTATCCTTCACGCTACATAATCACCAGGCCCTCTAATTCTCCCTCACTAATTCCTCCTCACTTTTCCTTTGACTCCACTGATCACAACCATACCAAATCACACGACCAATTCATGATCATTCATCAATCACCATAAATATCTAATACACCCGATAGCTCCACCGCCTAATTTTAATCACCTGACACACCTTATAACAAAGCATTTTCCACACCTATATCTCATCTACTCGCTACATCTCCATAATCCCCTGATCGCCAATCATCATTCTTCAATCATCATCACTTTGCGCCTAATACTAATACTCCTCACAACAAGAAAATCAAACAGCAGCAACATATAAACTTTAAAACCCAAGTCAACCTCTCATATTATTTCGCAAACTAAACAATTGTGTTTGATATTGTTGTCACGCAAAACTCAACGCAAGACACAAACATTTTAAGACTCGTACACCTTTCGATCCAAGATCCGTACAAATCAACGACCCCGGACGGTGGTATAATTTCTGAGGGTCAACTAAATTAACAATCTTTATTTTATATATTTATTTATTTTTTATTATTTTCTTAAAGTTACTAACATTCTATTCGTGATGTAGGTTATTAATATATTCATGCGACTGTAAGTATTGTACATATTATACAAACTCTCTACGATATTTTATTTTCTTATTTTTTATTTATTTTCACGAACATTATTTTTTATATGCTTGACTGGAATATTTATCACCCACACGTTATTATTGCTAAACAAGACCTAAGGAATTGTTCTAACTAATTCATATAAATTGGGCAACCTGCTAAGAACCTTGTAATTTGATTGCCTAATAACTTGTCACTAAAAATTAGTCTTTTTATGTGTTTCTTGAACCAACTTAGACTAAATATTTTTAGGGTGCTTTAAAACGTTATATGATTATTCTTTTGCATAAAATCAGTAATGAATCGATATTTAGTGGTCAGCAACGGGCAATATGGCTCCTGACTGTATTGTACCCTCACCCCCGAACTCAACTTTTAGTTCCTGACCATCTATGGAGTCTAGACGGGGAAATCTACATTGGATAAGTTCCTAAGATGTCCCTACCGTTTCAATATCCAATTAGGTTTATGATTCTTCCTTTAAAGAATTGTTGGCGACTTCAAAACATATTTTTAATAAAACCTTTACAATGGGGTAGTCAAATAAACGCGCTCACACCGCGTGTAGGTATTAATGGAATAAAAATCCACGCCTACAATTTGGCGACTTCAATGGGGAGGATTTTAAAAATAATAATTTTTTTAAATGAGTGGGTGAAACTTGAAAAATACGATTCATTTTTATTTTTATGCCTTTGAATAATATATTTTTTTGCATATGCATGGCTATTGTTCAGCCACTATAAGGACAATCTACCTTGCCTCATTAGCACATGTTCTATGTGTGAGGTCACCCCCGGGGGGTTGCCGCTTTGTCCTTCCAAAAATCTTCCTGAGCGACAGTGTTGGATCTTTGTTATAAGCAAATCTACCCAACCATGACATTGTTCTCTTGTTCCTACCTTGAGAACTGGAGTGCGGCTTACATGTGGCCACCTTTTTAAGCAAAGGTACGAAGCGTGGGATCAATCTCTTAGTCATGGACCCTTTCAGCCTTAACCTAAACCTGACCAATAGTTGAACATAGAACTGGACTTTAGGGTGACAACTTTGCATATTATTATCTTAATTGTGCATATTTGTGTGTTGCGTCCTTTAATTGCTATGTGTTGCGTGATTTTCAAAATAAATCGTCAATCAAAGTTACGTGATCGAAACAGCAAAAGATGAGATGTTGAGCTTCTTGCGCGCCGCGCATCATCTATGCGCTTGGCCCAGCTTGCCAGCGCCGAACGCAATCAACGTCTCTTCCTTAATTTCCACTCTGCGTCCTGTGCTTCCATAATGCGTGAGGCGCGATGCTTCTTCTTGCGTTCATCGGCCGTTTTCTTTTGTATGTCTGCGTGCTATAGCACAAATTTGATCCCCTACATCGTGATGTATGGTTTAGTGATGTACATGCCTAGCCCTTGTGTTGTGCTTTTTCTTACAATATCTAGTTCCTAGGATGATTAAATTCATTTGCGACTTCCTTTTCTTCCCAATTTACCATCTTTCTCACATCAATAAAATTAAAAAAAAACGATCTCCCATCATTTGAAAATTCATTACCATCTTTTTTTTCAAAAATCATTCTCCTATATTTTTCAAAATTTCATCCCATCTTCAATCTCCTATCTACTTCAAAAATTCTATCTCCGCCTTATTTTAAAAAAAAAATCTCCATTTTTTTTCTTGTCACATATCTTTTTTTCAAAAATTTACCCTTTTTCTTTATCCCATCCTTTCATGTATTTCATCCATCCTTTGTGTGCACATCATTTAGGATTCCTTTTAGTGTCCATCTTGGTGTAAAAGTCTCATCCACCTAGGAATTCTAACTCCATTAGAAGTCCATCTAGCTCATATGTCTAGGTTCATCAAGTTTCACTCCATTTAGAGTTATTAACCCCGTCTAACTCTGTCCATGTTAGGAGTCTTAATTCGCTTGAGTCCCATCCATCTTAGAAGTCTATAATCCATAGAAAGTCCATGCATAATAGGAGTCTAAAACCATTAGAATTTTGTCCATCTTAGGAGTCTAAATCCATTAGAATTCCATCCATTTTAGGAGTCTAGGTCCACTAGAGTTTTATTCACTTTAGGAGTCTAGGTCCACTAGAGTTTCATGCACATTAGGAGTCTAGCATCCTTGAAAGTTCGTCGAATCTCGAATTCTAACGTCATTAGAAGTCTATCAAGTCTATGATTCTGAAGTCATTAGAATTTCATATTCATTAGAACTGCATTCATACTAGAAATCATTTGCATTGCATAGTCCATCATTCATACACTTCATGCATAACTAGAGTTATTAGGCATTTAGGAGTCCCATTACATCCATACTCTCCATTTCATTTCATGCATTCCGCATTTAGTAGTTCAGAACTACAAGCGATCTGATTCCCTCTTTCGGGATATGTAGGCAGCCTTTAGAGGTTCGAACGCATAGATTGAGTCATTCATACATGCATTAGGTCTAGGTGCATCCAAAAGAGTCATACATACATGCATTAGGTCTAGGTGCGTCCAAAAAATATCCAAAAAAAAATCATCATTCATTTAGGATATTTAGATTTGTTCCTAGAAGCCCAACTTTTAAACAAACATACATTCTTCATTCCATTTCTCTCTCTCCATCATCATTATATCTCTAAATCTCCTTTGATGATCTATGTAGAAATCAAGTGACATTGAAATGGGCAGTCCATCGAATAACGAGCAACAACTTGCTGAAATGGCTAGAGCTTTAGCCAAGCTGTCCAGCATGATGGAAGAAATAGCTATAAGGCTTAAGAAGTTCGAGTCTGGTGAATCTCCTGGAGTCAACAAGACAATGGAGAGTGTTGTTCATAGGGTAACCAATGCAAATTTCTATTTTGAGCCCATTCATAAAACCAAACTGAATGGGAAACTTCCTGAATAGTTATCAACAACTGACATCCCTAAATTTAAACCAACTGAGAATCCAAAGTATCATTTAAGGAACTTCCGTGCAACCATGATCATCAAATCGGTTGACCTTGAACTTTACCCAATGGTATTCCCGATGTCGTTGGACCCAATCTGCCAAAATTGGTTCTATTCCCTAGACCCTAAGCAAACTGAAACTTGGGAAGGCATCACTATTGCTTCCATGAAACAATATGAGTCGAACGCACAAATGCAAACCTCCCTTATAGAACTCGAGGCTCTTAAACAACGTGAAAATAAAGGTTTTACCACCTACCTGAACAGATGGAGGGAGAAATCAACCCATATGGTATCAAGGCCTGCAGAAAAAGACTTGGTACGAATATTCGTTTCTAACCTCCTCCCTAAGTATAAAAACCACCTCGAATACTTGGGTCTCGATAGCTTCACAAGAGTATATGATGTGGGTATCCAGATTGAGAATGATTTACTGAAAAATGCCGAAGACAATGACCTCAATGTCATAGAAATAGACATATAAGCCCAATCGCTTATTAAAGCATTTGGACTCGCTTAGGTCCAATTAACACACACAAAAAAATACACTTCTTCTCTTTTCGTTTAGAAAGAGAACTCGTGAAGATCGAAGCAATGAAGTTGTCTCGTCACGTGACGTAGGGGTCCAGACTTAGGATTTCATTTTCTGTTTCATCTCTCTCATTTTGCCCAGTCTAATATAGGATTTTTCCTCTTATTGCATGTACTCATAATTTTCAATCAATAAATGAGTATTTCTTTTATAACCTTGCACTAATGAGCATCAATGGAAATCACGATTGTCGCCTTAAAAGAAATGAATTTCTAATTCTCATGACTATTCTAATAAAGGTAATGAACAATTGGCATAAAAGAGGCATTCCTCCCGTCACTACAACCATTCATCCATACATAACACCCCTCTCCCTTTAACCTACCTCGTAGGAAGTATATTTGACATCAATTAAATATAAAGGGTAAAAAAAAGAGCAACAAGAAAAATCAAAGCAAAAAAAAAAGAAGCAAAAAATAAAAATGATACAAAAAGTGCAAAATATGAAATAAAAAGAAGAAGTGTTGCAAATAAGCCCATCAAAAGCTTTGTGAAATGTATCTTCTTTTCAAAACCTTCAATCTTCAATTCTAAAACCACAAACTTCATCATCAAAGGCTTTGACCTCCACAACCAAGAACCATTACAAGACAAAGCATACCTCTAAATAAACCTTCGCTCAAGCAACCATGCACATGGCATCCCAATAAGCCACAAAAGACAAACCAAAGCCCGCTAGGTCGAAAACCCATAAGGGCGACGTAGGCAAAAGTCAGGGCATCTTCTCATTCATCAGTCTGAACTACGAATGGTCTGATTCTGCTAAAGATACGTAGGAAACCTCACCCTGAGGTTCGACCGCATTAAACCAAGCCAAACCTACATCACTATCCACCCTTGCCAAAGACCTCTTCCAAATCAATGATCAAATCAATGCGTAATTCATTGCAAATGGCTCTAAAGCAAAATGCTCGGCCACCATTTAAAATGTTAAGAGCTACGACTGGTCTGATTCCATCATGGATACGTAGGCAACCTCTTTTGAGGCCCGACCATTTTAATTCAAAACACATTTTAAGGCTCGCCTAGGCCCATGAGAAAAGCGCGATCGCCCAAAAATCATGAATTTTCAATGCTCATCCCTACCCTTAGAACTAGATTGGGATTTGAACCTACATCATTAGCCTACCCTATTGCATGAGTCAATTCATTACGACTTTGCCCTTTTCTTATTCTTATTCCCTTCAATTTTCTCAACTACATTATCGCTTCTAACCCAGCCTTAGCATAACCTTTCAACACTCAGCGCTATGACCGCGCCTCATCTTTCGAGTGTTTCTTTCTTTCGCCTTTCTTGTCTCTTTCACCTTAGGAACCCTATATGGAATCTTTGGTCGAAACTTCCGCTGAGCGTGACGAGATATCTTCAAAATCAAGCAATCAAGGTGGATACTTCATCAACTCCATCTTGTTGGGGGCTTCATCAATAGTCCACATAGAAAATCATAGGCTCCAAGTCTAGGCCTGTTGTAATAAGGACTTCATTACGAGTCCATATATGAAATCTTGGGTTTTAAAACCCACAGTGATACAAGATTGAACCGATTTTATGGGCTTACTTAGGCCTTGACATACAAACCTCGAAGCATATGCAATTCAAGCGCTACAAAAGCTCGTTTTATAATGTATTTCAAATCAAACATAGTCTATTAACTGAATAGATCATTCATGGGCTCCATGTGTACCTTGATAAGGACTTCATTACGAGTAAATACAAAATATTGTGGGCTCCAGACCCATACGAGATCCTAACTGTTTTATGGGCTCACTTAGACCCGTAACAACTACAACGCATTTTGAATAAAACATAACCTACGTGGATCATCCTTGGGGGCTTCCTGTTTCTCCTCTTTCAAAAACAGTGTTCTAAACGAAAAAATTAAGCTTAGAGGAACAACAAAGCATTATACCATCTACATTAACATCATATATCTACATTAGTGTCATATCTCTGCATTTGCATTGCATATCTGTATCATCCAAACATTGTGTCAAGCATTGCATCCTTCGTCCTTAGCCATAGGATCCTAGCATCAATCATCAAGTCACGCACACACACACGTATGCACACACGATCGCACCTTTAAGTCTAGAGTATTAGAGGTCATTCCTTATAGGTCAAGTCTTTTCCTATTCATACACTAGCACCCACATCATGGGACACATGCATGTCCCCTAATTGTTTGTCTGTATATATGTGTATTCTTTGTATTTACAGGTACCCAACATTGAACAACTCTATACGAGTTACATTCCACCAAGGTCTGCGGACCATTACGATTTAACAGCGAAAGACAAGCGCTATATACATGGTGCGTCTAGCGCACCGACAACGCTGTGCCACACGCAACAAACCGCATCCAGCGCAATATGCTGCGCCAAGCGTAAGCTTATGCGTCCTGGGCACAAGCCTTTATAATGTGCTTGGGGGCTTCATAGCCAAGAGACAACCATTAGGTCTGCGGACCATTACAAACCGAAACAGTGGACAAATCCAGCGATGGGTCTGCGGACCACTACAAACCAAAACAGCGGGCAAATCCAGCGTTGGGTCTGCAGACCATCATCTACGCCCTAGAGCGGGACTAAAGTAGCTCTATGTCCTGGAGTGGGACTAAAGTAACTCTACGCCCTGGAACAGGACTAAAGTAGCTCTATGCCCTGGAGAAGGACGAAAATAACTCTATGCCCTGGAGCGGGACTAAAGTAACTCTATGCCGTGGGACTAAAATAACTCTACGCCTTGGAGCGGGACTAGAGTTGCTCTACACATCATAACACAACCCTACAGCGGGACTAAAGTAGCTCTACGCCGACATGAGCCGGACTAAAATAGCTCATGATTCCTTTTCACCTAATCATTTCATTTTTGCAAGATTCCTAATTATTTTGCAAATTTGTTTCACACATGCCTGATCCCAAAACTTTTACTTGTTTTGCATGGTGTAAAAGAGTGATTTTGGATTGTAGAGCATCTAGAATCATTCTCCGTCCCGCCATGTATACTTTGACTTTCGGTTTTACAAACCTCAGTCAAAGTGGGGGCTTCTGTAGACACATAATCGTGTCTCCCCATTTAGTACCCTATGATGACTAATACCCTGCACCAATTGGTCCGGATCGAGGAAAGAATAAAGAACGAGTCTAAAATAAAATGTTTTAAGCCCAAAACCATTTTCTAACTCATTTTACTAAGCCCATTTCTCAAAACGTTTTAAAATAACTTTTTAAAAGCCCATCTTCGAAAACCTTTTAAAAATGGTTTTTATGAAAGCCCAATTTATAAAACCCCTTTTCTAACCCAATTTAATTAATAGAATTAATTAAGAATATTAATTAGTTTTATTAATAAAAATATCTTTTTCAAAAATAATCTTTTCCCAAAGTGTTTTAAATATCTTTTATCTAACTCCTTTCTAAAATCTTTTAGAAACCTATTAACTATTTTCTAAAATCTTTTAGAGACCTATTATCTTTCGAAAACCTATTGCAACTCAACTACCTTTTCCTATATATTACACTCATCTCACTAATCTCGGAACCTCACAATCTCCACGGCTCAACTAAATTCCCTCGCTATCTAATACTTATCCTTCACGCTACATAATCACCAGGTCGGCAGGCCCTCTAATTCTCCCTCACTAATTCCTCCTCACTTTTTCCTTTGACTCCACTGATCACAACCATACCAAATCACACGGCCAATTCATGATCATTCATCAATCACCATAATCTAATACACCTGATGCTCCACTCCTAATTCTAATCACCTGACACACCTTATAACAATTACTTTCCACACATATATTCATCTACTCGCTACATCTCCATAATCCCCTGATCGCCAATCATCATCCTTCAATGATCATCACTTTGGGCCTAATACTAATACTCCTCACAACAAAAAAATAAAACAGCAGCAACATATAAACTTTAAAACCCAAGTCAACGTCTCATATTATTTCTCAAACTAAACAATTGTGTTTGATATTGTTGTTGTCACGCAAAACTCAATGCAAGATACAATTTTTCTAAGACTCGTGCAACTTTCGATCTAAGATCCGTACAAATCAACGACCCCGGAAGGTGTATCTATTTTTATTATTTTCTTGAAGTTACTAACCTTCTATTCATGATGTAGGTTATTAATATATTCCTGCGACTGTTAGTATTGTTCATATTATACTAACTCCCTGCAATATTGGCTTTTATTATTTTTTATTCCTATTCATGAACATATTTTTTTTTGTGGCTGATTGCAATATTTATCACCTTGTATTTATTGCTAAACAAGACCTAAAGAATTTTGTAATTAATTCAGATAATATGGACAACCTGCTAGGAACCTTGTAATATGTTTGCATTATAACTTGTCACTAAAAATATAGTCTTTTTATGTGTTTCCTAAACCAACCTAGACTAAATATTTTTAGGGTGCTTTAAAAAGTTATATGATTATTCTTTTGCATAAAATCTGTAATGAATCGATATTTAGTAGAGGCCAGCAATGGGCAAACGTGGTTCATTATGACCATATTTGTACCCTCACCCCCGAACTCAATCTTTGGTTCATTTTGACCATCTATGGAGTCTAGACGGGGAAATCTACATTGGATAAGTCCCTAAGATGTCCCTTCCGTTTCCATATCCAATTAGGTTTATGGTTCTTCCTTTAAAGAATTGTTGGCGACTTCAAAACATATTTTTAATAGAACCTTAACACTGGGGTAGTCAAATAAACGCGCTCACACGTGTGTAGGCATAAAGGAATAAAAATCCACGCCTACACTAACTGTTTCCCCCGCAAGTCCTTGTGCTAAAGTTAGTAAGATATTTGATGAGTATGAAGGAAAAAATTGTGATTTGTATGCTGAAATCAATCAATTGAATAAGGAAAAGCAGAAAGTGGTTGTCGACGTGTCAAATGACTCCATGATTTCAAAACATGAGTTTGATCTTGAGAAAATCAAAAGGATTTTAAAGCTATGATTGAGAAAAATGCTTTCCTAATAAAAGTTCGTGAAACTAAGGACAAAGATCTGCAAATTAGTCAAAGGCATGTTGACAAACTCTTATTTGCAAGGAATACCCTGAACCATCTTTCCTCTATGGAAGGTAACAATAATACAATTGGTCTTGGTTATTCCAAAACAAGAATGAGGACTAACTAGCACCCCAAGGGAACCACTTGGATTGAGGAATTCAAAAGAGGTAAGTATGTTCTTGTGAAGGTCATGCATGTATCTTATCATTGTGGTATAAATGGACATAAGATCTTTAATTGTCCAGCTCGGAAGAAGAGTGTGGAAAGAAACATCAAACATGTTACACAAGTACATAATCATTGATTTGCGTCGGACCTGGGACCACCATTTGCGTCGGACATCGGTCTGACGCCACAGGTCTCGACGCAAATTAAGGAGACATGATCTGCGTCGGATTAGGACACGACGCAGTTGAGGAGCTATTTGCGTCGGACAAGGCTCAACGTACAACGCACATGACGCCTCGTCCCAGCATACTCTAGGCATTTGCGTCTCCCATCTGCGTCGAATGCTAAGCCATGTGCGGCGCAAATGATATGCCATTTGCATCGCACATGGCTCAGCATGCGACGCAGATGGGAGACGCCAAGCCAAAGCCCCCAGCAGCCTAGCAAGCTCATGCACCAGTCATTTGCGTCGCACGTTTTGCAACATGCGACACAAATGCTTGTCATCTGCGTCGCATGTTGCACTATGTGCGACGCAAATGTTGAGCTTTTTGTTTTTTTTCCAGCTTTTTTCTTTATATACTAAACGTCAAACTTCAAAACTAAACGAACATATATTAATAGTTATGAGCAGAATATTCGGCAGAGTCTCCTTTGTAATTTGGACAACCTAAGAAATCGTTGGAAAAATTTTACATATATAACCAAAATCTGTTCCAGTACATCTCAATCAAGCAACCAATATTGCAATCAAGCTGATATGTCTATTTTATATAGAGTTTTTACCCCCGTCCCTCATTGATTATTGGTCTTAATTGTGCTCTTCGGAGTCATTTTTTGTACTAATGTGCTCCTTGTAGTGTGTTTGTAGTTCAGGATGATTATTGTAGGAATTAGCATGTTTTGATGCATTTCCTACTCATTTATACCACTACAAGTGATGCTATACTTTTGGGAGCACGATCATTTTACTTGAGTTGGATTCTACAATTCAAGAGCTTTCCAACGAGTGGTCACTTGCTTAATTCCGACAAATAACGCAAAAGTTATGACACTTTGAAGATTGGAATTTGGGCGTCAAAGACCTGAAGACCGCCCGGTCGGGCGATATCCTCCCCAGCCACTCGGGCGACTTGACTTAGCAACATTTTGGAGCTGGAAAAGAGTGGAAGCAAAGTTGCCTTGCGGGCCCGGTCGGGCGACTACCGCCCGGGTTGGTCGGGCGAGGCGAACTCACTTGGAAAGGAGTAGCTGAAGAACGACCGGTCGGGCGTGACGAGTGATTTAGGCCACCTGGCAACCGCCCGGTCGCACGGATTCCGCCCGGGTTGGTCGGGCGGGGCTGATTTTAATTATAGCGAGCGCGTGTTGCGCTGGCTTTTAATTTCATATATATACTTATCCTTTTAGGGTTGAAAAAACTACGTTTTGTGAGGATAATTTCAGTCTTTAGTTTTCTAAGCACATTTTAATTACTCAAGAATCCTAATATTACTTTTTCCCAATTTACATTGAATTTTCAATAGAAGCTTTGATTGTGCAAGATTGGTTCTACAATTGGTATTTCTTCTCTTATCTTATTATTCTTATTCAATCCTTGATTATTAATTCACCATGTTTATTTATTTCATCATGAGTATGTTTTCTCCAATTATGATTGAGTAGTTTATTTCTAGGGTTAAGGGGATCCATGATCATTTATGAAGGGATGTCTATAAAGTATTGATTTTTGATGATGTATGTTGATTCCTATTGAATGTATTATCTCTATTCAATCCGATTTGGCCATATTTGATTGTTATAGTATTGCAATATTAGGTTATGCGCCGAGAGGTATAAGCTTGATATTAAGGCTAGTTTCAATAGGTAGAGTTGGTATTAATAAATTGCGAGAGCATGTAATATCATTCTATGGTTAATTTTGACTCGAGAGAGCAAATCAACTTGTCTGACTGCGTTATTCATTCTTAATTGTTGAATTTCATCCTGGAATATTGTTCATTGGTGAACCTACGTCCTAGACTCTTTATTATTGATATTCTTGATATAGTTATTGTCTAGTTTAGCATAATTACCAACAAAAACTCAATCCCAATAATCTTGATTTGATCGACAATTAGGAAAAGAACACGGTTTCCTTGTGGATTCGACCCTACTTCCATGACTACTATTTGTTAGAGGACTTTAGGATTACTTTTGATCAGGTGATACGACTTTAGCTTGTCAAAATTTTCTTTAATTGTTTTAGAGTCTAGTTTATTCATTCTCGTCTCATAGAACACTTGTTCTTTGGGACAAAATCTTTTAATTGTTTGTTCTTTAGTTCGTCTATGCGCAGGAGTTTGAATTCAGGTGCCTTCCCATTTGATCCAGAAATTGAAAGATCCTTTCATAGACAGAAGAACTTCTTCAGACAGTTGCGAGATAATTCAGGGGGAGATAAACCCTTGGATTCTGACTCTGATTCTAGAAGTATTGTTTCTACTACTCCAACAGAATCAGAGATGGCTCGGAAACTTACCGACTTTTCCCAGCCCTCATTGGCTGAACTTCCCAAGAGTAATCAAATGCCCGAAATCCAAGCTGTCAATTTTGAGATCAAACCTGCACTGCTGAACATGATCGAAAGGAAACAATTTGGTGGTGGACCTAATGAAGACCCTAATCTACATTATCAAGACTTCTGCCAATATTGTTCTACTATTAAGCAGCAGGGCGTAGCACAAGATCAAATTCGGGAGATTCTTTTCCCATTTTCACTTCGAGACAAGGCAAAGATGTGGTACAATGGGATTAATCGCACTACTCTTGGGATCACAGACTGGAATACCTTGGCCTTAGCTTTCTACAGGAAGTACTACCCTCCAGAGAAGACTGCTAGGTTGCGTAGTCAGATCACAAATTTCACCCAAGGTAACGACGAATCTTTATATGAGGCTTGGGAAAGATTCAAGGACCTCCAGAGAGAATGTCCCCATCATGGTCTACAAAAATGGTTCCTAGTTCAGGAATTTTACAATGGTTTGGGGAACAACTCAAGACTTATTCTTGACTTTACGGCTAACGGGAGATTCATGAAACTAGAAATTGATGTCGCACATGACTTAATCGAGGAGATGGCTATCCACAACTCTCAATAAGGCAACCCTCGAGGACTAGCTAACAAGGGAGGCAAGCATGAGATTGATTCTATATCCCTATTGGCTGCACAGATGAATGTCATCAATAATATGCAACTCTCCTCTCCCGCGAGTGTTGCTGCTTTAGGTACTACATCTGAGATCTTGTGTGACAATTGTGGTATAGTTGGACATTGGTCACAGGAGTGTCGGAGTTCGCTTGAACAAGTTAATGCCTTCCAGTCATATCAACAGAATAACCCATATTCCAACACATATAATCCAGGATTGAGAAATCATCCGAATCTATCATACAAGAGCACTAATGTCCTAAATTGACCTGCACCACAACCACAGGCACAACAATTGAACCAGAGGTACTACCAACAACCTTCTCAACATCCTCCTGGTTTCTCTAGACCACCTTTCAATCCATCTCAACAAGCACCTCCTGCCGATCCCATGATAGTTGAGATGAGAAATATGATGCTGCAGATGCAAAAAGACAGACAAACTGACAAGGCACAAATTGAGTCCATTCTAGCTCACAACAAGATGTTGGAGAACCAGTTGGCACAGTTGGCTACTTCGAACTCTACTCGGCAACAAGGTGCTCTTCCAGCGCAATCTGTTCAGCCAACAGACTCGACAAACGCCATCACTCTCCGCAGTGGTTCTCATTATACTGGACCACCCATGCCTTCTGATGATACTGTGAGTGTGAGAAACGATGGGGAACGGGTCCAAGATGAATCTGAAACTGACAAGGATAAATCTAAGCAAGCAACTGAACATGGAGAGACAAACGAAGCCAAAAAGCCTGCTATTGAGGTTCCTCCTATCAAACTTCCTTTTCCAAATCGTCAACTCAAGAGTAAGATGGACCAACAATTTGGTAAGTTTTTGGAAGTCGTCAAGAATCTTCAGGTAATTGTCCCTTTCACAGAATTAATTACTTAAGTGCCTGCTTATGCAAAATTCATGAAAGATATCTTGACTAGAAAAAGGGCTTTTAATGAGGTGGAGACAATTGCATTTACTGAGGAATGTAGTGCCTTTTTACAAAATAAATCTCCACCAAAATTAGAAGATCCTGGTAGTTTCTCTATTCCGTGTCACATTGGTAGACTATTCATTAATAAAGCATTGTGTGATTTGGGTGCTAGTGTGAGTGTTATGCCATAATCTGTTTCCTCAAAATTAAATATGGGAAGTCTGAAAGTTACCAATATTACTCTGCAAATGGCTGACCGTTCTGTTAAATACCCTCTAGGTATTCTAGAGGATATGCCTGTTAGAGTAGGTAAATTTTTTATTCCTGTTGATTTTGTTGTGCTTGACATGGAGGAAGATACGCAAATTCCAATTATTTTGGGTAAGCCATTCCTTCATACTGCAGGTGCAGTAATTGATGTGAAAAATGGTAAGCTTACACTATCTGTAGGAGATGACGAGGTCACTTTTAATCTGAGCACCGCTTTGAAAAGTCCTATGCTAGAGGGAAAATGCTATAGTATTGAAGTGGTTGATGTGATTTGCCATGATAACATGCCCCAAGCTCTCTATGAAGATCCCTTGGAGGCGGTACTTTGTCTTGATTCTTCCACAGGTGATGGCAGTATTTAGAGTAATGAGGTAGATGATATTGAGAAGGCTCAAGCAAGTGAAGAGTTTGACCTTGGTGAATGCTAAAAGGTAAAGAGGTTAGTTCAATCTGCGTGCACTATTGAGGTAAAGAAACCCGAACTTAAACCTTTCCCCTGTCACTTGAAGTATATGTTTTTAGATGAGCATGAGTTAAATCCTGTAATTATCACTGCTGCACTCGATGACAGCCAACTCTCCCAATTCTGACTGTTTTGAAAAATCATAAGAAGGCTATCGGGTACAGTATTGATGATTTGAAGGGTATAAGCCCCGATTTTTGTATGCACAGGATACACCTTGAGGATGATCATAAGCCGTGCATTTAACCACAAAGGAGACTGAATCCACACATGCAGGAAGTGGTTAAGAAATAAGTGATGAAACTACTTGATGCAGGTATTATCTACCCTATTGCTGATTCTAAGTGGGTAAGTCCTGTACAAGTAGTACCAAAAAAAGGTGGTATGACTGTTGTGAAAAATGAAAAGAATGAGTTAATTCCTACTAGAACTGTGACTGGATGACGTATGTGTATAGACTATAGGAGACTCAATATGGCCACTAAAAAGGACCACTTTCCTCTACCTTTTATTGACCAAATGCTTGAAAGGTTGGCTTGTCATAAATATTTCTGTTATTTGGATGGGTATTCAGGTCTCTTCCAAATTAACATTCATCCTGATGATCAAGAAAAGACAACATTTACCTGCCCTTATGGCACTTTTGCATATCGTAGAATGCCCTTTGGTTTGTGTAATGCCCCTGCCACCTTTCAACGATGCATGATGAGTATCTTTTCTGAGTTCATAGAGTCTATCATAGAAGTCTTTATGGATGATTTTAGTGTGTATGGTTCTTCTTTTGATACATGCTTAGTTAATCTCACTAAAGTCATGAAAAGATGTGAAGAATGTAATTTGGTATTAAACTGGGAAAAGTGTCATTTTATGGTGAATGAAGGAGTTGTTTTAGGCCATATTGTTTCTGATAGGGGCATCCAAGTGGATCGAGCTATGGTCCAAGTGATTGAGCAATTACCCCGACCCACTATATTAAAGGGGTACGGAGTTTCCTTGGTCATGCGGGGTTTTATCGCCGCTTCATAAAGGATTTTTCAAAAATTGCTAAACCACTGACCCAACTCCTTCTTAAGGATGCTCCATTTGATTTTACTGATGAATGTCTTGAGCTTTTGACAGGATCAAGCAAGCTTTGAAAAGTGCACCTATTATCCGAGCTCCCGATTGGGAACTCCCTTTCGAGATAATGTACGATGCAAGTGATTATGCAGTTGGAGCCGTGCTCGGTCAATGCAAGGATAAGGTCTTGCATGCTATCTATTATGCTAGCAAGACATTGGATGAGCACTAGAGGAAAAAAGCCCAAGGGTTGCGGTCAAAAGGGGCCCAAGGGCTGCGTATTTTGACCGCAACCATTAGACTAGCGACCCTTGGTATTTAGGAAGGGTTGCGGTTGTTAACCGCAACCCCTTAGCGCGGGTCGCGGTCAAGGCAAAAACCGCAGCCCTTGTTGGGTTAAGGGTCGCGGTTAAGGGTAAAAACCGGCCCTTGGTGGGTTAAGGGTTGCGGTTTTGGCCCTTAACCGCAGCCCTTAACCCAACAAGGGCTGCGGTTTTGCCCTGACCAGCCCCTTGTGACCCAAAAAAAACAAAAAAAAATTTATTTTTTTTCGCTTTTTTTTGTTCTAAAATGTTCCCAAACAGTTATATATATATAAAAGTATCATTTTTCATTGCAAATTATGTTTTTTACACAAATATACAATACATTACATGTGTAGAGAATATACTCCAAAAATAGATTACCCCTCTTTTCATCCTCACTCCCTTCTTCAACATACTCTAATTTTATAGGCCTGAAATTGTGGTTGTCTATCAAACCCGATATGCGAGAGTTAGCAGCCCGTTAAAGTTCGGACCCCTTGAGTTTGGTGACCCATGGTGGAGTGTAGTTCGGAGTGCTCCCAGAAGAGGTTGTTGCTTCTTGTAGTACTGCGGTATGCTCTAACAAATTTCAGCATCTGATGAACTTCTCCATTTTCCATCTCTCTTTCTTCCATTACAGAATGGATGGTGCAATCACTCATGTTCAAGCATTCAATAAACTGCAGATTTGGTAAACTTTGTGATGCTAGTCCAAGCTGAGTTCAAGAAATTCTTAAAAGATGTAATATGTGCACCAGAGAAATGTTTTGTTATTACAACTAAATTTCAAATTTTCTATAATGCCAGGTAGAAGAAATGCCATAATATATAAAACTTTAACATCATAATGTGTGGAAGTTTTCACTTGAAATGCAATTTTGAAATGCAAAGAGGAGAGACAGCAGAAAAAGAACATTTAGATCATAACCTAGATATGATGAGGGCATAAGGTAGCGACAGCTCTCATCAATCGCCTTAATCCCGCAGCCCATATCATAATCGGCTCTTGTTAGCGCGAGGGAAGAGCGTGAAAATATAAAAAATGGTATTTCAAAAAAATAACATTAGAACATCACCTAACAACAAGAAAGCTAACGATACATACTGTAATAATTGCTGACCACTTTAGTGAATACAAAAACTAAGACAGGAAAGCCATTTTTCAGAATTTTGACAGTCATCAAGATGAACCAAGTGTAGACAGGACTTTGTGGTATTCATTCAAAAACAAATCCAATAACAACATCTTTTAAATCGAAGTACTATAAATATAATTGCCACTCTAAAAACAAGACAGAAATGTAAGCCCTCACAAACGTAATACTTCTAAAACAGGATGCACACAAGGACATAAAAGTAAAGCAACCATCCAACTCCAAAAGTATAAAACCAAACGATTTTGATTCATATAACTCAAACAGATTCGATTCTTAAAACGCATACATGATTCCAATTCATACTACACAGATGGGATCCCAATTCATACAACATATGTTAGTATTCGGATTCATATAAATTAACCTGGATTCTGATCCATTCAACTCAAACAGAATTCTCATAAACCCATACTTAGATGCTTTCTTAGTAAAAACAGGGGGGGCTTCAGATTAAAGATACAACAATTACGAGTTAAAAGGTTTGACACTTTTCACTTGAGAAACCACATAACACTCCATGCCAAAGCAACAACTAACCATTCCTTAATTTATTTGCACAACTATTCACTAGTTTTAGAATGAATTGGGTCCATTTAAAGAATGGTGATACCATAAATTTGTAAGATTTCACAATTTTTATGAACAATAGTTTCTCTAAAGTAATTTTAATAGCAAAGTTGAGACACATGTTTTTGCATGAATTAAGCGATAAAAGTCATGAAAACAACCACTCATATGCACATTAGGGTAGCAAATCCCACAAAAATCCATCAAGGCAAAAAAACAACCACTTAAGTACATATTAGGCTAAGCGATCCCACAAAATCAATAACTAACTAAATTCACCAACTTAAAAATGAAACAAGCAATAAAGGCAAAAACGGTTCAACGAGCCAACACCATAATCCCAAAGGGGGCTACAAGGCCCATATTAATTCCTCGAACAATCATCTTCAACTAAGGGGGAAGGGGGATAAATAAGGTTCATCCTCGAACAATCAACTTCGGATAAAAGGGTTCTAATTTCTAAAACATAACTGAAAAATAAGCAACATAAATTTCTTGTACTTACTTGCATAGTACTTTCGTTTCACCGAGCATCAATCTTAACATGTCCAATCACTTGAGCATAGATCTACACAAAGGAGTAATCTTCTGTAAATGTCAACAAAAGAAAATGAAATTTAAGGAGACAGTGGATTGCAAGAAAGGAGGGCAAAAGAGCTTCGGTACCATTTTGAAGATGTTAGTTAAAAAAATATAATAAAACCAAATCAATTTGCATTCATAACTTATTTCATAAACAGACTATATCAAGAAAGAAAGACCATTACCCTTCATTGACCAAATCTTAATAGTGTTCTCCATCCCACAACTTACAATGTGATATATATCAGAAGGACGAAAACCCTGATCAAAGAACGAAAGAGAAAAAGAGGATCGCCAAATCAACAACTACTGGGTACGGATTAGCATAAAAAGGCTTTCAATGAGGCATCACCGAATCAACAACTCCTTAGCTATTCTAAAAAAAATTGGCATGGTCCAATTTAAAGTTTGCACTCATCATTTTATATACAAAATTTAGGATTTCTGGTGTTTAAGCATTGCACCAAATATTTCTCAGTCTGACATATAATCTTAGTAGAACATGCAAGAGAACAAAACATTGTAATGAACACTAGCTACTGCTAACTATCCCCATTCTCCATGTCTACCAGAAACTGAATATTGTTGCATGCTTAACAACCTTGATTAAAGCAAAGATTACTTATCCCATTCAAACAGATTCATAAAGAATATGATTGAGCCTTGAAGACTCAGTGATTCTTTTGTGACTACACATCCTACCATACTCCTAATAGAGTTACACTTTATCTATCCGAGAGATACATGTCCAAGCATCAAACTCGGTCGTCATCCACACGTCTCGAGCATTGCTCAAAACATAAGCATCTAATTAAATGCAAACTAAAGCCGGCATAGATAGTACCGGAACACAAACCAACGATTAAAAACAAACAAGACATCAAAAATCATATGCATTGAAGTTAGAGTAAACTAAGACTGTCATTAAAAAGCTTGCCATTTCACTACCTTAAAACCCCCCAAATTTCGCACCCCACCCACCATTTTCATCGAATTTCAACAATTTAACACACAAATTGGGTAAATTGACAAGAAATTTCTCAACAATCAGTCGCTCCAGCAGCTCTATGGGTCTAAAAATTCAGATCTTGGTACTTAACAAGATTAGTATCACAACCTAATTCTTTTCGCAAAAAAATTCAGTGAAAATATATAATCAATAAAAAAAAAAGTGTTGTAAAAAGAGCAAATTGATGAAGCTTCGTCGATAAGTCGAAACAACAAAACAACATGATCCAACCACGCAACAAAGAAAAGGACGAGAATTGGAAACAAACCCGCGACGACATCCGCAAGGGAGGAAAGCTCCGGCAAGGCTGCGCGCTCCGATGTAGGTGCGGTGACGCCGCTCGAGTGTAGCAACAGAACGAATCGAGGAGAGAGCGAAAGAGGCAAGGGGCAACGATTCGACATTTGGGAAAGCGAGCTCCGAACGAGGGAGACGCGATTCGACAGGCTTTGCGGGAGGGACCGGTGGTGGCAACGACGAAACCCGAGTGTGGATTCACCGGCGAGAGGAAGAGAGGTGCGAGAGAGACAGCTCTTGCGAACCCTAAACCCTTGCGAGCCCTCGCCGGCGAACCCTAAACCCTTGCGAACCCTCACCGGCGAACCCTAAACCTTTGCGAGCCCTTGCCGATGAGCTCTAAACCCTTACGAACCCTCGCCAGAGAACCCTTAATCGCCTGCGAAGAAGGATGAGAGGGGAGAGATTATGCGGTGAGAGGGGAGAGAATATGCAGTGAGAGGAGGAGAGATGGGTTAATGGGAATTAGGAGAGAGAGAAATGGGTTCAGCGAAGGGAGTAACTCGATTTAGCGGGTTATTTCATTTTTGGGTTGTTTAAGGGCTGTGGTTAGCCCAAAAACCGCAGCCCTTAATTTAATTGGTGCGGTTTTTGAATTAACCGCAACCCTTTTATCACTAAAGGGCTGCGGTTTTGGGCTAACCGCAGCTATTCACAATTAAGGGCTGCATTTTATAATAAACCGCGGCCGTTGCACCGCAGCCCTTGCGTTTTTTTTCCACTAGTGGAGGCTCAAGTCAACTATGCTACTACATAAAAGGAACTTTTTCCTATTGTCTATGCTTTAGAGAAGTTCAGATCTTATCT
The DNA here is from genome assembly GCA_947648045.1 of Beta corolliflora. Lineage (NCBI taxonomy): Eukaryota > Viridiplantae > Streptophyta > Magnoliopsida > Caryophyllales > Amaranthaceae > Beta > Beta corolliflora. The sequence goes on along the minus strand of CANSZD010001878.1, from coordinate 9,488 downwards.
GATTGGCTCTAAAGTTATTATCTACACTGATTACGCAGCCCTGAAGTACCTTCTCTCTAAGAAGGAAGCTAAGCCTAGGCTCATTCGATGGATTCTCTTGCTCCAAGAGTTCGACATAGAAATTCGTGATAAGAAAGGAGCAGAGAACGTAGTTGCAGACCACATTTGTCTAAGATCAGGCATGAAGATGGTATAAACTCAACTCCTATAGATGATTCTTTTCCCGACGATCATCCATATGCGATCACCTCCACGAGATTCCTTGGTTTGCCGACTATGCCAATTACTTGGTCGGCGGTATACTACCTCCTGATTTGTCCTACCAACAGAAGAAAAGGTTCCTCCATGATGTTAAATTCTACTTTTGGGATGATCATTTCTTGTTTCATGAATGCTCAGATGGTCTTTTTCGCAAATGTGTCCCTGAGTGGGAGTTCAATGGAATTCTCAATCGCTGTCATAACTCACCTTATGGAGGGCATCATGGCCCTTCGAGAACTGTTGCAAAGCTCCATGAGTCGGGTTTCTTTTGGCCCACAATGTTTAAGGACGCACAATCTTTCATCATGTTATGTGACGCTTGCCAGAGGATCGGCAACATTTCGAAACGGCATGAGATGCCCCAAACAGGTATTCTAGAAGTTGAAATCTTTGATGTTTGGGGTATTGACTATATAGGACCGTTCCCATCTTCCAATGGGAATTGTTACATCTTGGTTGCGGTCGATTATGTCTCTAAGTGGGTTGAAGTCGTGGCATCTCCTACTAATGACTCTAAGGTAGTCATGGCTTTGTTCAAGAAAATCATATTCCCAAGGCTTGGGGTCCCACGAGCCGTGATCAGTGATGGAGGCTCCCATTTTCATGAACGACATTTGGATACCCTTTTGAAGAAATATGGAGTTTACCACCGTACTAGATTAGCGTACCACCCTCAAATGAGTGAGCAAGTAGAGGTTTCAAATCGCGAAGTTAAGTCCATTCTTGAGAAGGTAGTTGCAAGGTCTAGGAAGGATTGAAGTACGAAGTTGGATGACACACTTTGGGCCTACATAACCGCATTCATGACACCACTGGTAGCTTCACTTTGTATAGGCTCGTGTATGGGAAAGCATGCCACCTCCCCGTCGAATTAGAATATAAGGCTTTTTGGGCGATCAAAGAGCTTAATATGGATCAAAAGCTTGCAGGGGAGAAACGACTTCTACAACTCAATGAACTTGATGAGTTTCGATTGTTAGCTTATGATAGTGCACGAGTATATAAGGAGAAAACGAAGAAGTGGCATGACAAAAACATCCTACCAAGGGAGTTCGTCGTGGGAGACAAAATTTTATTGTACAATTCTAGGCTCAAACTCTTCCATGGAAAGTGGAAATATAGATGGTCAGGCCCTTTCACGGTTACTACTTACTAGAGTGAACAAGTGTGGTTCTGTAGAGGTTATGAACGAAAAAGGTGAAGTGTTCAAAGTTAATGGGCAGCGTTTGAGGTTATATCACACAGGTGCTACTGTGGGTCTGTTTGAGGAACTCTGCCTCCAAGGACCATCACCACTTCACCAATGAGGGAGGTAAACGGTCGTGCGGGACCTTGATAAACCAGCACTGTTCGGGAGGCAACCTGATTTTTCATTATTTTTCTTCCATTTTCATGTTTTTTTTTTTTTTTTTTTGAGTAGTGAGAGAAATTTTTTCATATGTTGGAACTTTATAGTGCGGGCATGTGTCAAGGGTGACCATTCGAAGCTTCACAATGAAAAATAAGAGAAAAAAGGGGGGCGAAGAATCGAGCTCACGGGCACCGCCGACCTCGAGCCCAGGCCGCCAAGCTCCATTTCCTTGGCAAAAATTGCAAAAATGAAAAAATTCTAAGGAAAAGTATCACTGGGCACGGCCCGGGTGGGTCGGGCGCATCTCGCCCCGCCGGGCCCGCAAGTATCAGATCCTTGGCACAAAAACGCAAAACACGAAAAAATACTAGGCAAAAGTTCCGTCCGGGCAGGTCGGGCGGATTCCGCCTGGTCGGGCGTCGATCAGCGGGCACGCGATTTCCTCATTAAACCCACGATTTTCCTTTCCTCCCTCACACCTCATTCATCTCCTTCCTCTCACTCTCTCTCTTTCCTCAAAACAAAACCCCAAACCCTAACACCATCTCTTCTCTAAACTACATCCTCCCAACCCAAACTCTCAATTTTTTTCACAATTCTTCATCTCCCATTCATCCTATTTCACAATTGTTGTTTCTTCAAGGTTTCTCATCTTCTCCAATGGCGGCTCGTCGTGGTGCACGTGGAAACGACACTCCCGCAATTGAGGCAGACATTGCATACCCCCATATCATCTTTAAAGACGAAGAATAAAGGGTACGTTTTCAAAAACTTAAACATCGCATGATTTCTCCTACTAGATTTGTTAGTCGAGATCTCTTGCATGCCTTTGGTATCACTGAAATCACACAGACCTTGTTTGCGGGAGTTGGTATTGGGGCATTTTTTACACTGTATCATGGAACCTACGTCGATATAACACTTGAATTTTTAAAATCCGTAAGCATTCATCGCATGATCACGTCTTGTCTTTTAGGATTGCCAATGCGGACCGTAAATTGACTCTTAGGCAATTTGCCCAAATGTTTGGAATGACATGTTAATCGAAATGAGAAAACTATCTCAAACTAAAAAGAAAAAGAAAAAGAATTAATATATATTATAGGACGATGACGAAAACATCGTCTTCTAGGAATGTCACTACTACAAGAATAGTGTTTAAATAAACTATCTCAAACTAAGTGATAAAAACAAACTTAAATAAATACTATAAATAAATTAATTACTTAGATTAAAATCGAAATGAGAAAACTATCTCAAAATAAAAAGAAGTCTAGAACTAAAATACCTAATTGATTATTTCTTGTCTCAACCCGAGCCCAAAATCAACGAAAATCTCCATCAACAAAACCTGCCAACTATACAACAAATATCCACAATCAGTGGGGAGTAACTAACAGCTCTCCCAGCCCAATATAGGATCCAAATAGCAATTTTAAGTAAAATTAAAATAAATGTTACTACACAACAACATGCTTCTAATAACAATAAGTAAATCAACAATAATGAACTTAAGATAGTCATACAAGATCCATAGCATAAGCCTCTAAAATAATTAAACAAAATAATATACTAGGTTTTGAGAAGGAGCAGAACGCTAGTGGATCGCAACCCACTTCCTAAGGTTTGTCAGATCGAAATCTCCAGACAGCCAATGGGCTTACGTTCCATACTACTTGTGTCTAAGAATGGCCAAACTCCCGATGCAGGATAGTACCCAGCTCAGTACTTCCCAACCTCTCGGACGACAACAGTTAACGCAGGTAATACCCCTAAATTGCAACCTAGGTGGTTGGCATGTTCTTCATAGGGGACTACATCTATCCCCTTGGATATCTTAATCTCAATAAAATAGTTCTACAAATAAATACTATAATTTATTCATCAATTAACCCTCAAATAAAATTAATAAGGTTGCCCTTAAGGTCTTACACCTAAAATCGGCGAGAGCTAGGATCGCAATCCAAGAGTCTCAATTCAACAATATTTATTCTTCCCAAAGTAATAATAATTATAAATAAATAAAACATGCAACAATTCTTCAAAAAAACTCCATATCAAGATTTCACCTCAAAACAAGTCTTAACATGCTTCAACACAACAAATTACGCCTTTTGAAATGATTTTAAACATAACCAGAAACTTTAAATAGACATAACCTTTAGCATACACAATATTTTAATGAGATTCCAATTGCATGTTAAATATTATCTGAATAGCTTTCCAACGAATGGTCATAAGCTCAATTCCGATTTTAAGCGAGTGAGATATGACACTTTGAACATACACTTTGTTCAAACTAGTCGCGGGTCGTGAAATAGATCGTGGGCGGCGAAAGGCCTTCGTTTCTTTTCTCATGCACTTTGCGATAGGTATGCTATTTCACCCAAATTTTCACCACATATACTCATACATCAAAACGAAATATACCCAAGCTAATATATCATTATACCATAGAAATTAACTAGTTTAACATGAGGATTCACATAAAACATAAATTACGTTGCCCTCAAACATGATAATTCAACATAAAATAACTATTCTAACATGATTAATCACAAATACATGAATCATAGCCCAAAATAAATAAATTTCCAGATTACTAAAACCACAAGAATTCATCAAAAACCACACCCAACCTTAAACAACATTCAACAAACATGCTTAAACATAACCCTAACATCATGCTACTAATTTTTCACAAATTCCTAATACTTCCACGATAACAATACATAAAACATCACAAGCGTATCATTAGGTATGAAGAATAACATTTATACAATCCTAACATGATACTAACATAAATAAAAAAAATAACAAGAAATAGCACCCTAACATATTCCTAAGCCAAATAACATGATTTCTAGTCTACTAACATAAATCCTAACAATACCAAAATCACTACTCTAATCCTAACGTGCTAGAAGAGATACTAGTTACCTTGATTTTAGGTGGAAAATAATACTAGAATGGCAAAGAAAGAAGAGAATAACATTGCTCCCGAAAACTCCAAGAAAGCCGGATGAGTCGTCTGTTTGAAATGGAAACTGCAAATGCGTCTTTCACTTTCTTCAAAAACAAATTATACCACGAGCAAGATCTTTCTGAGTAGATAAATTTTGACTACTCACACGTCTAATTTCGATAATAGACGAAGGGGATATTTTGCAAACAAGTTAGGTGTGCAAAAATGGACGAAAATCCGAGAAGAGAGAAGTAACTCTTTCTCCTCCTCTCTAGGGGTTGGGCGAAAATGGGGGTTAGAATGCAGCAAAAACCTGATTAATAACCTCATTAAGCAATGGTTTAAAGGGTGATTATGAAGGGGGTTAATGTTGGCAATTGATGGGTGATGAATTGGGAGGAGGGGTTGGTTCTTCATATTTTGGTGGTTACAAAGGTGAATGGAAGATGCTCATCCAAGCCAACACCCTCCTAATTTTCGTACATCATGATAGAACAAATGGGCTTGCGAATTTGTTACATTGGTCGGTCCATAAAATATATTTAACGCTTAAGATAAAATCACACGCTACTTAAAATTTTAAAATAAAAATTACTAACTATATTATAAAACAAATACGCACATTAATAATAATAACAAATAAAATTCCTAAATAAATATATACACTTTAAATTAGTAAACACAACCACATAATGCAACAACTAAATCATTATACATGTTAAAAATTGTGTTAATAATAAATTTTTTTTTTTAACGGAAAATATCATTTTCATGTAAACAACGCCAAAAATAAAGGGTGAAAATTACGGGGTGTTACAATCACTCCCCCTTAAAAGAGTTTCGTCCTCGAAACTTAGAAAGAAATAGGAGACCAAAAGTAAATACTCTTTATAAAGAACATTAAGAAAACATAAATGGATGGATCTTAGTTTAAGAACTAAACAACCATGCGCGCATAAAATTTTGTTAACTCAAACATACATTTTATTTTGGAAATCCGAAAAAAACTGTGTAGTTTAGTAGCATGGTAACAACCAACATTTATAAATGTGGAAGAACCAAAGACAAGAAGAGAGTTTAAGGTAAATACGTTTGCAAGATCAACTATGGGAAGTTTTGCAACAGAATTAGGAATAAATCATTACGTAAAATTGTAAACGTATAAATTCGATCATACATAAATATTTTTAGAAAAAGAAATGAAGAAGTAAAAGTTGGTAAATTAATAGCCAAACCAATTTAAATAAAGATAACCACACAGGCTTATACTCCACTTAGAGAGATATGAACACTTTAATAAAGAGTAGCTAACTTCTTTATCAAAATAGCACTTACGAACTCAAGTCATGACATATGTTATAAGAGCGTACGTCCTCCTAAATATATATATGAAATTTAAAGTTCACAAAAGAAATTGATAACTTTAAAATAAAATTCACAACGACGAAACACTAATAATAAATAGTAATAAATTATAAACAACAATTATAAAATTTGCCAAGTCGACAAAAATGTGCATGGAACCACCCATTGCAACCTAGTATCAACAAAAACAATATTTGAAAGCCTCCTTATCAAATCGACATTAAAGTTTACCGGAATCACCCAATATAAACTTAATATCAACTCAAAAAGGAAATTAAATCAAAATAGATAAAATGTGTCAACTTATCAAATTGACATACAAGTCAAGGGAATCACCCATTATGACTTAATGTCAACCTAAATAAGTTTTAGATTTCGGCTAAACACAATTTTCTTTTCAAAGAGAATAGCAAAATATGAACAATAACAAAACTTGAATATCAAAATATAATTCAAATATAAGTATGAAATTTATTAAGAGCAAAGATATAAAATATTATTTGAAATATGAACTCAAGTTCGAAAGTTTTGTAAATGACAAAAAAACAAATAAGAAGTACTCACATAAAACCAGCACTTAATTGAAAGAAATAGATGATATATATCGTCTCACATAATAAAACACATTATTAAGCAACCATAAAAAATAGAATAACATCAATGCACTATACATGACTATGTTAAAAATAAAAGTTTATTTTTAAAATGCACAAAGACAAAACAATTTAAATGCGCGACTCGACCCCGAACTAGAGGGCTATAAATCACTTCGCTTTATTGCGCACTCTAATAACAAGAAAGGATACACGTAGGAGCCCCACCAAATAAGATTAGCAAACTTGGTAGACTAATTTCACCAATAAACAAGTAACTATACATATTATATATGCTCCACAAGTATAAGAGCCCACCACATTCCATAAGGCTTCTTCTTACTTACTCTACCCATCTTTCTCTCATTATAGTGAAACTACAAAACTTAATTCTAAACAGATTTTATCTCCTAAGGCTAACTAATAATTCTAAAGAATCATTAGCATCTCTTTTCGAGTTTAGGAGCGTTTTGCTACGATACCAACTGTAACACCCACAGTAAATTCAAACGCGGAAAAAGAAAAAGAATTAATATATTTAATAGGACGATGGCGGAAACATCGTCTTACAGAATGTCACTACTACAAGAATAGTGTTTAAATAACTAAGTGATAAAAACAAATTTAAATAAATACTATAAATAAATTAATTACTTAGATTAAAATCGAAATGAGAAGACTATCTCAAACTAAAAAGAAGTCTAGAATTAAAACACCTAATTGATTATTTCTCGCATCTCAACCCGAGCCCAAAATCAACGAAAATCTCCATCAACAAAACACGCAACATATACAACAAATATCCACAATCGATGGGGGAATAACTAACAGCTCTCCACCCCAATATAGGATCCAAATAGCAATTTTAAGTAAAGTTAAAATAAATGTTACTATCCAACAACATGCTTCTAATAACAATAAGTAAATCAACAATAATGAACTTAAGATAGTCATACAAGATCCATAGCATAAGCCTCCTAAATAATTAAACAAAATAATATAATAGGTTTTGAGAAAGAGCAGAACGCCAGTGGATCACAACCACTTCCTTAGGTTTGTCGGATCGAAATCTCCCGGACAGACCTATGGGCTTACGTTCCCTCCTTGCTGTGTCTAAGAATGGCCAAACCGCCAAACTCCCGATGCAGGATAGTACCCAACTCGGTATGTCCCAACCTCTCGGACGACAACAATTAACCCATGTAATACCCCTAAATCGGCAACCTAGGTGGTTGGGATGTTCTTCACTTGGGGACTACATCTATCCCACCGGATATCTTAATCTCAATAAAATAGTTCCACAAATAAATACTATAATGTATTCATCAATTAACTCTCAAATAAAATTAACAAGGCCGCCCATTTAGGCCTTACACCTAAAATCGGCGAGAGACTAGGATCGCAATCCAAGAGTCTTAATTCAACAAAATTTATTCTTCCTAAATTAATAATAATTATAAATAAAAAAATATTCATAATAACATAAATAAATAAAACATGCAACAATTCTTCAAAAAAACTCCATATCAAGATTTCACCTCAAAACAAGTCTTAACATACTTCAACACAACAAATTACGCCTTTTGAAATGATTTTAAACATAACCAGCAGCTTTAAATAGACATAACTTTTAGCATACACAATATTTTTATGAGATTCCAATTGCATGTTAAAGATTATCTCAATAGATTTCCAACAAATGGTCATAAGCACAATTACGATGTAAAGCGAGTGAGATATGACACTTTGAACATACATTGTCCAAACGGGTGGGTCATGAAATAGATAGCGGGGCGCGGAAGGCCTTCTGTTTCTTTTCTCATGCACAACGTAGTAGGTATGCTATTTCACCCAAATTTCCACCACATATACTCATACATCAAAACAAAACATACTCAAGGCAATATATCAGTATACCATAGAAATTAACTAGTTTAACATGAGGATTCACATAAAACATAAATTACATAGCCCCCAAACATGATAATTCAACATAAAATAACTATTCTAACATGATTAATCACAAATACATGAATCATAACCCAAAATAAATAAATTTCTCGATTACTAAAACCACAAGAATTCATCGAAAACCACACACCCAACTTAAACAACATTCAACAAACATGCTTAAATATAACCCTAACATCATGCTACTAATTTTCACAAATTCCTAATACTTCCACGATAACAATACATAAAACATCACAAGCGTATCATTAGGCATGAAAAATAACATTTATCACAATCCGACATGATACGAACATGAATACAAAAAATAACAAGAACAATTTAATAACACCCGAAACATATTCCTAAGCTTAATAACATGATTTCTAGTCTACTATCATAAATCCTAACAATACCAAAATCACAACTCTAATCCTAACGTGCTAGAAGAGATGCTAGTTACCTTGATTTTAGGTGGAAAATAATACTATAATGGCAAAGAAAGAAGAGAATAACATTGCTCCCGAAAACTCCAAGAAAACCTAGATAGTCGTCTGTTTGAAATGGAAGACCGCAAATGTGTCTTCACTTTCATCAAAAAACAAATTATACCACGAGCAAGATCTTTCCCGAGTAGATGAATTTTGACTTCTCACACGTCTAATTTCGATAAGAGACGAGGGGGATATTTTGCAAACAAGTTGGGTGTGCGAAATGGACGAAAATCCGAGAAAGAAGGAAACTCTTTCTCCTCCTCTCTAGGGGTTGAGCGAAAATGGGGGTTAGAATGCAAAAAAACCTGATTAATAACCTCATTAAGCAATGGTTTAAAGGGTGATTATGAAGGGGTTAATGTTGGCAATTGATGGGTGATGAATGGGAGGGGGTTGGTTCTTCATATTTTAGTGGTTACAAAGGTGAATGGAATATGCTCATCCAAGCCAACACCCTCCTAATTTTCGTACATCATGATAGAACAAATGGGCTTCGAGAATTTGATACA
>CANSZD010001876.1:497500-526820 GCA_947648045.1 Beta corolliflora | reverse complement strand
GTTTGTTGTGTTCTCGATCCTGAGTCGAGTGTTTTTTTAATTACGCTTTGTGATACGTTTGATATTATGGGTGAAAGTAACGGGAAAAAACGGTAAGAAGGTGCAACTTATTCATGATGCATCTTGCAATTTATTATTTTTACATCCTTACGAAGGGCCTGTGATTCACTCACTTAAGTATATGTTAAGGGGTGAGAACTTTGATTTTTGGGAAAAGGCTATTATTAATGCTTTGGAAGGACGTAATAAATTTGGTTTTGTTAATGGTGATTTTGAGAACCTAGCGATGAGACTAGTCGTGAATTTAGTGCACGGAAATCGAATAATTCTACAATATGTTCTCGGATGTTTAATTCGGTTGATGAGTCTATCTCTGACCTAGTGTTGTTGGCCATAAGATTGCTAAGGAAATGTGGTTGGATTTAAAGAACGTTACTCCATAACAATGGGCCTCGTTTAAATCATCTCAGAGTTGAATATCACCTGCCGAAACCACTATGAGTGTTGTTTCGTATTATAATAAATTCGGCGTTGTGGGATGAATTGTATGGGTACGAAGATTTAACTTGTGGTTGTTCATGTACTTGCGGTTCCAAAAATTGCGTGCTCGTGTTGAACAAGACAAAACACATGACTTTGTTTTGGGCCTTGATGATGAGCGAGTATGGTACTATTCGGACTCCGAATCTTGAGTATGGACCCTTTTTCCGACACTTAATAAGGCATTTTCTCTGCTGACCCGGGAAGAACGTCATCGTAGCATTATTCGCAATCGAGATGATAAAAGAAGAGGTTGTCGGTTTTCTTTCCTGAGCTACTAATGTGCAATACAAATCATTCATCCACACGGTGACTACTCACCAACTCGGCCAACTCCGGCGTGCTCGTTACGTAGGCGCTTTGGACATGATTATGACCGGTGTTATCAACGAGTTGGCTTTCCTCCCAAGGGTGGTCGTGGTGGTCGTGGGCGCGTCGTCGAGGGGAGCCACCGGGAGGCCCGGGCATCGGCCAATCTTGCCGTGTTCCACACCCAGCGGCCCGTCCAATGATGCGGCGGCTTCCGCACCTCTCGGTGAGTCGCACCTCCAGGGCTTCACCTGAGGCAAATGCGGCGTATTATAACACTCCTTGAGTCTTCTTCGGCCTACGAGTGAACCTGTTTGGTAAGGAAATTAATAATGATTGTTTATGGCTCCTTGACGGTGGTGCATCGCACCATATGATAGGAAACTTGAACAATTTATATGATTGTTCGTAGGTGCCACCTTGTCTGTAAGTTTGCCGAGATGGTGTCTGAACTACGGTATCAAAGGAAGTGTTCGTTTAAGTTCAGATTGGTGCTTCATAACGTTCTTTATGTTCCTAATTTAAAGTGCGATTTAATTCTTGTTGGCGGCTTATCTGGACTCGCATTGTTTTTGTGACATTTGCGATCGTTTATGTATTGAAACGGGACCGCACGTCGAGGAGGACGATGGCCTTAGGTGAACTTCGGAATGGGGTGTATGTCTTTCTGCTTGGTGACTCGGCCAAATATTATGCAATTCTCTGTTTGTAGACACCATATCTCTTTTGCATCGACGGCTCGGACATCCCTCGAGTCGGCATCTTTCTTATGTTTCAGGTAAAAGTAGTAATAGCAAAATAAAGAAGCATTTAGATTCTTGTGATGTATGCTTTCGAAAAAACAAACTCGTCATCAGTATTTCCTTTAAGTGAGAATAAAGCGGCTAGTTTGTTTGGTTTAATTTATTGTGATTTATGGGGTCCACATCATCTAAGTACGCATCCTCTCAGATCTCACTTATTTTTTGACAATTGTGGATGATCATTCTCGTGGTGTTTGGATTTATTTAATTAAGGAGAAAAGTGAAGTTCTTTCTTGTTTGAGAAATTTTTGTGCCATGGTGAAAACACAGATTTGATAAAAGCGTGAAAGTGAATTCGATCGGACGATAATGGTACAGAATTCACCAAGGGTTCACTTCCACGGTTTTATCTTGAAAATGGCATTTTATTTCGGACATCATGTGTGAGTACTCCTCGGCGAACGGTCGGGTTGAGCCTTGAACAAGTAATATTTTGGAGGTTGCAAAGAGCATTAATGTTTGAAGCTTCTCTTCCTATTCGTTTTGGGCCGATTGTGTTCGGGCGGCGGGTACATGTCATTAACGAACACAGAAACAAAACTACTTGACGGGGAAGTGTCCATATGAAATTTTATTTGGTTCTTCTCCCGATTTGGAGTTACTTCGAGTGGTTAGGATGCCTTTGTTATGCTCACAACAAGCCTAGAAAGAAGGATAAGTTTGGTCCCAGAAGTCGTAGATGTGTTTTCTTGGGTTACCCATTTGCAGTCAAAAAGGGTGGAAGGTCGTGGATTTGGAAACAAAGGAGATTTTTGTCTCACTTGATGTCCAGGTTTTTGGAGGATTCTTTTCCTTTTGCTAATGTGCGAGAGAAAGGAACTTCATGCATCGAGATAATGTCATATATGCGAGACTTAGATTTTGCACCGTACACCTCCTCGAAACCTCCTGACCATACCGACATCCTCCATTTCCGCGGATAGGGGAGTATTGAACCACCTCGAAGATCTTGCTCGACAGCCCTCCTCCCACCTATGCGTGTTTATACACGCCAGGAAGAACACTTCATCCAGCGAGGTGGCGGACACTTGTTCCGGGTCTCTGACGGCTCGCCTTGTCGTTTATTGAACGAGAATGGACTGCGCTTGCTCTTTGCACCCAGTTCTCCGGTAGAGAATGCAATCCCTTCTACTCGTGAGCACAGAAAATGTCCTCGTTCCAAGTGATCGGCCTCGTGTTCGCCGTCCTCCCGAGTTGGTTATCAAATTATATTTGTCACTCGGCATATACTACACACCCCATCTCCACTTCACCGAGTCATCGACTTTCTCAGTGCAGCGGTTTCCTATAGCTAATTATGTCACTTATGATAATTTTAATAATGGTCATTACAAAATTTGTTGGTCTTTGTGAGTAGTGATAATGAGCCCCGGAGTTCTTTAAGGATGCAGTAAAACATGTTCGTTGGCACGAAGGCTATGAGAGAGGAAATAAATGCTCTTGAAAACAATGACACATGGGAGATTACGGACCTTCCTCTGGCAAGAAGGCAATCGGATGCCAATGGGTGTACAAAATTAAACGGAAGTCGACGGAGCGTTTGAACGTGATAAGGCCCATTTGGTAGTTCTTGGCAATCATCAACAAGAAGGTGAAGATTATTTTGACACATTCGCTCCGGTTGCAAAAATGGTCGGTGTGCGTTCATTTCTTGCGGTTGTTGTAGCTAAGAAATGGGTGGTTCACCGATTAGATGTGAACGCATTTTTACATGGTGATTTACACGAGGAAGTTTATATGCGGCTACCCCTGGTTTTCCAGGCTCTACTCCCAACAAGGTGTGTCGTTTGAAAAAGTCCTTGTATGGCCTCCGTCAGTCTCCTCGAAGCGGTTTTGCCCAAACTAACATCTTCCTTTACGGCGGTTTGGTTTTAAACAATCACATGCTAACCACACTTTGTTTACTTATCGAAAAGGGGATGATATTTTGTCATTGTTGGTCACATGTGGATGATATATTGGGCTGCGGTAACAATCAAGAAACTATGCACGTCCTTTAAAAAATACCTTGACGATTGTTTTCGTTTAAAAGATTTGGGTCCCTTGAAATTCTTTCTTGGCATTGAATGTGCTCGCTCTTGGAAGGCATGTATATCGATCTACCTTGATATGCCTTGGATATACTCGAAGAATCCGAGTCTACTGGCGCAAAAACCAGTTGAGTCTCCCATGCCACAAAATCATCAATTAGCTTTGTCCACAAGTAAACTTCTTGAAGATTACACGCCGATCCGAGAGCGTTTGGTGGGGGCGTCCAATTTACCTCACTATTACTCGTCGGATTTGTCTTATACGGTACATATTCTGTCCCGAGTTCATGCATTCACCAAGACAAGATCACTATGATCTTGCCATCCGCGTATTACGGTACATTAAAGGACATCAGGGTCGAGGATTAATGCTTCGGGCATATTGTGATCTTCGTTATATGCATATTGTGACTCAGATTGGGCTAGTTGTCCATTTCCAAACGCTCGATTAGTGGTTATTTTTGTGATGCTCGGAAATTCACCTATTTCATGGAAGACAAAGAAGCAAAATACGGTCTCTCGTTCGTCAACCGAGGCCGAGTACCGTGCTATGGCTCATGCTTGTGCGGAGGTGAAATGGCTTAAAGTGCTTCTTACTTCTCTTGGTGTGCGACATAGGCAACCTGTACGTCTATTTTGTGACAATCAAGCAGCAATTTACATTGCGGCAAACCCGGTTTTCCATGAACGGTCCAAGCATATAGACATTGACTGCCACTTTGTACGTGAGTTACTGATGCAGGGGGTCATTTCAACAGCTCATGTACGGACAAAGTTTCAGTTGGCAGATTTGCTTACGAAGGCCCTTGGCGTTCCGGCCTTCACTTTTTTACTTTCCAAGTTGGGCGTTCGTGACCTTTACGCTCCCACTTGAGGGGGAGTATTGTAAATCTGTTATTTATGGTAGTTTATTTTGGTTTAGGATACTAGTTATTTGTTTCCCAGTAGAGTTATTCTGTAGCCAAAAGTTTATGGCAAGTAGGTTTTGCTTAAGCTCCAAGTCTGTGAGCTATATAGGTTGTAAAACGTTTCCGCTATTCATCAAGTCAATTGACAGAGTTCCAAAAAGTTTATCAATAGTTGTTTTCAAAAGGGCATAATTAATAGGTAGATTCTGACACAAAAACTCCTTCATATGGTTAGAAATCTGGATGAGACAAGAAACAATAAAGGTATTGGTGATCCAGATTTAAATTTGCATACAACCTACTGTGGAAAGAGCGTTAATCTACTTATTATGGAATCTTAATCTCAGTGAAATATGCTATCCTAAAATGCTCCCAATATGCAGAAACAAACATTTAGGACATGTTAGAAAGTAATGACTATTAGAAAGTAACAAAGTTAATTATGGAACAAAATTGCCAAATTTATGTTAGAACATCTTCTAGTGCCTAGAGAAAGACATTTATCATTTTTCTAATCTCGAGTCAATAGCTCATGAATGCTTACAAGAAAGAGAACCAAAGAAAAGGAGCAGAGCAAAAACAGAAGAAAGAATTAAAATTGAGAAAGACAGAAGATGGAGAACATCATAGTCAACAGGAAACAACTAGTCTTAATTTATTAGTTCAAATATTTCCAGCAAAAAGAAGAATATTAGGGTCAAGTTAAGAACGAAGATGTATGAAAGGCAAATGCTGAAATTTCTTGGGTCAATGACGTCAATCAGGTTCAATCCATCAGCCGATATATGCAACACACTGTGAGCATGCTCTGGTCAATCCTTTTCTCTTTTCTAGTATGGAGATCTTTATTAAAGTTTTAAAAAAAAGAAATACAGCATAAGAGGGTAAGGAGTCGTTTGAGAAAGATCGGTAAAAGAAAATAGCATGCCAACCATGCTTTACATAGTAAAAGAGAGAACCGCAGAAGGACCTCCATGAAGCATTAGAGTAAAGCAAGCTAAACTACTTAATCAACTCCTCACAAGACAAAAAATCCAATTTAAAACTTGTCACTGGTGTTGATCCTTTGAAACCAATAAACTCAAACAGCCCAATCATATTAATGTAGCCACTTGAAAAGGCAAGGAAAGATGATCTCTCATCTTACAACTCTACAAGCAAAAAACACAGACACTAGGATACATATAGTTGTTTGGTCACAAAATCTGCAATTTGTAACTGGTGTTGAGACTTTGAGAGCATTTCAGAGTCCAAACAAGTTGTGCACATAAAGGCATTTACCTTCTTTGGGACCTAGGTTTTTTAAAGTGCAGTTGCAAAAAAGATGCAGGTTGAAGTCTTTGCAAATGGTTATACAGAAAATACTCCCTAGTGGCCTAGTCATTATTTCTGCAGTTAGGGCAAAAGTAAACACCACAAGATGATTTCTAAATGCCTCGAACATGTATGCCTATTACCTCTGTAAAAGCTGCAAATTTATTCCACCAAAAAAAGAAACAGCTGCAAATTAACTCTTGACTAGATTAAGAGTTTCCCTTTGCAAAATAAATTAGGCTAAGAATGTTTTATCACCTCTCCAATACGTGGACTGACAAAATTTAGGTCCTCTTGAAGTCCCTTGACTGGTGGATCATACGAGTCTATGAACTGAACCAGCCTGTAATTACAACAAACAAAAACAGAATCAGCTGCATGAAGTTGTTTATTCAGATGACACAATAAAATATCAAAATAGAACTGAATAAGTAAAATATTCTAATAACGTCTTTGTGAAGATATTTAGACTACATAGTATGCCTGTCAGTACACTAATTAGTCTTAAGTTTATGCCCAGATGATAAAGAATTAGGCAATCCAGGATCCATTAATGCATGAGGCCCCAATTACAAAACCAATCTATCACTTGAGAAAGGGCCTTTCAGTATTAAGCTTGTAAAAGCTTTGTTTTTATTAGAAAAATATGGGAGACACACATATTTACTCCCTTTGTCCTTGAAGTTCTTCCTAATTTCCGTTTTCCGAAGTTCTTCCTAGTTACATTATATTCCTTCTTTGGTAAATGATTTATCCCTTTTTATCTTCCCTTTCCCCAATTGTTGGACCCACTCAAATCCACAAACGCTTTAACCATATCCTTCTTCCTATCCAAAAAGCAAAACAGGACCCAATTTCATACACTTTCACCTCCCTTCCTCGGTTTCTGCTGCCACAATAACTCCGAAAATCTTCAAGGAACGAGGCAAGTTTCAACTTCATATTGAAGCATCTCCCTCAACCAGAGGCAACTCGTCATTATCTCTATAAATGTGGAATTATATTTTCCATTTTTCGAAAAAAAGAACACCATTTATATATTATAGTGTATTATATAGAAGAAACAAAAATCTCAGAAAAAAATCCCAAATTGTCTTTAGGTATATAGCGTGAGAACTCTTAGTCCTGTTATTGTTGAAAGAACTTCATTCATCTTCACTGAAGTTCTACTTTTATATAAAAAGACAAACGATACAAAAATTACCCAAATAAAATCCTCACCCTTGAGAAATAATCTTTTGCACCAGCACATCTACATTACTTATTTTATGCCTAGCTCAGAAGTGAGAAATAGTGCATGAAAGATTCGAAAAGCAACCTCAGTGCATGTATATTATCACCTAGGCAGCAACGGATCAAACTATATCTGACTTCCACATGAAACGGAAACAAACTCAATGATGAAATAGACAAGAAGACCAGGACCTTCGACTAGACAAGTAAAGATTACAAGAGTCCTACCTGTGGTAAAAATCACAATCACGGTCATTTCTCAAGATTCCATGTAAAAGATTATACATCTGCAGCATCATCTTCCCAGGGATCTGAGGTGAAAGCAGCAACTTTTAGTACTGACACAGTGACTTTAGAAGCAGCTATAAGAATCATATCGCAAAGGTCCATAACCAAGAGAAATCTATTGGATGAAGCACATATAAAGAGCAATGACTTTTTGGAAAGAAAAGGTACAATATGGAGTACTTGCCTTTTCAGAGAAAAGATTTACACGAACAAACGAGCAAAATAGATCCATGAACGCATGCAGTATAAACGAGTTCTGATGAGGCTGCAAGAGAAGTTGGCCAATCAATTAGAGTTTGATTAGAATTAGTAAGTCTTCATCTCTTTCCAAGCTTCTCCATGAATCCATATTTCTCTCGACTAGGAAGATGAGTTGTTGACAAATGAATCAGAGTAGAGTTGGATACCACAAGTATTCAAAAGTGCTAGAGAAGACACATAAACCAACATCAATCTTGCTACGTAAGATTGTCAGCTTCACTTACATTCCTCATAACAATAATTGCCTTTTTTGCAGAAAAGAATTAATCGTTAAAAATCCTGATAATATATATACAGGGGCTGATCTATTATGAATCCTGGGTGGCACGCACCACACCAAAATATATAACTCTTTTTTCTATTTCAACGCAATATATAAAAAAATAAAGAAAACTTATGTGCGCTTCCTTTACACATCCAATACGTTGCTGTAGTGGTCTTGGCACTTGTCTTAAGAATGCAAGCTAGCTTCCGGTGGGTCACTAAGCAAATCTCTCTAACATCAAAGTTGACGTGGGTTGTTCTTTCTTTTAACAAAAATCAATTCAATGATTTTTGATACTCTCCCTATTTTCTATTTTCTTCAATTAATTCTTTTAAAGAACAATCATCTATTCATCTCTATTATTCCATGTCCAACTCTAAACCCAATGTTTTATTAGTTATAAAAATTCTTAAAATATAATATCATGAAAGTGAATTTTAACAAATGACTATAGCATCAAATTTGTAGATTTCCCACAAATCATAATAGATTTGTGTGATATAGGTCACTACTCACTATGATATCACGTGCCCCTCCAGATTAAAAATCATGGATCTGCCTCTATATATATATATGTACTCAATTTACATAATTACATGTTAAGACTACTTGGCCAATTCATTAACTAGGATGAACCAACTTCTGGAGCTCATTCCGAATCAATTTGCACCAACTAAGCCAGCTGAAATCGGGAAGTCAACCTAAACAGACAAAAGAACCTCCAATACAAAACACGTACCATTCGAGCCTTTTTTTCATGCTTTCCCGCAGGTGCTGGAGAAAGCTGCAATCAATAGGATTTCCCTAATCCTCCCTTCCCGAAAGGAAGAACGTGAAATTCTTTTCCTTTCCGCATATTCCATATTACTATTATTAATTTATAAATATAAAGCCGCATCCTTGCAGTTAGTCAATAAAAACCCTTGGATCTAATCCAACAATGGATGCATTACAAAAATAGATGGCCCTAAAATTACGTGAGACCAAGATGGCCCCGACATCCGTCACACTAGCATCTCGAAAGAGCGCATAATCCTTCTCCTCGACAAACCCACCCACGCCCCAACCCCCTTTCCAAAGAAATGAAGAACCAAAAAAATACAAGAGGTATACATAGGAGCAACCGAAGAAACAAATTCAATACTCACCAACAGGGTAATCACTGTGCTGCTTAAATCCAGTAGAAGGCGCAATGCTTGCTCTCGGAATGCCATCAAATCAAGAAGCAGCTGAGGAGAACAAATGAAGACAGTCATGAGGTGCACCATTTACAGTATGACTTTCAAGAATTCTATTTTATGAAATTGTTTATAACAACATCTAAGTAGCCATTGCTAACCACAAGGCAAGTTACGTTCTTCGAATGCATCACATCAGAAACAAGTGAATGTGTTACAGAGGCTATGCCTTCGCAACAAAATTCATGCACACTAATTGCATACCCATCTATGGAGCAAATATTTACTATTCTTGACTTTGGCTTGAAATATTTTAGATCAAAAATAACTAAATAAACTATTCTTATGAGAATAGCCCCTCCGTTACTGCAATGGTAAGGCTATGTACATCCAACCCTACAAACTTGCCCTCCACTAGAACCTCTTTAAGGGCATTGCGATAATGTTGATGTAGTCATAAGTATACTAAATGCATGGGCACATAGAAGAGCCTAGCAAAGTGAAAATGAAAACCAAACAAGACAATGAATGAAGTTCAGACCTGAACCCACGGCTCCAAATTTTGGAGATAAACTTCTGCCCCATCCGTTAATGAATCAAGAGCAAACTTGTCAACCTGCATCAATTCCAATCCAAACACCATCGATGGCCAAATTTTCACACGGTGAAGCAATAAATAGATATAGGTGAGGCTGATGCTTACACGCTCAAGTTGTAGTTTGCCAGTATGCTCTGGGAACTTCCTTGAGACCAATGTACATATCTTCGGAAAACTAGGGATCACACCAGCTTTCCAAAAAGACTCGGAGAACACATGACTGACAGGATCCGGATGATCTAATATCTGATTGAGTCTATACATTTTGGCCATAAGACCTTCCCCAACCTCAGTCAGTTGTACAACATATTGAATATTTAAACCCTTGGTAGATCCTCCAGAACTCTGCTGAGGGTGACCTTCAGGACCCATACTCTTATAGCTTCTCAACGCCATTGGAGAAGCCATTTCAGAAGTGTATAGTCGATTAGTCGTATACTGCAACAGGATCAGGACTTAGGATTTGAATATGATCAGGTCGACCTCGAAATTCTACTAAGTGCATAAATTGAAGAAAATAAATCAGGCATTGCAACAAAGTCCGGAATTATTGTTCTAAGAAAAAATTCAATAATATCAGAGAAACAGAAAATGAGTTAACATCCGGATATTGGAGGTACTCGAAACAATTATACAAGGAACTATATAAAGTTACAAACGCACTACTTTTCGCTATTGCAATGTATGAATCAGGCACATAGAGAAGAATACGCGGATAAATGAACAGACATTCATCTGTTTACCACTTCCAAGTAATTTCAGGTAGGTCTACAATTCAATTCAAAACAAAGATTACATCAATTCAGAAATTGAAGCAAATTTTGATTAACTAAAGAGATGTTGCAAGTGAAAGAGCAAAAAAAACCTCATATTACAACAAAATTTCCAAAAAACTTGATCAAATGAGTCAATTTAGCTGAAATTAGCAAGAAAGTAAATTAAATTTAGAATTGAAATTGCAAGTAGTAGTTTGAGTAACATACATTTCACAATATGGCACTAAAAAAACGTGATTGACGGGATGAAGAACAATGGCGGAAGAGCAGGTGGCAGATTTGAGTTAAGTGGGAGTAAATTGAGCACCAAAAAGCAGCTGCGAAATTCGTTGATTTGTTTGATTAAGCTTCAAGATTTCGCAGCGTTCGTGCTAGTAGTTGAAGGATTTGTTAGAGAGCTGGTATTAAATTTCGGTATTCCACTTCACCTACCATTGTTAAAAATGTGGAGATGAAAAGAAATAGAGGAAAATAGGAATGAAAACTTCGTTTTGAAAAGGATTCAAAGAAGGGGTTTTCTATTTTTTGTAATTAGGAAAGATAATTGGTTCGAACACCAACCCTTAGTAGGCTACTACCCTACACGCTACACCAGCTCAGAGGTTAGGTACAAGGCTAACCACCCTGTTATTGAGATGAGGATTCGAACCCTCGACAACGCCCTGGAATTCGGGGTGGTACTCCAGTGAACTTATATTTGTACCCCGATTTTTTTAGAATTTCATATGCTACCTTTAAACTTTACATTTTTAATGTAAAATGTCCGGCCGTTAAGTAAACATTAGTAATTTCATTTACTTTTTATAAATGGGTGTAACTTATTTTATTTTATACATAGTTTTAACTCTTGGAGTATATAATACAAAATGTAAATGAATTAATGACGTCTAATTAACGGTGAGAGTATTATGCATTAAATAAAGGTAAATTTAGGATACTTTGTGGAATTATGAAAAGATTGATGTACAATGTAGATTCTAAAAAACACACAAGGGTATATAGAAAATCCAAAAAAAAAACCAATTCCTTCTAATTATCGACTTTTGAAAATTACTAGTTGCTTGAGCACGCGATTAATTTAATAAGATAAAAATGATTTCACAAATTATTAGAATAGCCGGTCTAATTTTATGTTAAAATTATACAAATCCAAGCCTACGTCTTCTTAACAAGTCTATTCCATCTCACTCTAACCCACCATTATCTCTACACTTCTCGCACCAACCTAGTCGTCCCTTCTCTTCATTTTCCTTTGTTTCTCTTTGAATCTCGAACTACAACAGATAATTTTAAAAAATAACCCGACAGTCTTACGGATCGAATTAAACTAGTCACTAAATGGGTTTAACTAGTCACTAAATGAATTAAATATGTGATTATTGAATAGATTAAACTGATCATTGAATAGATTAAACTAGTCACTATATTTAGCAAGGTGATCCGTTCTCTTCTTAATATTGGGCTTGGGCCATCGCCTAATCTTAAACTAAAATTAAAGTAGGTGGTTTTTATAAGACCAACTAAAATGATTTAGAGAATCTATAATTTAGGGTTGACATTTTATTACAAGCACAAATAATAGTTTGGTGGTAAGATCATGAGATTACAAAGTAATTAAGAGGTTAAGGTTCAAGATCTCTTACGCAATTTTTTTTTCATCTTCTAAGGACTACTTGTTGCACGATTGAACCGCACACCCTACCCCAAAAAAGTGTATTAAGCTAAATGTAATTAGTATATCGAATGTGAAGCTATTGCACTTTGATGTTTGATGCTTGCACTCGCAATTTTGGTCTAATGTGGTGAAGCAATATATTAAGGTGCGCACACGCATTTTGTAATTTGCTTGAAGTTGTCAACCCAACAGCAAATAATGCCACTAAAGAAATTGCGTTTTAAGATGGATTGTGAACAAGTTATGTATCATTTATGGGGAAATATATTAAAACCATACTAACAAAACAGGGGTGTAGTGGGAAGGCGTGTGAGCTATATTCATTAGAATCATTATGAAGCTATGGCCTATGAGTCAAGCCCATAAGATGGATTTAGGCACCCATTCCAGCATTCTGCATCTGGAAAATGAGGTAGCAGCAGTAATTTAAATGTATAAGTATGTCGACCTTAGCTCGTTGGTAAAGGTGGCAAAATCAAATATACTCTGGATGTAATACCCCGATTCTTGAGCCATTTTATTTAGTGTTAATTATAATTATTAAGTTAATTATATTATGAAATTTTCTTATTTTATTTGAGTTGGAGTATGAGTTTTGAATTAAAATGTTGAAATGTGTTTATTAATCTATTTTTTTTATTTAAGATAAGAATAATATATTTTGGATTTTAAATGGCCAAATGAATTTTAAATTCATTCTCCCTCTTTTTATATTCTCACACCCAAACACCCCAAACCCCATTTCTCTCTCCCGGTGAAACCCCAAATTCCTCTCACCTCTCTCTCCTCTGCTTCTCTTCCTCTTCGACGCTCCTCCGTCGTCCCTGAGCTCGTCGGAGTTTTCCCTCACTGCTGTCGCTCCTCCGTTCGTTGCTGCTGCTGCTGCGTGCTGTGCTATTGCTGCTCGCTGCTTTGTCGGCGAACGTCGCCACCTCCCCACGTTGCTGCCAGCCTCGCCGGTGCTCGCCGCTGTGCACCGAGGCTTCAAAACCCCCTTGTCTTCTCTGTTCCGTCCCTGCTCCAAGTGAGCAGAGGTACTACACCCCCTTCTCCTTCTCTTTTTGGTTTCAATAAGTAATTTCCCTACTATTTCAAATATATTAAGAAATTTGTTCTGAAGATATGATTGAAACAGAGTGATGATGTCGGTAGTTTGATTGTTTATGGCTGATTTGTTATTGGTGGAATTTGATAGGAATAGTTATGATTCTTGAAATTTTCTTCTCTACATCTTCAAGTTTTGAGAATATATGTTTGTTGAGTCCTGCAACTAAAAATTGGATTGGGATATGACTGAAGTCGTGAATTTTGAGATTTGGAGATTATTTGTTGATGTTCTAGTTTGGTACTACACTCCTCTCTTCTCCTCCTCTTGTTTTCCTCATATTACAAGTCATTATTGAAATTATGGATTCTGAATTTGAGTACTAATTGTTGATTTCTTGATTGATTGAGTTGTTGTAAGTATTACAACTAGGCTAATTTTTTTGGTATTACTCAAATTAAATTGTGAGACTTGATTATTATTAGTCTTTAAAGGAAATTGGAGTTGGATGTGGATTATGCCGATTTGATGAAACTAATTTAGTTGATAAAATTGATAAGTGAACTTCTGTTATTTCCTAGTAAACTTATAGTTCCGAAATATGACGTTATGGTGGCCTAAAACTATATTATTTATAGACTGTAGATTAACTTATGGTGTGTTATGATAGCTAAAGATGGATAATTGGAAATTAAGCGATGAGGAGATCTTAAGATATTGGTTAAGAAGTTTTAGTAAATCTCTTAATCACTTTTATGGAGAGATGCTCTTAATATGATACTTAAGTATTTGTCCACGAGGTTGAAATGATGTATGGGTTAAAAATGAATTGCTTATGATAAAGAACGTGGATTTTACTTACCTTATTCATGTCTTATTAAGCTTATGAATTTGAAAGTAGTAGAAAGTATTTTGATTAACTATATCAGGTTTCTTATCATATATTTTAATAAGTTGAAAAGCGAAGAAAATGTATCACCGGACTATTGTTAGAACTAGTAAGAGTTGAATTATGTTTAATAACCATTGTCGATTATGTGAATTATATCGCCAATAAGCTTATTAATATGGACATGAAGAAGTATGAAATAAATATGTCTTATGTTTCATAAGTGATCGCAAAGTGTGAAAAGATGACTTTTGCTCTTACGAATGACGAGTTATGAAATATTTGTTATGAAATATGTTCATGTATTCTGAATATGTTAAAGTATACCTTTTAATTCTGAAACCATCTGAAAAGTAGGAATGACTCCTAAACGATATGAGATACGAAAAGGCTGCTATGTTTCTGCTATGCTTTTGATATGTTTCTGTTATGTATTCTTAAAAGTATTTAAAGTTATGAGTTATGTTATAAATTTCTGATCATGTAAAAGTATACGTTATGATTATTCTGAAACGATATGAAAGTATAAAAAGTAACAACTACTGCTAGTACCCGCAATTCCCTTCATACGTGTTTTATGAAAACTATGATCTGCGACAGAAATAATGATTTACGAATATTGTGTTTCTGAACTGCGAGATTAAAACTTATCCATGTTTTGATTACGTATCCTGAGATTTATATGATTTTATAAAGTTGATATATGATAATCACTGATCACTAAAAATGATACCGCTTATGATACAATACTGAAAGACGGAAAGTTACCGAGTTACTG
Organism: Beta corolliflora; assembly: GCA_947648045.1. Classification (NCBI taxonomy): domain Eukaryota; kingdom Viridiplantae; phylum Streptophyta; class Magnoliopsida; order Caryophyllales; family Amaranthaceae; genus Beta; species Beta corolliflora. Next base: position 511,930 of record CANSZD010001876.1, on the reverse strand, counting down.
AAGTATACTGAACACCGAAAATGATACTTGTTTATGAGATATTGCTTGAAATACTTGAAAGTTCTTGAATTACGAGGTATACCGATCACCTGTTCGAGTAAAAGAAACGTAACATGATAAATTACGGTGAAAGAACTGGTTGGTTGTACCCTCTTGAGCGAAGGTCGTGCACGTACCGTCTTGTTCTTGGGGCACTAGCCCGTTTCATTCTTGGGGCACCGGCCCTCTATGCATTCGTGGTGTAGGGTAATGCCCGGGGTCAAGGCCCTTGCACAGTGGTGCATACACATACTGGTCTGGGAGACGTCCCAGCACTGACTGATGTACAACAACCAGAGTAAAAGCTGATAAAATGAAATGATGGATTATTAATGCTATGAAGTATGATTAAGTAAATGAAAAGTTAATGATGAAGCTTATGATATGAAACGAAACATCTATTATGTAGATGATTTTATGATTTAATGACATCAAGTATGATGGAAAGTTATGATGAAACTTATGATATGAAATTAAATGAAATATTTGTTATGTTGATGATTTTATGATTTAATGCTATGCAGTATGATGACTTTGATGTTACGAAAGTATGATTATGATTGCGATTATATTTTATGATTTCACACATTATGTTATCGATGTTTGGATTAGGAGATATGGAATGTTTTATGAATATGATGATTAGTGATGTTTATGAACGAGTGCTATGAAATAACTATGTTATTAAGATAGTACGATCATTACTAGTTAAGTAAATGAAAGATGATCATGATTCATGATATCCTGTATGACTTAAAGTATATGTTTATGAATGTTTATTGTCTAATGATATGAAAGTATGCCTTCCGCCTTGATATGAAAGAACTATGATGATGTTACGACTCTGCTATGATTTCTGAAAGTACTTAAAGGTCATAAAACATGATGAATGATAATGGACTATGTGAATGTTGCTATGTTGTTGTGATATGGTTATGAATGATGTGAACATGTTGATTACGTGAGAGTCGTAGACACCAAAGCATGTTTTAAGAATGTTTTATGGGTTAGTACTCAGCGTTGTGCTGATGTGTCTGTCAATGTTTTGTTTTGTCACTACTGTGGCTGTCACTTGGTGGGTGGCGAGTGTTACAATAGTTTCGGAGTTGAAGTTACGGGAGCATCTTCTCCAAGATAGAAGCAGTTACGTACTAAGAGCTCAGCCATGATTGTTTTATGTTTCTTTTGAGGCGAGGACGTTCCACTTTGTATTAGTTAATAATTAATGGTTCAGTTTTATTTCTAGTTCTGGGTGAGCAATAGTGCTCCTGATTCTCTTTAGTTGTTGCTTCTCGAAAGCGTTGAGTTCGGGATTTGGAAATATTTTATTGTAACAGGTTTTTCATACATTTTCCCATTTCGGGTTGTCCAATTTACAAAGGGAACTCTGCCGAAATTTCTAGAAAATAGTAATCTATTATTAAAGTGTTTCTTTAAAGAGTGTCAAATCAAGGTATTGTCCCTGTAAGTTAATGTCAAAAGGTCGCCTTATATTTTCCCTTAGTGGAAAGTACGGCGGTAACGCGCCGACTAAGCTAAGTCTTCCGCTGCTAATCCTTGGTTAATTAACCTAATAAGGTTGTGCGAAAGTCGGGGCGTTACAATAGAAATGTGAACATAGGTTAGAAAAATTCTTAAATAGACGGTCGAATAAGTCATAAAAATAATTTGGAACTTTTGTTTCTAGAAAATTTTGAAAAGTACAATTAGTCCTGTGGTCAATTATTGGGAAATATTAATATATTTTCTTAAGCTAAATCAAATTTATGGAAATAATTCTATTTGATAGCCAAACGATTCTATTCTAAACTTTCCTTAAAAAAAAACCTATCATTGTGCATTTTGTGTAGCCTAAACCCTCTACAACTCATTATAAATAGCGTCACCTTACAAGTTGCACCTCACATTATACAGAATAGCAATAATTTGATCAAATAAAATTCTAATTTTGAAAAACCACAATTGTTTGTAGATCAGTTCTAACACTTTTGCATACGCTTGTTCACGTTGTTGTTTGATACAAGTTTACAACCTTCCATAATGGGGGACTTTCGATATGTTATAGTTATGAAATTGAACTAAATATGATTCAATGGATAGTAGATGTATAACTCATACCCAGTGTCGTCTATTAAGAGGAGCACTCTGAGCGACAGCTCAGGGATCCCTTTTGAAGGGACCCACCTCTTTGAAAAGAATATGAGAAAAACTGTTTAAAATAAATTTTGAGGAGGCTGTGATTTTCTTTTAAATAAACTCGCCCATTTTCAACCTTTTTCTCTCACTTTATTTAGTTCTAAATTTCTCCTCTTTTAGTTCTCATAGCTATGTCTCTTAAAATTATTCACTTATCGTTAATGATTTCTCCAATCTATTCAAGTAACTAGACTATCATGTAATTCACAATTTTTGTGAACTTTTAATATATAAAAGTTTTGTTGATTTTTTTTATGGTTGAATTTAAAATTTTAAGAAATGTTTTTTCGATGACTCACTTATGAATTACGTCTCCGTTGTTTAGAGGGCACCTTTTTAGTCTTCCCTCAGAGCTCTGAATATGTCGAAAACAGCATTGCTCAAATCTTTCGTGATACAGAAGAAAATTTTCATGAACAGATCATTTTTTCCGTGAATATATTAAAATCATATCCCCATACTCTCACAAGGAGAGAGATAAAACCCAATAAATATGTGGATAGAACCCAATATATGAGTAGGAAGAACCCAATATTTTAGTAGAAAAACTCTCCAATGAAGAGAGTATAGAGTTTTATTTGTAAACATAAAACAAAAGAACTAATAGAAAAAAAAAAAAAATAGGGGCTTACTATTGGTTGATGCTAAGCCTTTAGGTTAACAATGAATACTTTACATTTTGACGGAGAAAGAGAGAAAAAAGAGAAAGGAGTAGTGGACAGTGTCGAGAGTTTTGCATTGTAGACTTAAAATTTCCCACTTTATAACAAGACATTTAAAGCTAGTTCTTTATCGTTTTTATTTTCAATTTTCAGTTTTTTGAAAAACCAAAAACAAATATATGGAAACTAGAAAAAGTAGTTTTTAGTTTTCATTTGTCAGTTTTAAAATTAACATGCTTATTAGTACAAGTATGACTAATTTCAAGTTTATTATATTCCTTACATAATATGACTTTTATATTCATTAAACCGAAAAATGAAAACTGATACTAATGCCAAATGGGCCCTAGATTTATTAATTGACTTCAGAGCACGACTACTTAAATTTATTAAATGTGATAAAAAATTGAGGACATTATTGAGATAATTATATAATCATAAGGTATTCTGAAGAATTTATAAAGATGAGAGTCCAATGTAAATTTTATCGTTGACAGGGGTAGCACATGTTATGATTATTACTATTTAACTTATATTTTAGTTAATTGTGTTGCCTCGCATATTTAGTCCGTTCTATTTAACTTATTTTATCTTATCTGGTCTTGTCTTATCTAATCTGAACTTATTTTTTTCTGAAGTAAGTATTAATAAGTTGAACATAACATAGCCTAAAATTCCATTGTTCTTATGTTCTCATTTAAGAAGTATTTTCAAGTGAACTTTATTATAGAGTTGGGTTCCCATGAGAAGATTTTTTCTTTGAGAACATGAGAACACTTTATTGTAGTCTTTTTTAACCAATATATACTCTGATCCTTTTAACTAAATTATAACCTTTTTATCCTTCCGGGGCCAATCTCAGGATTATATTTTCAAGCTATAGGATTATGATGTAATATATCAAAAAAGGATTATATTATCACTAAAATGGAATTATAATTTCACTGTTCCCATGTAAAAGGTGTTTTGATCTAAACTTTATTCTATAATTTATATATATAGAGAGAGAAAGAGTGATTGACGGATGATAGAAAGTTGTTCTTGCTTGCTTGTTATAGTTATTTTTGATCTTTATCGATGCAGACTGTTGTTATTCAAACTAATATTGGTGGTGGCAAGGAATTCCTTGGCGCAAATGGCGTAGTAAGCATCTTTCAACCTCGAGTGTATGGAAACCAGTGGTCTGTTTCACGAATGAAACTTCTAAATGGACCTGATAGTGTTGAAGCTGGATGGATGGTTGGTTTCTTATTTTCTCATTGCTCGCAACGACTTTCAAAACAATAATAGGCGAAAAATGAAATTATCATATACTTCCTCATTTTCTAAAATATTGCAACACTTTGAATTTCATATCTTTCACTTTCACCATATTTTATTATTACTATTATATAAAGTAAATTTTATTCTATAAAATGTTAGTTATTAAATTTGCTTCATTATATATATTCAGTATATTAAATTGTTATAATATTATAATTAATACTAATAAATAATTAAATATACTAATTGATAAACTGTTGCCAAGTGTACAAGGCAAATTGTTGTAATTTTTAATAAATGGATCAAGAACACTTTTTGCTTGCTACCTTTTTACTCTTTTTCCGCCATGAACAAACAAGGACTTGGTTGGTTTACCATAGGAATTTATTGAAAAATCCCATGAATTGTGAATACACATGAATTAAGTTGATTCTGGTTATCTTCCTTTCTTCCAACCTTTTGATATGTATTGTCCTACTAAATAAACCGGTCGGGCATTGAGCTCGCCTCTGTATCATTCATGCTCCTCCACTTTTGAAAAAAAAAAGAACCTTCCATCCTCTAAAAAAGTGGGTTGTCTATAGGAGTTGTTTGTATTCGAAAAGGGATAAGGACAGCGGCCACCCATACGACGACTAACTAAGCTAATCATTATGTCCCTTTCTTCTTATTCCTCCCCAACCCTCGGATTGCTTCTCTCACTTTAAAGACGTTTCTTCATTAAATTCATAGATTCTGAAAAATTGTTGTTTAGTTAGTCATGAAAAATGGTAATCCATGAAGTTTTACAACTGCGAAGGAATATGTAAGCGATTTCCCCTATTTTATAGGAAGTAGAAGTTCATGGGAAGTTCTACTTCCCCATTTTGTAAACTTTTTGTTAACCAAACAACAAATCCATCTTACACTTCCTAGCTAGGAAATAGAATTTTTCATGATTTTCTTGACCAACCAAACAAGCCATAGGAAAATGAGAGTCTTACCTAAACAAGGTTGTATAACACCCTATGTTTAAAAAAAGGCCAAAAACGACTAAAGCCGAAGAGCATGCATGGATTACCCTTACTTAATCAAGTAGTAAAATGTCGGGAGGGATTCTACTTGAGAATTCAATAAGGAGATAAAATTTCCTTTCGTGAGTTACTCAAGCTTCTATAGCAAGAGCAAAGATGAAGCACAGAGAATCATAAGAGGGACGAAATGAAAAGACGGTAGCAAAGAAGAAAGAATGAGGCAGAGAAGAAAGAGTGATAAACAAAAGAGTAGAAAAAGAGAGGAAAGGGGAGTGAAAGAGAGAGAGAAACAAATCAAAAAAGAAATTTCATGGGGTACATATTATCCATGAGGAAAGGTGGGTAACTATTACGTCTACTTTTGGGACAAAGATTACCCCTTTAAGTAAGTAAACGACTAAATACCGCTTTGTATTTTCTTACTATAACTCTGTATTTGTACACCTCAATCCCTCTTTTGATTTTTTTTTGGTAAGTAAGTAATTATATTGAAACCCAAAACAAGAAAACAACCTAGAGCCGCAAATGGCTCTACAACAACCAACTATACAACCGGCGAGTTCATTATACAACCATTGAACATCTTGTCCTGTCATATGCCTAGGTAGTCTAGGCTTGACTCTACACTTCACATTGTGTTGTATTTCCATTACAATTTTTGTCTACAGTATGTATGCTATAATTCCACAGTAATTATTCCTTTCACGCAAAACTTTATATACAGTAACTAGGATGCTAGCAACTACAACCTGCTTCCTGAACTTGCTTTCTTTATATCTTCTTTACACCTATCCAATAAGATGAGGCAGATTGCAGGTTATGGCCTGAATTCCAAGCCATCTTTTAGCTTACTATAAGAACAATTAAAGAATAAGTGATTATGATCTTCAGTTGCATTCTCACATAGAAGGCAAGTGTTGTTCTGACAAACACCTATTACTGCCAACTTGCTCCTTGTTTGTAGTCTGTTCTTCATGGCCAGCCAACCAACAAAGCTGTGTTTTGGAACATTATGGTGGTCCCAAACATTTTGACACCAGTGGACTCTTTCCCCATGACCTTGCATCTTCTTATATGTTTCAGCTCTACTGAACTTAGGCTTAGTAAACCAATCATTCCCACATAAGCTAGAAATCACTAGCTTTAATTTGCTTTACAGATATGCTTAACTACCTACTAGCACTACTAGGAGCAGTAAAAGTGAGCCAATCTTGTTCCCTAATATACCTGTCATGAATCCATTTCACCCACAAGTTGTCAGCTTTCATAGCAATATCCCACACCAACTTCCCTACAATGGCCACATTCCAAGGAACCAGGGCTCTAAACCCCAAACCACCATGCTTCTTGGGTCTGCAAAACCTCACCCCAGCTTACATAGCCAGGCTTGGAACTGTTACATGTACTCATTAACACTGCATTAACCAGCTGCCTTCTCCCAGTAAAGGAGATGTTTCTAGTACTCCAAACTCTAATCTTCAGCACCATCTTCTCAATCAATTTCTCACACTCAGCAGCAGAGAGCTTTTTAGTAGTAATTGGGACACCCAAGTACCTAAAAGGAAAACTCCCATGTTTAAACCCAGAGCTATCCATAATTCTAGCATTCTCCTGATCGGATAACCCACGACTGTAGAAATCTGACTCGTTAGGATTAGCCTTGAGCCCTGAAGTGGCAGCAAACAGCTTAAGGCCTTGTAACATGAAGTGAACAGATTTGTACTCACCTTTACAGAAAAGTATGACATCATCTGCAAAACATAGGTGATTGAGAGCCAAGGACTTGCATCTAGAGTGGAAGCTGCACTCAGTTTGTTTGCTAGTGTAAGTCATGGTTCTTGAAAAAAATTTCATGCATATCACAAATAAAAGAGGGGACATAGGGTCACCTTGTCTTATCCCTCTCTTATAATTGAAAAACCATGTAGGAGCCCCATTCACCATTAAAGAAAATGTAGGACTTCTAACACAAACCATAATCAGCTCCACAAATCTTCTAGGAAAGCCTAAAGCAAGCAAAACTTCCTCTAAAAACTCCCAGCTAATAGTGTCATAGGCTTTCTGAATATCAATCTTCATGAGGCAACATTTTTGCTTTTGGCTGCTCTTATACATCTTAACAATATCCTGGCACAACAACATATTGTGTAGTATGCTTCTGTTAGCCATAAAAGCTCCCTAATTTTGTGAGACTAACCCAGGTAGGACCATTTTTAACTTTTCACACAACAATTTTGTGATACACTTGTAAATCACTGAACAACATGATATAGGTCTAAAGTCACTAACATGTGTGGGACTTTTGACCTTAGGCACCAGAGTAATGGTAGTAACATTCACAGATTTCAATTATTTCTAGTATGAAAAAAGTCTAAAACAGCAGCCACATCATCCCCCACAACCTCCCAATCCCCCTTTTGATTCCCTTTCCTATCCCTCTCACCTTTTCTATCATTTTCCACCCTTTCCCTTACTTCCTATCTCACTTCTTCTACCCATTAATTAGAGTAACAACAACTTCTTCTACACACTATTGTAGCCAGCAGAAGCTCCGACCACCACTGAAACTAAAAATTCTGCCCACCATCATTTCAAATCTCACCACGGTCACTCAACCTGACTTGTATTAGAAACTTAAGCAACCATTCACTCCGCCACCACGCCACGACAAATACCAACAAAACCACCAGAATTGAAAATCGAGTCAGTCGACCAAATTTACGCTTAAACCAGAGGTCAGACGCCTAGATAGAACGCCTAAACCAGAGGTCAAAAACCTGAACAAGATGCCCAAACCAATGGTTAGGCACTTGGAAGGACGCCTAGACCAGAGGTCATGCAGAATCTTAGAAAGCTTGGCTATATTTCACCTAATTTAAGCGCATACAGGCCCTAAAGGTAATGATGATTAATCAGGCCCGATCCTTAACATTTCCAAAGTGGGACATGCAACAGGGCCTCACTTTCAAAGGAGCCCCCTAAATTAAAAAAAAAAGTTCTTTCAACATAAAAGACTTGAAGTTGATAGTCAAAATTTCTGCAAGTTTCTTACATTCAGCTCTTATTGGAATGTATCAAAAGATTTTGAAGAGAAAATCTTAGTTTGATGCATGTTTGTTATTTGTTTTACTTGCATATTTTGGTGGTTTCTTTGATTTTTTTTATATAGGGGCCTATTTTTCAATATTTGTACAGTGCCTCCATATTATTCGGACCGGGGCTATGATCAATACGAGTAATTTACCATTTTTTTCTAAAAATATCTAAAGGTATGATCATGCAACTAAACCATCTTTTTTTTAAATTATGTAACTAAACCTTCTTAATGGTGGTTCCGCACAAACAAAGTACTCTGTAAAATGTTTATTTCAATTTTTTTTATTTGTTTCTCAGTGCAATAACAACCTTGAAATATTTTTTTCTTTCTTTCATCTTTAGGTAAACGAAGACATAAACAAGGATTTAGAAGCCCATCTGTATGTGAGGTTCACCGTAAGTAGCTATCAAGCCATATACATGAAAAATTCTATATCAATAGTCCCAACTATGGCCTTATTCTTCAAGCAATCTTTATAATTTATGAACCTAGAATAGTCTCTCTATTTTGAGGGGCATGTTACAAAAAAAGTTTTTGCATGACTTATAACCTGTAAATAGGTAAAAAAAAAATGGGGTTTTGATGGCCTAAAGAGAAATAAAGGAGAAAAAGAAGTAATGATGCAAAATAAAAATAAATATATATATATTACACCATTGCTTTGGGAAGTCATCTTAGAGTTAAGACTATTTCAAATTAAACAATAGTTGAATTGTTATAAAAAAAATGGACATAATTGGGACTATTTGTGTCAATTTTGATATATATATATATATATATATATATATATATATATATATATATATATATATATATATATATATATATATATATATATATATATATATATATATATATTGTCTTGTTCCTCAAGACGAGAGTTCATCAGTATGAGTTGTGCCATGATGGCACTGAGTTGTTCATTAGTGTCCCCCATTTCAGATGATGATCCAGAATAGTCGAAGGATTCGTCTGAAAAAGTGAGGATGCGCTTGACGAGTCTGGGAGTAGGTAGACCTTGTTGCCTCTTTGTTGGACGTTCCCAAATTAATTTTTTTAAATGAGTGGGTGAAACTTGAAAAATTCGATTCATTCTCCTTTTATGCCTTTGAATAATATATTGTTTTGCATATATGCATGGCTATTGTTCAGCCACCATAAGGACAATCTACCTTGCCTCATAAGCACATGTTCTACGTGTGAGGTCACCTCCGGGGGGTTTGCGCTTTGTCCTTCCAAAAAGCTTCCTGAGCGATAGTGTTGGATCTTAGTTATAAGAAAACCTTCCCAACCATGGCATTGTTATCTTGTTCCTGACTTGAGAACTGGAGTGCGTCTTACACGTGGTCACCTCTTTAAGCAGGGGTACGAAGTGTGGGATTAATCTCTTAGTCATGGACCCTTTTCAGCCTTAACCTAAACCTAACCATAGTTGAATGTAGAACCGGACTCTAGGTTGAGAACTTTTGCATCCATGTTATATGACATTTGCATGTGATTGTAATTTTTGCCTGTTATTTTCTTGTCAAATTGTCATTATTGTGCGTCGTTCCTAAAATCGCGTCTAACGAACAATAGAAAATTCGCCTATTGGCCAATATGTCGCATAAATCCCTGAAAAACGTGTCGGGGAATAGTGCGCCAAGCGCATTAAGTTGCGCCTGGTGCACCACTCCCGCGCCAGACGCACGGCTTTGCACCGCGCGCAGCAATGCTGCGCGGCATGCAGTCTATGCATCACACGCTTTTCGTCAATTTAGTCGTCGTAATGGTCGATCCTATGTTCAGTCCTATGTTTGTTTGTCTGCATTCGCGTAGTACATGGTCTAATCAAAGGTCTCACCTAATTAAAAAAAAATCAGTCTTTTCATGCAACGTCGAGTCTGTCCTAAAAAAAGTGCATCTAGAAAAAAATGGTCATGTAGAGTTAGAATTATCATGCATGTCTACATTCTCCCTGCTGTTCAACTAATCTTCCCTATCAACCTTACCCAATAATATTCAACAAATTTCAAAAACTTACATTTTTTTTAAAATCAATCCTACACCATATTCTATTCTACTCTTTTTCGAAAAGCATTTACTAAACACCATCATACATGACATTCAAAAAAATATTTTCAAAATTAATCCATCATCTTTTCCTAACAAAATATAAAAACAAGGGGTTTCTTTCAAAACTGAATTTCGAAAATTCTAAGCCTAGTCCAAGCACCTTCATACAATCCAATCAATCCAATCCATTTGCATTCTTTCTAGGCCCATATGCATTAGACTCCATTTTGCATTCATCCTAGGCCCGTCTTATTTGAGTCCGTACATTCACTAGCATTAGAATCAATCTTAGGCCCATATAAGTCTAGTTCAAGTCAAAATCTAGGTCCATTTGCATCTTTATGTGAACCATAGTCTATGTCAAGCCCAGTCCAAGTCTAATCCCAGTCCATTCCAATCTAGGTCCAGACCTAGTCCATTTCGAACGTCAAGCCCATGTGCATTTCTAAGTCTAACTTCAAATCAATATAGGACTAAGTCCAAAATTAGGTCCATATAAGGCCCAACTCATTTCCTAAGTCTAATCTAGTCCATTTCCAAACCCGTATAGGTTGAAGTCCAAACCATTAAGTCTAGCGAAGCTAGCATCCCTTAAAGACCATAATGCCACCCATTGACCAAGCGAAGCTAGTCACCCTTAAGACCATAACGACACCCTTTGACCTAGCGAAGCTAGTCATCCTTAAGGCCATAATGGCACCCTTTGACCTAGCGAAGCTAGTCATCCTTAAGACCATAACGACACCCTTTGACCTAGCGAAGCTAGTCATCCTTAAGACCATAACGGCACCCTTTGACATAGCGAAGCTAGTCATCCTTAAGACCATAACGACACCCTTTAACCTAGCCAAGCTAGTCATCCTTAGACCATTACGACATCCATTGGCCTAGCGAAGCTAGTCACCCTTAAGACCATAACGACATCCTTTGACCTAGCGAAGCTAGTCATCCTTAAGACCATAACGACACCCTTTGACCTAGCGAAGTTAGTCACCCTTAATACCATAACGACACCCTTTGACCTAGCGAAGCTAGTCACCCTCAAGACCATAATGACACCCTTTGACCTAGCGAAGCTAGTCATCCTTAAGACCATAACGACAGCCTTTGACCTAGCAAAGCTAGTCACCCTTTAAGACCATAACGTCACCCTTTAGACCTAGCGAAGCTAGTCAACCCTAAGACCATAAAGGCACCCTCCGAGTTTAGTGAAGCTACTCCTACCTTACATCTATAGCAGTCCAAATCCTCGAGTCTAGCGAAGCTAGTCTACCTTTAGTCCATAATGGCCCCAAAACCTTTAAATCTAGCGAAGCTAGTCCATCTTAGATCCATCAAACCCCAAATCATCAAGTCTGGCGAAGCTAATTCCTTCCTAACTCTAGCGAAGTTAGCATAGGCAATCCTTCTGAGTCTAGTCTGTTTGCAAGTTCAAAGTCTAGTCCAGTCCATTCCAGTCCAGTCCACATCTGCATATGCATATAGTTAGGCCCATGTCACCATCATAACCATAATCATACCCATTTCTAATCATTTCCCAATCCCATTTCCACTTTCATCTTCATTTCCCATTTCCTATTTCCATTTCTGATTTCGAAATGCATTTATGAAATCTTACAAGCGAGATCCACTCGATTCTGTTCATAACCGGTCGAGAGTTACAGCTTAGGAGCGCCTAATGGAGAAACAAAAAGTTGAGCATACTCTAAAGCTCATCAATCGCACTATCACCACCCCGATTTCATATAGGGTCATGAAGATTACTTTTGACCACCTTCACCATAGAGGCGTGATCACTTCCATAGGGTCTATCGCCTTCACATTAGAGGCGCGATCACTTCCATAAGGTCTACTCCGGACCCTGCACCTCAAAGAAAATTCAGAAGGTGCAACCTACATTTCTACCGCGAATTCCAACTGAATAATTCCACCTGACATTTGGTGTCGAATACCACCAATGCGCTGCAAAACATGGTCGATGACAATATACTTCTAATACTTGCTACAACGAGAATCAACATCACCAACAACCCCTGAGGCAGTGCATCAACAATTCAACAGGCTTAGTCTTTTGTTTCTGGTTTCCTAGGATGAGTCAGAGAGTCCTTACCCTGAGCCATTTCTGTCATTTCCCATCGAGTCTATGTCACATTAGGACTTCATCTATTATAGCCTTTCCATTTTCATTTCATTTCATTTTTATTATTATTTTTTATTGGCCTTTCTCCATCATTTATGCTTCGACTTCGATGATGAAACTTAAATCACCTAATGATCTTGACTAATAAAAAAAAATCAGAAAAAATGAAAAATAATAAAAAAAAAGGACATACTTTGGATTATGAATTATTCCCTCTTCCTCCATCACCTTCCATTATCCATAAACCATCCTCATCCATGCAACCAAAAAAAAATAAAAAAAATCCCTTAAACCATCATCCTTCATGATCCTTATAACCTTTCAAAATCAAAGCTCCACAAATATCCTTCAAGCCTTCCAATACCCTAAACCAATAGCTTGTGTGCAAGCCCTACTACATAAAAAATAATAAATGCTAGGCAAAATAAAAAAGAGTGAATAAATTCAAAGTGCAAAAAAAAGCAAGAGAAAACGCACATGAAATAAAAAAATGCAAAACAAAGAAAAAGCCAAAGGCAAAGAAATAAAGAGTCAAGTTAGGGGGTTTGCACACAAGTTCTACCCCTCATTCAAATCCTGCAATCCATCAAAACCTTAGCCTATATAATCCAAGTCCATGATCCAATGTTCCCCAAACCAATTGAACTTTCATCAAAGCTTCAAGCCTTAAACTAGAGGTGATCAAGTTGAGCCCGGCCCGCGGGCCCGACTCGGCCTGGCCCGAAAATGGGCCGGGCTTGGGCACGATTTTTCGGCCGGCGGTCGGGCCCGGCCCGATTTTTTGGGCAAAAATTTCGGGCCATGGGCAACCAAGTTGTGGAAAAATAGGCCAAATTTCGGGCCAGTCCGAAAAGCCCGCTAAGCCCGGCCCGAAATAACCGGGTTTTGGCGCGGTTTTTTTAGCCCGAACCTTGGCCCGGCCCGGCCCGCGGCTTTGGCCCGAAATGGCCCACTTAATTTGGCCATGCCCGGCCCATGATCACCTCTACCTTAAACCTTTCAACCTTTCATCAATTTTAGCTCCTTCTCCAAGGTTATGTCCAAGCCTGCTAGGTTGAAAACCCGAAAGGGCGGCCTAGGCAAAAGTTAGGGCACAAAAAAAATGATAGATGAATAAAAAAGAAATCAGATCTAGAATTACGAATGGTCTGATTTCGCAAGGATACATTGGAATCCTCATCTCGAGGTCCGACCGCTTCAATAAAATAAATTAGTCAAGGTCCAATGATTTGATTTTCTAGAGTTCAGGAGCATGTTCTTTCTAGATCCCGACAGAGACTCGAGTATGAACCTAGCCTCGTTAAAACCTTTTCTCACCTACATTTATATGAGTCATAAATTTCAACCTTTTTATTTTTCAAATCCATGCTCTCCTTGTCCCTGAAGGACTCTCCGACAATTCAGTGGTTTCTGGCGATATTTGACTTTGCCTAATCAACTTCCCAATGAAGAATCCCCAGTGAAAACTTTCAACGCTCAAAACAAATCAACTACATTCCAATCAAGGCCCATAGTGCCTGATTCAAGACAAGCTCACCCAAAGTGAGGGCTTCCTATATATGTGGTGGTTCCTCCAAATCAAATCAAACTCCCGAAAAGCTGTAATCTGCGGACCTCGTTTACGGACCCCGATTATTTACTAAAAACGATTTTCGAAAATCATTCGATCCATTTATGATCATTCTATTTCTCTACATATCCAGATCTCCTAGCCTTGCAAAACCCTGACCTTGCATTGCATTACATTACATACATTCTTGTCTTGCATAACCCTGACCTTGCATGACGTGTCACCCCTCAGCTTTGCATAACCTTAATCCTTGCATTGCGTCTCATGCATTCTTAGGGAGTCTAAGTTTGCATTATTTGCAACATTATGTGCTTTATGTGAGTTGTTTGCACCTATCTGCTAACATCTTTCCCTGCAGGTAATCAAATTGCTTGTAGTTATTGTCCTGCCTACTA
>CANSZD010001876.1:312500-492500 GCA_947648045.1 Beta corolliflora | reverse complement strand
GATTTCACCGACTCCATTGAAGAGGAGTTTGCTATTACAGGATCAACAATAGAAGGAGGAGGAGAAGTTTCTGGCGCTGGTGATCGAACCTCCTGTTGGAGCTTCGGCTTCTCAAATTCCATCGATATTGCCGGAGATCCGATGGCTGAGATTGACTCTAAGGCTGAATCTCCACCCTAATCGATCAAATCAAATGAATTCAAATTCAAATTCAAATTCAAACTCAAATCAAACATTATGCAACTAATTCAGTTGAAGAAAACGAGAAAATTATTTGAAAAGAAAGAGTGAATTGAAAGTATGAAGAATACCGTGGAAGAGAGAGCAGGAGGAAGACGTTTAGGATAGAGGCGTTTTCCGGAGATAAATTGAGAACGATCAAAGATATTGAAGAAACCAGCCATACAACCTCCCATATGTTTCTCAATTTGCTTCTCTAAGTTTTGGTCATGTATTGTTATTCCAATCGTCGTCGTCATTTTTGTCTCTCTTTTTTCTCTCTCCTCCTTCAAATTGAACAAAACTTTCACCTTAAGTTTGCAGGAATCAAACCACCATTGATTTTTCTTTCTTCACATTCTCTCTCTACAAATAAGGCGCACTATCTCTCTCTCTCTTTCACTTTGTTTAGTGTTTTTGGTTTTCAGATTTTCATGGCTTTATCGTAAACTCCTTTGCTGACACCACCACCCACATCGGCCCATCTCTCTTTGCCGATTTAGGAGAGAGAAAGAATGGAGGTGAGTGGCTATAGGGTTTAGCAGGAGAGAGAGAGTGAGAGTTAAAGAAAAGGAAGAAGAAGGAGATTACAGCGTGTGAGCCTGACACCGACGAGGCGACGACCCAGGTGGAGTTTAAGGGGCTGGGTGGTGGCTTATTTGGTGGTGTTAATGGTGGAGGAGAGATGGAAATGATTTAAGTGGGTTAGGGGAGATAGAAGGAAAGGAGAGAGACTAGGATAGGGTTAATTAGGATTAGAAGGTTAATAAGGTCAATTAAGGCTTAATGACTAATGGAGTTAACATCTGTTAGTCATTAAGGTTATTATGTGGATTTTTTTTAAAGTGGGGGGTATATGGTGAATTTTAAAACTTGCAAGGGTATATGGTGCAAACAAAAATTGTCAGGGGTATATGATGAAAAAACCGTAAAGTTAATGTGAAAGATAGGAATATGCGTGGTATCTGCCATCTGGTATATGAGTGAGGGAGATTCTTCGACCTTAACTTTTTAATAATGAGAAATAAAAGTGTATTAAATTATAGTGGGATCTTTATTAAAATGAAAGTATTAAAGCAACATAATAAGTAACATGGAACGAGTGTAAGATGAAATCATAAAACCTAAGGTGGGATAGCTCAATATAATGTTGAGTGGCAACTTTCATATTATGTGATGGAGACTTAATGCAGAACTTAAGGGTATCATACACTCGGGTATATTGTGAGTATGGTACACCCAAAGCTATTTTTTTGCTCATTACTCATTTAAAATCATCCAAATGAGCATAATGTACTAAAAAAGGAGAGTTTTAAATGAGCAAAAATTGGTCTTGGGTGTACCATTCACATGGTACACCCAGGTGTATGATGAATGATATGAATAGTTTACGAGTAACTATGATTAATTTTATTACGTGTTATAACCTATAATTTTTCTCTCTTTTTAGCTTTTTTCCTTTTCCAAAATTGCTTATGCTATTTTTTCAAGGATTACTTAGATTAATATAAACATCAATTTGATCGCTCTAATGGTCAATTTAATAAATTTAAGGGTCAATTTGAGTAATTTATGGGTAACTTTAGGGTAATTTTGGTTAATTTAAGGGTATTTTTCTTAATTTTACATTGGTTAGTTTGAAGGTAGAGGCAAAGCTACGAGGAGGGTGGGCTGGGAGGCCTATCCACCCCGGCCCAGCTCTGCGGCCCTTTTTGTATATTATAATGCTGGACCCTTAGAATGTCATTGAAGACTGTCAATGGATGATGATCTAAACATTAAACAATGCTTACCGCGTAGCTCAATGGTAACTTTGGGCTTTTTAACCAAAAAGCCTGAATGCATGGATGTTGGGCGGATTTAAGATTACTATCACCAACTTACATTTTCTTCTCTTTTTCGTTTTTTTCACTTATTAGACTTGTTAGCTTGCTCCGTTTTATTTTTCACTTTGTTTCAATATTTAGACTACTATTACTCAAATCAATTAATTTGTAAATAATTTTCATAATTAACAATTTTAATACTTAAAGTTGTGTGTGGTAATTGTGCTAAGGCTCTGTTCTTTTGGGTGAATTAATGAAAATTCGCTTTAATTCGAACAAATTCAATCCGGGTCGATTCGATTCGGTTCGATTCGGAGTTTATTCGGTTCGGTTCGCTTAGTTTCCTCTCACAGTTTTCATTCACTTGGTTCGGTTCGATTCGAGACAAATTCGGTTCGGTTACGTTGCATTCGGTTCAATTCGCCTAAAAAGAACAGAGCCTAAGTCCTTTGGATACATCTAAACTATAGAGAAAGTAACATTTTTTGAAAATAATAGTACTAATATTTTCTTATCCTTAGAATTTTATTATGAAATCCAAAGACTTTTTTTTTTATTAGTAAGAAAGATGTATTACTATCAAAACAGACATTTACAGCTTAAGATTTCGATTTAAGAGCAAACCATGTAGGATGAACTCCCCTTAGTAAAAAGCCAAAGATATTTGTTGAAATAAAGTTTATAGTTGATAGCTAGAGATGTATAAAAAGGAGATTGCTCATATGTTTAGTGTAAATTTTATGCGCTTTTAGAAAAGTATGTTGAGTACAATTTATGTGAAATTTTTACAATAAATCTATCTCTCCTTTTACTAAATTCCTAGTGTCGCTCCTATTTAAAGGTAACTTTGTTTGAAAATGTACTAAAAATAAAAAGGAAAATTAGTGAGAAACTACCTTCTTAAATACTCTCTTTGCGGGAAAACTGCCTATAATTTAAAAAAAAGATACAATGGCCAGATTCCGTTGGGTTGCCCATATCTTCTGAAGTTGATGAACCCACCAGAATTCACCCATTAATATCTTTTTGCCTCAAAAGACATGGTTACTCTTTCTTTGCTCTAATAGCAAGAATGAGAACATTTGCTTCTTCTTCTTTTGGGACTTTAACACAGCTTAAAAAATCTAAATGGTTAGGTGACAATTTAATTTCATCTACAATGGATCTATTATCCTTATTTGCCTGATTTGAATTCCGAAATGCATCAAAAACTTCCTTGCAATCTGACTTGATTGTAATGACCTTAGTAAGATTCATGTGATCTCTGATGCTTCTAAGAATAGCGTAGATTTTGGTGGTGTCAGAGAAAGACAGTTGCTAAAATAACGAGTCCTTTCAAAGAAAGAAAAAATAAGAGAAAAGCTGGACAATATTGTGTTTCCTGTTTATTAATATTTCAAATGCACGAGTCCCTCCTTTAGGGTTTTAGTCTGGCGACTCCAGGCGATCGTTTTTTCGAGTCCCTTGCTAAGGCTGCTTGAATCTCTTATCTCGGAAAACGTATTCACATTTAGATCTGATTGATTTTCTTTTAATCATTGACCGATGGCGCTCGAACTCTTGAATGATTGGGAGAAGCTTAAACGGACGGAAGAGGTGGAAATTGTGACTTGTGAGAATAAGACTGATGACAAGGAAACCGAAATGGATGTTAAAATTTCTCTAGTCTTGGTGGGTAAATTATTTACAAATAAGCCTTTCAATGTGGAAGCTATGCAGAGAACCATTCAATCAATTTGGAAGATCAGGGAGAAAATTTCTGTGAGAGTTGTAGACATGAATCTATTTGTTTTTCAGTTTTACAATGTGGTCAATAAACAACGTGTTCTAGAGGGATGCCCTTGGTCTTTTGATAAGCAATTATTGTTGCAAAAGGAGGTAGAAAGTGATCAACAACCTTCCGAGGTCTCATTCCAGAACACCCCGTTCTGGATTAGGCTTATGGATGTCCCCTTTGGTAGACGTACTGATCAGATGGCTATGGAGGTAGGAGATGCGCTGGGTGGGTATTATGGAATTGGACAATTCGGATCCTTTAGGATGGGAGGAGTTCATGAGAATTAAGGTCATGGTGGACCTAAACAAACCTCTGCGCAGAGGGCTAAAGATTGGTACGTCTGGGGGTGGAACGAAATGGATGGATATCAAATATGAAAGGCTGCCAGATTTTTGTTACTACTGTGGGAGGTTAGGGCATGTTGATCGAGATTGTTCTTTCCAAGAACCTTCGAATGGCTATTCAAACGAATTAGCTTATCAGTATGGCCCTTGGCTCCGTGCATCCCCGAAAAGAAGGCGTAGGCTTACAGAACAAGCTTGTGCAAAAGAAAAAGAATGGCTGGAGAGACTGAAGAGGGGTGAAGTAAGACATTTTCGAGGCTATAATGATCCTAGAGCTATCAAGCTTGGTCCTCCAAGCTCAGCGCGCAAAGCGTTGTTCCAAACCCCTCCCTCACCACGTGAGGAGGGGGATGTACAAGGCTCAAAGCTGAATTTAGCCACTCAAGAGGTGGCTCAAAAGGAGAATCTCAATATGGAGCAGGAAGTTGAGGTAATGCCGAGTGATTATGCTGCTGCAAATCTGATCGAAAAAGAGCAGGTGAGCCCTTTGAAAACTAGTCACCAGGAGGGGAATGACAATAATTTATGGGTAACTTTAGGGTAATTTTGGTTAATTGAAGGGTATTTTTCTTAATTTTACATTGGTTAGTTTGAAGGTAGAGGCAAAGCTACGAGGAGGGTTGGGTGGGAGGCCTATCCACCCCGGCCCAGCTCTGCGGCCCTTTTTGTATATTATAATGCTGGACCCTTAGAATGTCATTGGAGACAGTCAATGGATGATGATCTAAACATTAAACAATGCTTATCGCGTAGCTCAATGGTAACTTTGGGCTTTTTAACCAAAAAGCCTGAATGCATGGATGTTGGGCGGATTTAAGCTTACTATCACCAACTTACATTTTCTTCTCTTTTTCGTTTTTTTCACTTATTAGACTTGTTAGCTTGCTCCGTTTTATTTTTCACTTTGTTTCAATATTTGGACTACTATTACTCAAATCAATTAATTTGTAAATAATTTTCATAATTAACAATTTTAATACTTAAAGTTGTGTGTGGTAATTGTGCTAAGGCTGTTCTTTTTTGGTCGAATTAATGAAAATTCGGTTTAATTCGAGATAAATTCAATTCGGTTCGCTTCGGTTGATTCGGGTTTATTCGGTTCGGTTCGATTCGGTTAGTTTCCTCTCACGGTTTCATTCACTTCGATTCGGTTCGATTACTTCGGTTCAATTCAGTCTAAAAGAACAGAGCCTAAGTCCTTTGGATACATCTAAACTATAGAGAAAGTAACATTTTTTGAAAAGAATAGTACTAATATTTTCTTATCCTTAGAATTTTATTATGAAATCCAAGGACTTTTTTTTTATTAGTAAGAAAGATGTATTACTATCAAAACAGACATTTACAGCTTAAGATTTCTATTTAAGAGCAAACCATGTAGGATGAACTCCCCTTAGTAAAAAGCCAAAGATATTTGTTGAAATAAAGTTTATAGTTAATAGCTAGAGATGTATAAAAAGGAGATTGCTCATATGTTTAGTGTAAATTTTATGCGCTTTTAGAAAAGTATGCTGAGTACAATTTATGTGAAATTTATACAATAAATTTATCTCTCCTTTTACTAAATTCCTAGTGTCGCTCCTATTTAAAGGTAGCTTTGTTTGAAAATGTACTAAAAATAAAAAGGAAAATTAGCGAGAAACTACCTTCTTAAATACTCTCTTTGCGGGAAAACCGCCTATAATTTAAAAAAAAAGATACAATGGCCAGATTCCGTTGGGTTGCCCATATCTTCTGAAGTTGATGAACCCACCAGAATTCACCCATTAATATCTTTTTGCCTCAAAAGCCATGGTTACTCTTTCTTTGCTCTAATAGCAAGAATGAGAACATTTGCTACTTCTTCTTTTGGGACATTAACACAACTTAAAAAATCTAAATGGTTAGGTGACAATTTAATTTCATCTACAATGGATCTATTATCCTTATTTGCCTGATTTGAATTCCGAAATGCATCAAAAACTTCCTTGCAATCTGACTTGATTGTAATGACCTTAGTAAGATTCATGTGATCTCTGATGCTTCTAAGAATAGCGTAGATTTTGGTGGTGTCAGAGAAAGACAGTTGCTAAAATAACGAGTCCTTCTTTCAAAGAAAGAAAAAATAAGAGAAAAGCTGGACAATATTGTGTTTCCTGTTTATTAATATTTCAAATGCACGAGTCCCACCTTTAGGGTTTTAGTCTGGCGACTCCAGGCGATCGTTTTTTCGAGTCCCTTGCTAGGGCTGCTTGAATCTCTGATCTCGGAAAACGTATTCACAATTAGATCTGATTGATTTTCTTCTAATCATTGACCGATGGCGCTCGAACTCTTGAATGATTGGGAGAAGCTTAAACTGACGGAAGAGGAGAAAATAGTGATTTGTGAGAATAAGACTGATGACGAGGAAACCGAAATGGATGTTAAAATTTCTCTAGTCTTGGTGGGTAAATTGTTTACGAATAAGCCTTTCAATGTGGAAGCTATGTAGAGAACCATTCAATCAATTTGGAAGATCAGGGAGAAAATTTCTGTGAGAGTTGTAGACATGAATCTATTTGTTTTTCAGTTTTACAATGTGGTCGATAAACAACGTGTTCTAGAGGGATGCCCTTGGTCTTTTGATAACCAATTATTGTTGCTAAAGGAGGTAGAAAGTGATCAACAACCTTCCGAGGTCTCATTCCATAACACCCCGTTCTGGATTAGGGTTATGGATGTCCCCTTTGGTAGACGTACTGACCAGATGGCTGTGGAGGTAGGAGATGCGCTGGGTGGGTATATGTAATTGGACAATTCGGATCCTTTAGGATGGGACGAGTTCATGAGAATTAAGGTCATGGTGGACCTAAACAAACCTCTGCGCAGAGGGCTAAAGATTGGTTCGTCTGGAGGTGGAACGAAATGGATGGATATCAAATATGAAAGGCTGCCAGATTTTTGTTACTACTGTGGAAGGTTAGGGCATGTTGATCGAGATTGTTCTTTCCAAGAACCTTCGGATGGCTATTTAAACGAATTAGTTTATCAGTATGGCCCTTGGCTCCGTGCATCCCCGAGAAGAAGGCGTAGGCTTACAGAACAAGCTTGTGCAAAAGAAAAAGAATGGCTGGAGAGACTGAAGAGGGGTGAAGTAAGACATTTTCGGGGCTATAATGATCCTAGAGCCATCAAGCTTGGTCCTCCAAGCTCAGCGCGCAAAGCGTTGTTCCAAACCCCTCCCTCACCACGTGTGGAGGGGGATGTACAAGGCTCAAAGCTGAATTTAGCCACTTAAGAGGTGGCTCAAAAGGAGAATCTCAATATGGAGCAGGAAGTTGAGGTAATGCCGAGTGATTATGCTGCTGCAAATCTGATCGAAAAAGAGCAGGTGAGCCCTTTGAAAACTAGTCACCAGGAGGGAATGACAATAACCTACCTAATGCTAATGCTAAACCCGTTACTGAAATTATTCCTAATCCAAAGTTGGAGGTCCTGAAGTTGTCCTTTGACCAACAAGGTGAAGCATCTGCAAGTAAGGGGATAAGTGAGCATGGAAAGAAGTGGAAGCGAGTGGAAAGTTCAAGAATGATTACTGATGAAGGTCCTTGCTTTATGATGTTAGACTGAAAAAGAAAGGATGAGTCTGATGAAAGGTGTATGAGGAGTGAGAAAAAGCTAAAACATAGTGATACTTTTGCTGAAGGGGCGGGCCTCCCTGAGAAGGCCCTCGGTGGTCAATGAAGTGCATAGCATGGAACTGTCGCGGGCTAGGGAGCCCCGAGGCAGTTGACTCTCTTCACGATCTCGTGAAGCAAGAAGCTCCCTCTCTCATCTTTCTTTCGGAGACGAAATCTTTTTCGCATGAAATGATGAGAATTCGACACAGGTTACAATTCAAACATGGCCTTTTGTGGATCCTATTGGTAGCAGGTGGTTTAGCTTTGTTGTGGAAGGAAGATTATTGTTCTAAAAATCAAGATCCTTTAGATGGCATGTAAATTTTTGAATGAAATTTGTTTAATGTATTATTTTTATTGAAAATTTTCTTACAATTTGTGTTGTTTGTTGCAGTGAAGAGCTCTTTAAGCTGGACGAAGTGTTCTTCTCTATTCCTCGGAGTGAGATTTGGACGGTTGGTAGTGAGACTGAAATATTTGAATCAAAGATAGATAATTGGGCAAGAATGATGAATATCAATGAACTCAGTCTCTCTTCTCCTCCAAAAAAGTTTTACTTTACTTCTTCTCAGAGTGTAAGAACTTTTTGTAATATATTTTTACATTGTTGAATTCTTTATCTTTGCATGCATTATTTATTTTGTGATAACATGAGTTTTTATGTTGCAGGGTGCATTGTTGCATGTGCTGGAAGATGGAACTGATGCTCAACGCATTGATGATTTGATCAAATGCTGGAAGTTTCAAATTGAAGACTTAAATAATATTCCAAAACTGGATTCTGGTGTTGAACTAGTGAGACAAGTTATGTTTTTGAAATTATGGTCTTGTTTTTTGTAGTTGGTTTACATATGTTTTTTATGATGAAAGTATTTGTTGGTATAAGTAGATAAATATATAGTGGGTTTATATGTGATATAGTGTGTTTATATATCATATAGTGGCTTTGTGGTAGTGCAGTTGATAGTACACACAAATATAGTGGGTTTCTATGTTATATAGTGTGTTTGTATGTGATATAGTGTGTTTGTTTATGATATAGTGTGTTTCTCTATGGTATAGTATCTTTTCAGATGATACAGTTGATTTTATGATATCGTTATTTTTACTCATTGAGTTCATACTCTTTTTATTTTGTAGGTTTTTTTTCCCAACTTTACTGAAAGGCGCTAATCATTATGTTCTGTTTGTGATGGACATAAAGAAAAAACTGTCTAAAATATTGATAACAAGATTTGGGAAGATGATGAGGAGTATAAGAAAATGATGAAGACTCTCTATTCAATTATTGTTGATGGAGTTTCAAGTCTTTTCCAATCTTATGAAATCCCACAATCTAAAGGTGATGATATGGGTTTATGGCCAATAACAGAAGTGAAAGGAAGCTGGAAAAAAGGTGCATATGATTTGGACTGTGGTGCGTATATACTTGTCCATATGCTACTTTTTGACGGCTCGGAAGAGTTTGAATGCCCATATCTGAATGATGTAAGTTTAATATAATTATTTTTAACTCAGTTATGTATTTAAATTTTTTTTATAGTTTCTTACCGATTTAATTTATTTTCAAGAGAGGATTAGGAATGCAACAAGAGTCTCGTTGTGTGGTTGCATGATTTTATCTGATCTGAATTTGAATAGAAGTGCGCTTGTGGAGAATGTAATACCATTCATATCAAAGAGATCAGAGATTGTTGCTATTATTGAAGAAAATGAAAGAAAGAATGTTGAAGAGAGTAAGAGGATTGAAGATGATTTGAGACAGAAAATGCTGAAAGAAAAACAGGACAAACAAGTTGGAGGTGTAAAGAAAAAGAAGACAACAAAGAAAAAGATAACAATCAAATTTGAAAAGTAGAACTACTTGATGTACTTGATTTTACAAACAATTTTACTAATATAACTGCAGTAATAGTGTGATATATGTAGGTTATTGTTGGGTTGATACAATAGGTTTGGGTTGACAGTAG
Source organism: Beta corolliflora (assembly GCA_947648045.1). Taxonomy (NCBI): domain Eukaryota; kingdom Viridiplantae; phylum Streptophyta; class Magnoliopsida; order Caryophyllales; family Amaranthaceae; genus Beta; species Beta corolliflora. The sequence goes on along the minus strand of CANSZD010001876.1, from coordinate 482,723 downwards.
GTTTGTGGTGTTGATACAGTAGGTTTTTGTTGGTACATTAGGTTTTTGTTGGTACATTAGGTTTTTGTTGGTATAGTAGTTTAGTTGATATAGGTTGGTTTTAGTTGATATAGTATGGTTTATGTTGATGAAGTGTGATATATTTATTTTACTGCTGATATAATTTATATATTTGCTTTTGATATAGTTGATTTTGTTTTGATATAGTTGATTTTCTCATGATATAGTTGATTTAAAAACTGTAGTAGTAGTTGATATAGGTTTTGATATGGTTTACACTAGGCTAAATCATAGTTTTTTCATAAGAATTTGTTTATATAGTGTATTTCATAACCATATAGTGCACTATATTTGCATATAGTGTACAAGTCTTATTACAAACTCAACCATTAAAAACATTGCATATAGTTCTCTTGGTAAATAATTTTTAGAACAGATGTTCTTTTGGAGTTATGCTTCCAAACTCCTTGTGTCTCTTTTTCCCTTTTTTTGATGCCCTCTTGCATTAATCATAGTGTCCTTTTATTTGCTTGCTATCTTTTCCTTTTGTGACTGCTCTATCAGGATCTAAAACTGTTGGTCTTGGTGCTGATTCTTGTGCATTATTTTCTTGATTTTCATTAGCTTGTAATGCTGCAGCTGCTTCTTGTAATGCTTTCTGATGAACTTTAGCTTTTTCTGATGCTGCTTTTGCCTTTTCAATCTTTATTACTTCTTCAACTTTTGAATTTGTTTTTTTGAAACTTTCCTCTATCACTGCTCTAGCTGGTTCTATTATGTGGCTCTTTAATATGAGGTTGTAGTACCTTATGCCATGAAAGTTTTGTGTTAGTATTAAGTAGACAAATATATAGTGGATTATTATGTGCTATAGTGTGTTTATAGATTATATCGTGGCTTTCTTTATGATATAGTGTGTTCTGTGCTAGTGTAGTGGATATAGTATTAGACAAATATATAGTGGATTTCTATGTGATATAGTGTTTATAGATCATATAGTGGATTTCTCTATGATATAGTGTGCTCTGTGCTGGTGCAATTGATATAGTACTAGACAAATATATAGTGGATTTCTATGTGATATAGTGTGTTTATATATCATATAGTAGCTTTCTTTATGATATAGTGTGTTCTTTGCTGGTGCAGTTGATATAGTACTAGACAAATATATAGTGGATTTCTATGTGATATAGTGTGTTTATATATCATATAGTGACTTTCTTTATGATATTGTTTTGCTAGTGTATTCATATAGTGTGTGTTTATCATATAGTATATTTCTATGTGGTATAGTTTCTTTTCAGATGATATAGTGTATTATTGTTTGTTTGTTATACTCTAAACTAAAATTGCATAAACTTAATTACATATCTCCTTATCATGTGCAGTCTCCATGGTGTGAAAGTGTTTATTTCTCCTTAATCTCTCTTTTCATTATCAAATTTCTCCCAAACTTCTTTTTTTGCAAATCTTGTCCACCTTGATGATATGTATTTCTCTGGTATTTTTTGGACAGAATGCAAGTGTAGAACTCTTATGGCATGAAAGCACAACCAACCTGATTCTTCAAAATTTCTGCATCCACACTCAATTGTCTTCTCTGGGTAATTGAAGGAGACTTTTTGAGAAGAACCATCAATGCCATTGAGGAAAACTCTGTATGTCATAATGTTCCCTTGTGTACCAACTAATTCAATTGCACTTGCCATTGCATGTTTGAATTCTTCCTCAAAATCTCGGAAAAGAGTATGTGCGTACTGTAAAGCAACATGTTCAATAGTGGACTCATGCAGAGATCTGATTTTGGTACTCCCTTTGTACAATTAAAATCATCCCTTTCTTCCTGTCTTCTCCACCTTTTTACTGTTTCTTGGAATATTGAAAAGAAGACAGTCAAGCTAGTGGTTTTGCTTGCCTTAAACCCAACAGCATGATTTGTGCTTTCACTTCTCTGTGAAGATAGTATTCCGGTAAGGAAGAAATCTTTGCTAAATGTTGTACACCATATTTCTTTCAAACTATACAATCTCTTGAACAAACCATCATCTTCTAGTTTGTATTTTTTGGTCATTGTGCTCCAAATTTGTTCAAATTATGTCTTTGTAATGCAACCACTCAGACACTTGTGAAAAATATTCTTAAAGTCCTTATCTGCCTTCATCAATCCAAATCGTTGATTTGCGTTTTGACTCAAATGCCATAAACATAGCCTGGGTCTTGAGGTTGAGAAAGCCTGTCAATAAGTTAATATAGTTAGGTTTTCTAATAAGCTCCTGCAATAGTATATAACAGAACTTGTAGAAATTCACATAAACATCAAGACCTTTTTATTCCTCACGCAATTGCGCATCTTGGTCACCGAATATAGTTATTGGACATTTACCTCTCATTGACTTTTTGAATGTTTCAATAACCCATTCAAATGATGTTGTTGTCTCATCCGCAAGAAATGCACATGCAAACATTGTGTTTTTCCAATGGTTATTAATTCCTACAAATGGTGCACAAATCAGATTATACTTGTTTGTCCTATATGTAGTATCAAAAACCATAACATCTCCAAAGATTGTGTAGTCCTCAAGCATCATAGAGTCTCTCCAAAACAAGCAGCAAACCTTTCCTTCATCGTTCAATCTTACTCTAAAGAAGAAGTTACTATCTGTTTGCATCTGCTCATAAAGGTTATCAACAACAGTTTGTGAGTCATTTCCCTCAATTGGTTTTATTTTGAGTCTATAGCAGCAGTTTAAGTGGTCTTTCATGGAATGCCCCAATACATCTTCACCACCAGCTTCTGTACTCATGTATCTGAATGAAGCTATTGGTCTCAGTCCACACTCTTGCATAGCTTGTATGGTTTGTTGCTTTGGATCACTCATTTGACGCTCAGATCTATGAAGGTAATTTAGTGGTTCTCTTGTAAGTGGATGATAATGTTTTGTAACATGTTGCACTATCTCATAGTGTCCTTCAGGGTTCATCCTTGCTCTAATTAGAGCAGGACACATTCTGTTCTTGTGATCATAACTCTTCTTGTCCTCTGCTTCTTTAAGGTGTTCCCTTGTTTTGAATTGATGTCTTGTATCATTATATCTGTATCATTCTCTCCTCGTTTTTCTTTGTTTTTTAGTATTCCTTATCCCTTGAGCAGAGCAGACATAGTACTTCTGATGCACCACTGATGTCCCCTTCTTTTTTTCTGTTTTTGGATTTTCTAACACTGAACCCTACTATGGCAGCATGCTGACAATATAGCTCATGTATATCATCCAAAGTTGGTATTACTTGACCAAGTAAAACTCCTCCAATTTCGTGTTTATTCAATGATTGTTCAGTTGAACATGTTATAAAAGATTAAGATATTTTTGTCACTTTTGCAATAGTGTATCTATTTATGATATAGTTTATTTATGTGTGATATAGTATATGTATTTGTGTACTCTAATGCGTTTTCGTACGTAATATTTTCTATATATGCTATAGTGTGTTTCCGTCTGATATAGTGTATCTATTTATGATATAGTGTATGGGTGTGTGATATAGTGTATTTGTGTACTATAGTCCATTTTTGTGTTTCATAGTGTACGTAATATTTTTTTATATTCTATAGTGTCTTTCTGTGTGATATAGTGTATCTATTTATAATATAGTGTATGTATGTGTGATATGGTACGTAATATTTTCTATATATGCTATAGTATTTTTCTGTCTGATATAGTGTATCTATTTATGATATAGTATATGGGTGTGTGATATAGTGTATCTGTGTACTATGCGTTTTCGTACGTAATATTTTCTATATATGCTATAGTGTGTTTCTGTGTGATATAGTGTATCTATGTATGATATAGTGTATTTTGTGTACTATTCTGCGTTATTGTGTTCCATAGTGTACGCAATATTTTTTTAATATTCTATAGTGTCTTTCTGTGTGATATAGTGTATCTATTTATGATATAGTTAATATATGATGTAGTTAACATATGAATGATATATTGTGCTTTATTAAACTTACCTGGAATGACAGTTGAATTAGATTCATCAGTTGATATTATAGCATATTGCTCGTCAACTTGATTTTCGAGCTCATCATGAAATAGCTCCACATTTTCTACAGAAAATTACAGTGTTACTGCTTTGCTTAACCAAATGAATGAAATTATTGACTTCGATGCTGTTACCTTCAAAATTTGGTGTATTATTGAGATCTATTACGATTGGATCTTGATGCTCATTTTGGATTGAATTGTGATGATGTTCGTCGTCGAGTGCTTCAATGCTCCGATTTAAGTCGTCTATATTACATGCTACAATACTCTTATTGAGATCTATTTGCTCAATTAAACTCGAATTTTCCATGAATTTCTCGTAGTTGTTCAATTGAACAGGAAATTGTTGAAGAATCAATATAGTGTTACAATTATTGAATCAAATAAGAATAATAATTTGATTATGAAAGAGATGTACGTAAATTTAGGTTTGTATGCAATTGAGAAATAATTTGAATGAAGAGAGAGAATAATTTGCAGAAATTTTAGAGCGAGAGAATCTTTGGTTTTTGGAAATATTGAAGAGAGAGAAAATCGCAGATTTTGGAAAGTGGCACTAGTAGAAAAACATTGATTTGCGTCTCCTAAATTGCGTCGCACAACAGGAAAACCGACGCAGAAGTCTAGGGGCGCATCATTTGCGTCGAACTCCTATTGGAGTCCAACGCAAATCATGCTTCATGTGCGTCGGATGTAAGTAGCATTCGACGCAAAAAATGTATGTGCATCGAATACCAATTACTTTTCGACGCAAATAATTAAATAAGAATTTGCGTTGAAGGCATGTTACGTGCGACGCAGATTGCTGTATCCCACTATATGCGTCGTATCAACTTAGCCCACCGACGCAAATCGTCGGCCCAGTTATTATAAAATATATACGATTTGCGTCGGACATACAGAGCCCATCCGACGCAAATCTACTTACACTATACAAAGCCCTCACCAATTCACTCGCTCAACCCTAAGTGTCACCAGCCACCTCCCTCTCTCTCTCTCTCTTCCTTCTTCGGTTATCTGACTTATCTCTCATCCCATCTCTCATTGGAGATCGCGCCATCATCTCGCCACTTCTCCATTAAAGTGCGTCTTCATCGCGCCTTCATCTCTCTTCTCATCTCTCACCGGAAGTCGCCACTTCATGTCGCCTTCATCTTATCTTACCACGAAATCTTGCCAGTCCACTTCATGTCGCCTTCATCTTATCCGAAAGGTGCTGTTGTAGATCTTGGAAAAAACAAAGCAAAATCTTGGCGACGGAAGAGCTGTTGTAGATCTTGAAAATCCTTCGTGAACTCAGAGTGAAGGTTGTCAGTAAGTAAAAGAAAATCAAAAATGGCGAAGGGCGACATTATTTCAGATTTGACGGTGAAGATTGAAGAAAATTGGATTAGCCTTCGATTTTTAACATTATTTCAGATTTGAGGTTTTTTTTAATGTTTTTCCCCTAAATTGTATTGTCAATAGCTTCAGATTTGAGGTTTTTTTAATCTATGTAATTCAAGTTGTAATATAATTTTTTCTCATAAATTTTAGGGCTTTTTGTGTTAGATCTGTTTTTTTTGGGTTCAAACTGTATAATAGTAAAGTTTCTTAATTTCTCTTCATTTTTTTTCCTTTGGCTATAACATAACCAATCGCATTAGATCTGCAGTTTGAAAGATTCACATTACTTAATTTCATTTCTTTCCTTTGGGTTCACATTATTTTCGTTGTTTATTGCATAAATGTTGGTAATCTACAGTTTGAAAGGTTCACAAGAGAGCCAAAAAAATTCCGTTTGCTCAGTGGAAAATGTTAAAAAAAAAACCAAAAAACTACCATTTGCGTCGCACGTAGTGCCACATGCGACGCAGATGACAATCATCTCGTGCGCATGTGGCACTACGTGCGACGCAAATGGTAGGTCCCTAGGCTTGCTGGGCTGCTGGGGGTATGGCTTGGCGTCTCCCATCCATGTCGCATGCCGAGCCATGTGCGACGCAAATGGTCCTTCATCCGCGTTGCACATGGCTCAGCATGCGACGCAGATAGGAGACGCAAATGCATTATGTATGCTGGGGCGAGGCGTCATGTGCGTCGCACCTCGAGCCCTGTTCTACGCAAATAACTTCTCAACTGCGTCTTTTCCTTGTCCGATGCAGATCAAGTCTCCGTCATTTGCGTCGAGACCTGTGCCGTCGGACCGACGTCCGACGCAAATAGTGGTCCCAGGTCCGACGCAAATTGACAATTTTGTACTAGTGTGGGAGTAAGTAGTTTGTAGCGGGTCACGTGCCTGGGCCTGGTGCACATTATTTTTAATGTGAACTGGGTCCACGCAAGTCGGATTGTATTGGAAGAAGTACATCAACAATTCGAACTATGTCCCATTTTCTTTAAACATTTCCTACTACACCTTCTTTCCCAGTTTAATCCCAACACATACATCCTAATTAAGTCTCTTCCATTTTAACTACAACATGTCTATTATATATGTCAACTCCTGACCCTTTGGTGTCCACCCTCTTTGCCCAAATTACCCCTAATAACCAAACAAAACTACTAATTGCATTCTCTCTTTTTTTTAAGAAAAGAGAAAAAAAAACGGATCCCTACAATTACAAAGCAGTTACATTTGCACCATAGTAAAAATAAAAAATAAAACAATATACTTGAATGATAATTAAATTAAAAACTTCCATCACTTACACGCGATGTCACACACGCATCGCGTGCAAAAGATACTAGTTTCCTCTTATTACAAGGACTCAACGCTATTTTTAATGTTTTTCACTCATTTAATGGACCCACGAATTCACAAATAGCTTGCAAAATCAAATATAACTATTAGATGTAATCTCATGCAATGGGATGTTATAAGCATGTATTTTCATGGTATCTATATTACAAACTCATGTTATATATATATATATATATATATATATATATATATATATATATATATATATATATATATATATATATATATATATATATATATATATATATATATATATATATATATATATATATATATATATATATATATATATATATATATATATAAAACGACTACATACCTAGAGATAATCAATCGGGAGAAACCTTAAATTTAGATTGTTCTATAAACGCCGAAATAGACATACAAAATTGGATATCTAGGATAACCGCAAAATTAATTGAAGCAAAAATACATGTTAGTGCGGCGGCTAATTATATTGAAGCTACAATAACGGGAATAGCTAAAAGCTATTTAACTAATATAGGCATATTAGAATTAACGGAACTACGAAGTACTAAGATAGAAGGAACGGAAATGACGGATCCAATTCAAATGTTAAAGAAATATGAAAAAATAATCCGAAGAGAATTTGGTAATCCAAATGCGGATTTAAAATATGCGAGAAGCCAAGAAAGAATATTGTAAGTCCCAACTATATAATATGCAAATATGTTCTATGTGTCCGGAAGATTTAAATAAATATAATTGTGCATTCCAAATGAATTATTATGAATTAGGAACCGAAACCCCGAACAACTAGTCGTATTTCGAAAATTATATTTTGAAAAATTACCAATACCTATAAACATTATGGTGCAAGAAGCATACTATACGGAACCTAAAACAGGAACTTTAGGTGAACAAATATCATTCCTACAAACATGGTATAAGAATTATTGTATTGAAGTCAATAACCAAAAGGCATTTAGAAAACAAGCCAAAATAAGCGATTTGTGAAAAAATATGAAACGCCTAAATTTGGTTGCCACAAATTAAACAAAAACATATTTCTTTTCTAGTTTTTCTAATTTTTTATAAATATCGTTAATTGTTTTGTTGTCCTGATAACTACATTCTATGTTTGTCAGTTGTACTAGATTATGTTCTAGTGCTAATCTTCTTTCTCTATCAAATTCATTTTCTAGAATCATTTGTTTTCGATCTTTAATTAAATAAAATGTGCCATTACTAATTTACGCAAATAGTCTATTTTGATTAGTCTTATGTATTTTAAATGGACCATCGGGGTATCTAATAATTTCTTCTTCAATAGTTTTTTTCGTTTTTATTCATTATTCTTGTTTAATTACTCGTTCATATTCTACTTCTATTTTCTTTCTCAAAAGTAATTACGGAAATAACTGTGGAATATTCTTTAGTAATCTTCTTTTCTAATATTTCATAGCCTTGTTCCTCTAATTCAATTGGTAACTTAGTATTACTTGACTCTGGCTTGTCTAGTTTATTTTTATTTTCTTTTAGTAATTTTATAATTAATAAAATATTTGTATTAATAATTTTTAGATTAATTCCAAGATGTTCTTCGTTTTCTAGTTCACTCATATGTATAAGGTTGGTTTTTTATCTAATGTATAATTAATAAAATCTTCTCGTTACTTTGTTAGCTATGTCCTCTTGTTCTTTTATTTTTATATTTAGCAAGTCTATTTGGTCGTCAAAAGGTTTTAGCTCTTTGTCTATTTCTTCATGATTACGATTATTATTTAATGTTGCTTGTTCTAGTATTTGTATTTTATTTATGATAGCTATTTGTTTTTGATTTCTTAATTCCAAATTTTTTATATCAGCTTGTATAGTTGATATGAAATAGTCACGATTAACTCGTCTGGTAGTTTCTTTTATTTGTGATTTAGTACTCATATGTATAATGAATTTTGTAAATCTCTAAGTTCTTGTTTAGCTATTAAGTTTTTATTTTTCTTGTTTTGTAGATTAGCTAGATATTTCCTTAAGGCATCTCTTAGTTCAATATCTTTTCTTCTATTAGCTTCATATAAATAGTCTTCGTATTCATCTATTATATCTTGTTGGATCCGTATCCAAAAATTTAACATATTTTCAATGTCTTCTAAGGCGTTTTTAAGTTGTGATTTAGTCATATTGAAATTATTAATTGTTCAAATTCTATTAGTGATTGTCTAAGTTCTAGTTGTTTTAGGAAATCTATTAATTTTTCAATTTCTAGTTGTACTTGTATAAGTTCATTTATCTTATTGTGTTCTTTTTCTAATAAATTCAAGTACAATATTGGCTAATTCAAGATCTTCTATTCTAGTCGAGTGATGAAGAGAAATTCTTAGTTGTTCTTTTAAGCTATTGATTTTAAATTGTAAAGCATAATTCATACATTCAATTCGTAATCTAACATTCATTATTTGAGAATTCATACTGATCAAGTAAATAATTAAGCAAATATGTAAGCAAATAAACAATTGAGTAGATAGGTAAACGGTCATGTCTTTATGAACTGTTTTTTAAGACTCAATCCCTTTTGCTCATAATAAACCTTAATCGGTTAATAACAATTCTATCAACTTTCATATAAGTCCTTGCTAATCCGCTTTGACAACCCTTAAGCACTTAAGCGAGAATTAAATAAATTCATGTTTTTCAACCTCACCACATAGGTTTTATGCATCACGCCCTCAACGCCTTCTCATTCTCAACGGCTAAACGGGCTCTTGCTACCAATTGTCTCTTGGTTTCTAAACATGATTTTACTTAATCGGGGAAAGCATAATTAAGATAGCATACATCCTATATGAAATTATAGAATCATCTTAACGGATCTCGGTATTATTATAAACTAGGGGATTGAATTTATATTCGGTTCATAAGGAAAGAGATTACCTTATCTCGCTTCCATAGTTACTTGTGAAATATCTTCTACGAGTATAACTCGGGATAGACGGTGAATAATAGGCTTATGAATAGTAGCTACGATACCGATTGTGGGGGTGAAGCGTGTGTTTGAGTAGGATAGAGAAGGAAAGTTGAGAGAAGAAATGTGGAAGTGTAGTTAGGCGAGTGCCTTCCGATGATTTTGCTTCATCGGTAAGCTCTTATTTATAAGCAAAGGATTACAACGGTTCGTACAAAATTTACATACTTGTTTAAAACACTATTTGCTACGGTGAAAAGTGCTACAAGAAAAGTCTTGTTCACTATTCACTATTCACATATTTTTTGCGTTAGCCGCCTATCTTTTGTCACGTAGTAACTATTACAAAGTTTATATGATAAAATATCTCTATTCTACGGTGCTTAACTTGGTAGACGGATGTTTTATTCTTGTATCTTTGTGTTCTATCTCTGTAGTTGATACCGCAAGTGTTAGATGATTCAGCCTTATCTTCATAACTGTCCATATCTTCGATTATTGGTACGATCATTCGCTTAACTCCACACATCTTACATGAGTGGTTATTATTTTGTTGCATCCAACTGCAATATCTCTTTAAAGTATCTTCTGTTAGAAAATTTCTTGGTAAATACCGTGTAACTGGCGCTTGATCTGGGTGGAGCAGGCTCCATATCCATGTCTTAATAGTTTCGATCGCATCATGGCCATATCTTGTGCTTTGCGAGATAATTAGTGTGTTTAACTCCTTATGGTTTATCCAAACATAAGTCTTGACCATGGTAATCAAGGCTTCATAGATTGCTTTTATCTTGACGGCCCTCTTTTCCCTGAGGAGGTCTGGTATCTCATGGTGGTTTAACTCTGGCTGTGCCTTTATTTCTTCGGGGAAGATAAAATGCGTTGTACAACCCATTTTAACAACCCTAATACATTGTTTTATCTCGGAAGAAGTAACTTCGCTCAAGGGGTATAGCATCTTACAAAAATCATGGGAGATTTTGTAATATGCAAATAACTTTTAGCCGCTTTATATAGTTCGGGAATTGATGATAGCTCCTCTCCATTCGGTGTATATACTCGAATTAAGAAGGCCATAATCATAAGTCTGCTTTGATTAAATTTGCATTGCAACCGAGCAACGCTATTAACTCGTTTACCCTTTTTAAAGGGTTAGTAATATATCCGCCTTCGATTTCTCCATGGCGGTCTTTTGTGGTTATTTACGGGAAGGTATTTAGCCTATTGGCAATAAGTAAGAAATTATTTATATATTGGCGAACTTGAGGGATCATTGTTTGTTTGGTACCTAGGGTTAATTTTTCTTTAAAAGAAGTAGTATACGGTATTAAGCTTGGAAAGTTTATTTCATTGATAACTGGAGTAGGATTATTGGCTTGGTAGGGTTATAGGTTTGTAGGGACATACTTCGTTTGAAAGGGGGATTAACTTTTCTTGTGATAACTCGGCTTTTATAATTTTGGCTAGTGCCAATATCCGCTTGCTCCATATTAGGATTGTTGGAAGTGGCTTCTCTTTTCATAGAAGCAAGTTCTTCCATTATCTTTTTGAGTTGTATCTTGAGTTCCCGATTTTCTATAATCGGTTGTTGAACTATGTCTTGAGAGATAGTCTGCAAAAAAGTTTTCTTTGGTATTTAGTAATTCAATAGTAAACTCATACTGATTAATATCTCGCTACAATCCTGTTTATCTCCTTCCTTGTAATTGAATCCTGCAATTTTTGGGTTAGCCAACTTTTAACGGTTCTATTATACGTTACGATTATAAATTTACTATAAACTATATAACATTCAAATTTTTTGATTCCATATTTTCTTGCTTTGAGTTCTTTTTTATTTATATCCCAATTGATTTCATTTGCTTTAAATGTTCCCTGAGTGATATCTGCAAACATATTCTTTTTTATCATTTTTATATCTATATTTTAATACTTGCTCCGTAGCCATTATTGGTTTCACTAGCATCTGTTTCCACTATCCATGTAAATTCTTTGTCTTCATCGGAAAACTTAGTTTTGGTAATTTTCCGACTAATTCTTTAATTTTTTCCAAAGTCTTTTGTCGGTATCATTCCATCTAAAATCGTAGTCTTTCTTTAGTTTCTTAGTTAATGGTTCGGTATATTGTGATAGTTTAGGGATAAATTCTCTAACTTGATTAACTATTCCTAAGAACTTTTGTAGTTCCTTTTTAGTATTAATTTCTTGTTGAAACTCTATAATTTTTTGAGCTATATGGTCTTGCATTTTTATTCCGGCTTTATCTATTTCAAATCCTAAGAATTCGATCCGAGTTTTAAATAATTCCATTTTCTTTTTGCTTAATACTATACCACTTGGTTTTAATGATTTCTATAAATTGTTCTAATAACTTATAATGTTCTTCTTGAGTTTTCGAATATATTAGTATGTCATCAATGTAGACTACACAATTTGATAGTTGATTTAAATATTTATCCATGAATGCTTGGAATCTTCTCCGGGGCATTTTTATATCCAAAAGGTAATACATTCCATTCATAAAATCCATTAGGGACTTTGAATCTTTGTTAATTGTTTAGATTCTTCGGTTAATTTTAATTGGTGAAAACCACTTTTACAATCAAACTTTGAAAAATAATTGTAACCTTGTATTTGTCTCATTTTAAGTATCTTATTTGGTATGGGGTAATTATATGTAATTGTTTTTTCATTTAGAATTCGATAATCTATAACCATTCGTGTTTTACCTCTTTTTTGTTCGGAATGATTATTAACTATAAATGCACTTGCTACTATGTTTTGAGTTACTTGGCCTAATTAATTGGCCGGCTAATAGTTCCGTTATATGCATTTTGAATTCCTTTTCATCTCTTTGGGTATTATTAAAGGGTTTTTGTGATATTATGCTATTCGGGTCTTTTAATGTCATTTGTATTTCCGTTTTATGTTGATACCAATTTTTTAAAGGGTTATCACTACATAGTTTTTCTAGTTGAGTTTTTAAAGGAGTAAGCTTATCTAAATGGAGTATACCTATTTCTATAATTTCAAAGTTATTAATATTTTCTTTCTTGGTAGTCATCTTTTGGACTATTTGAGTTTCTTCACCTATTTTACATTTTTCCCATTCTATTGGCATTCTTTCTCTATTTTTTACTATTTTAGCTCTTAACTTATGTTTACAAGGAGTAAATAATGTGACAAATTCTTTACCTATACTAAAAGGTTTATATTGGTTAAGGAAGTTAGTTCCGAGTATGATGTCTTTTCCTATTAGTTCGAAACAATATACTTTAGGTATAATTAATATTTTATTCCAAATTTGTATTTTTACATTTATTTGGTATAAGGTAATGTTACTACTTGTTGTTATTAAATCCATTGATTCTAAATGGTGTGTTTAATTTTTCCATTCCGGTAAACAATTTTCTTTCATTATTGTTGGTTGTGCTCTCGTATCAACCATTGGTGTATAATATCTACTTTTGTATCCATCAAAGATTATTTTTATAAGTATATAGGTCAAATTACTCATTTTTATTAAGAATTGCTAAGTCATTTGTCATTTTATGTAGTCGTTGTTCTAATATCTCTATGTCTCTTGTTTTCTCTTGTTCCTTTTCGAATATAATTGTATACTATGGCTATGACATTCCGCAAATCTAATGTAGTTTAGCCTTTGACTTAAATAAGCCTTTTCTTCGTTTGCTATTTCTAACTGTTTTTGTAATTTTACTAATTCAATTAAGTTGGGTATGGTGTTATTCATTCATAGTTTTAGTTTTATATTGGGTTTGATTATATGTAAATTCAAAATAGTCTTGGTTTATTTTCCATGGCTTAACTTTTTCTAAGAAATCTATTCCTAATATTATTTTGTTATTTAAGGTTATAACATATTCAATGTTTATATCTTGTAGTGCAATCTTTGTTGTTAGGGTAATTAACCTATTAAAATTCTCATTAATGTTCGGAGAGATAGTTTTTCTAATGGAATATAATTATTTTCAATGTTGATGTCTATTTGTGTTGTTAGGTTTTTTATTCCTATTTGTATAAGTATATAATGTTCATAAGATTTTGGTTGGATAGGTAGACTGTCCGTTAATTGTCGTTTAGATCGAGAAATACTTAATCGTTTCTTTACTATTTCTAAATCTTCATAGTTTGGTTTTGAATATAATTTTAGTCCTTTTTCTATAGGTAAAATAAGATCCGTAAAAGGGGTGTCTATAGTAATTGGTCTCAATTTATTTTTGGTATAAATTTGATGTTGGTCTGTTAAAATATAAGCATTTTTACATTGTACTTGTCATAACTTTTGATCCGTTGGTCATATTTATTCCACTTAGCATCCAATATAATACTAATGCCTTTTCTATGTTTTGGTCGGTTAAGCTTATAGAATAGTTTGGTTTAATTATGAACCTTACTTTCCGATAAATAAGATTTCCTTTAAGTTGTGCTATAATAGCTTGTTCTACTTGGTTCTTTTATTCTCGTCATCGCCTAGTTCTAACTCTAAGGGAGTATCTATTCCTTCTTTAAAAAAAGGCTTTTATTATTATTTCAATGGTCGCTAGTTCTACAAATCTAAATGTAATTGGTTTATTTTTTAAAGCATTGTTAATTTTGGTTATTTCTTCATTTAATACTTCTTGTGTTATTAAAGGAACTCTAGTATTACCTTGTACTTGGGTTATATCTATAACATGTTCCCTATCTCGCTATAACTAGATATTCTTGCTTTTTCCTTTTAAAATACTTTGTTAAATTTGTGAAGTCAAATTTTTTCTTATCTACTATTTTATCGGGTGACAAAGTAAATCCTTCATATTTTAATTCATTATGTTTTTGCAAATCAAAAATAGCTCTTTGATTTCTATGTTGTTCCGTAATATCTTCATCATAATTAACTTGTTGTAGTTCTTTACTCATCACTATCGGCTTCAATATTATCTTGTTTCTTCATTACTTTCTTCATGGCTTTCTATTCCATTGATTTCATCATTATCTGTTTCATATTCAAGCACATATATTTCTTCATCTCGGTGGTATATTGGTTTTTCCTAATTCATATTCTCGCTATATGGAGCTCAATGAAATTTATATTTTTGTTATTTTTAGTATTATTTCTATTTGTCTTTGTTTTGCATTCCTTTGCTATATGACCTATTTGTCCACAATTATAACATTTACATCTTTTGGGGTTTTTAGCATATTTATAAATTCTTCTTTTAATAAAGTAATTTTTATTTGATCTTTTCTTATTTTTATATTTACCATATGGTCCGAATTTTTTATATCGTCTTTGCATTAATTTAGGTCTTTTTGCTTTATATTTTTTGTTTAATTTGTGGCAACCAAATTTAGGCGTTTCATATTTTTCACAAACAGTCGCTTATTTTGGCTTGTTTTCTAAATGCCTTTTGGTTATTGACTTCAATACAATAATTCTTATACCATGTTTGTAGGAATGATATTTGTTCACCTAAAGTTCCTGTTTTAGGTTACGTATAGTATGCTTCTTGCACCATAATGTTTATAGGTATTGGTAATTTTTCAAAATATAATTTTCGAAATACGACTAGTTGTTCGGGGTTTCGGTTCCTAATTCATAATAATTCATTTGGAATGCACAATTATATTTATTTAAATCTTCCGGACACATAGAACATATTTGCATATTATATAGTTGGGACTTACAATATTCTTTTTGGCTTCGCATATTTTAAATCTGCATTTGGATTACCAAATTCTCTTCGGATTATTTTTTCATATTTCTTTAACATTTGAATTGGATCTGTCATTTCCGTTCCTTCTATCTTAGTACTTCGTAGTTACGTTAATTCTAATATGCCTATATTAGTTAAATAGCTTTTAGCTATTCCCGTTATTGTAGCTTCAATATAATTAGCCGCTTGCACTAACATGTATTTTTGCTTCAATTAATTTTGCGGTTATCCTAGATATCCAATTTTGTATGTCTATTTCGGGCGTTTATAGAACAATCTAAATTTAAGGTTTCTCCCGATTGATTATCTCTAGGTATGTAGTCGTTTTCTATTTTACTTCGATATTTCCATATATGGTCGTTATTTTTATGCTTATAATCATATTTTTTCTTTTTAAAGGTTGGTTTATAACTTCTATCGGTTTCCATATAATCATAGTCTCTATCTCTGTAGACTTTTGTAAGTACGTTAATTTCTTTATCTTTATCCGAGTTAAAGTCCGTCGAATAATTTGAATATCTAAACTCTTATTGGATTGTTCGAACAAAATATTAATTATACCTTATACCAATATATAAATAATTTCTTACTTATTGCCAATAGGCTAAATACCTTCCTGAAATAACCACAAAAGACCGCCATGGAGAAATCGAAGGCGGATATATTACTAACCCTTTAAAAAGGGTAAACGAGTTAATAGCGTTGCTCGGTTGCAATGCAAATTTAATCAAAGCGACTTATGATTATGGCCTTCTTAATTCAGTATATACACCTTGAATGGAGAGGAGCTATCATCAATTCCCGAACTATATAAAGCGGCTAAAAGTTATTTGCATATTACAAAATCTCCCATGATTTTTGTAAGATGCTATACCGCCCGTGCGAAGTTACTTCTTCCGAGATAAAACAATGTATTAGGGTTGTTAAAATGGGTTGTACAACGCATTTTATCTTCCCCGAAGAAATAAAGGCACAGCCCGAGTTAAACCACCATGAGATACCGGACCTCCTCGGGGAAAGAGGGCCGTCAAGATAAAAGCAATCTATGAAGCCTTGATTACCATGGTCAAGACTTATGTTTGGATAAACCATAAGGAGTTAAACACACTAATTATCTCGCAAAGCACAAGATATGGCCATGATGCGATCGAAACTATTAAGACATGGATATGGAGCCTGCTCCACCCGGATCAAGCGCCAGGTACACGGTATTTACCAAGAAATTTTCTAACGAAGATACATTAAAGAGATATTGCGAATTGGATGCAACAAAATAATAACCACTCATGTAAGATGTGTGGAGTTAAGCGAGACTGTACCAATAATCGAAGATATGGACGAGTTATGAAGATAAGGCTGAATCATCTAACATCAAGCGGTATCAACTACGGAGATAGAACACAAGCATACAAGAATAAAACATCTCGTCTACCAAGTTAAGCACCTGTAGAATAGAGATATTT
Organism: Beta corolliflora; assembly: GCA_947648045.1. Classification (NCBI taxonomy): domain Eukaryota; kingdom Viridiplantae; phylum Streptophyta; class Magnoliopsida; order Caryophyllales; family Amaranthaceae; genus Beta; species Beta corolliflora. The sequence goes on along the minus strand of CANSZD010001876.1, from coordinate 465,828 downwards.
TATCATATAAACTTTGTAATAGTTACTACGTGACAAAAGATAGGCGGCTAACGCAAAAAATATGTGAATAGTGAATAGTGAACAAGTACTTTCTTTACGTAGCACTTTTCACTCGTAGCAAATAGTGTTTTAAACGGTATGTAAATTTTGTACGAACCGTTGTAATCCTTTGCTTATAAATAAGAGCTTACCGATGAAGCAAAATCATCGAAGGCACTTGCCTAACTACACTTCCACATTTCTTCTCTCAACTTTCCTTCTCTATCCTACTCAAACACACGCTTCTATTGTTGGTTATGCTCCTGTATCAACCATTGGTGTATAATATCTACTTTTGTATCCATCAAAGATTATTTTTATAAGTATATAGGTCAAATTACTCATTTTTATTAAGAATTGCTAAGTCATTTGTCATTTTATGTAGTCGTTGTTCTAATATCTCTATGTCTCTTGTTTTCTCTTGTTCCTTTTCGAATATAATTGTATACTATGGCTATGACATTCCGCAAATCTAATGTAGTTTAGCCTTTGACTTAAATAAGCCTTTTCTTCGTTTGCTATTTCTAATCGTTTTTGTAATTTTACTAATTCAATTAAGTCGGGTATAGTGTTATTCATTCATAGTTTTAGTTTTATATTGGGTTTGATTATATGTAAATTCAAAATAGTCTTGGTTTATTTTCCATGGCTTAACTTTTTCTAAGAAATCTATTCCTAATATTATTTTGTTATTTAAGGTTATAACATATTCAATGTTTATATCTTGTAGTGCAATCTTTGTTGTTAGGGTAATTAACCTATTAAAATTCTCATTAATGTTCAGAGATAGTTTTTCTAATGGAATATAATTATTTTCAATGTTGATGTCTATTTGTCTTTGTTAGGTTTTTTATTCCTATTTGTATAAGTATATAATGTTCATAAGATTTTGGTTGGATAGGTAGACTGTCAGTTAATTGTCGTTTAGATCGAGAAATACTTAATCGTTTCTTTACTATTTCTAAATCTTCATAGTTTGGTTTTGAATATAATTTTAGTCCTTTTTCTATAGGTAAAATAAGATCTGTAAAAGGGGTGTCTATAGTAATTGGTCTCAATTTATTTTTGGTATAAATTTGATGTTGGTCTGTTAAAATATAAGCATTTTTACATTGTACTGTCATAACTTTTGATCCGTTGGTCATATTTATTCCACTTAGCATCCAATATAATACTAATGCCTTTTCTATGTTTTGGTCAGTTAAGCTTATAGAATAGTTTGGTTTAATTATGAACCTTACTTTCTGATAAATAAGATTTCCTTTAAGTTGTGCTATAATAGCTTGTTCTACTGGTTCTTTTATTCTGTCATCAGCTAGTTCTAACTCTAAGGGAGTATCTATTCCTTCTTTAAAACAGGCTTTTATTATTATTTCAATGGCTGCTAGTTCTACAAATCTAAATGTAATTGGTTTATTTTTTAAAGCATTGTTAATTTTGGTTATTTCTTCATTTAATACTTCTTGTGTTATTAAAGGAACTCTAGTATTACCTTGTACTTGGGTTATATCTATAACATGTTCCCTATCTGCTATAACTAGATATTCTTGCTTTTTCCTTTTAAAATACTTTGTTAAATTTGTGAAGTCAAATTTTTTCTTATCTACTATTTTATCGGGTGACAAAGTAAATCCTTCATATTTTAATTCATTATGTTTTTGCAAATCAAAAATAGCTCTTTGATTTCTATGTTGTTCCGTAATATCTTCATCATAATTAACTTGTTGTAGTTCTTTACTCATCACTATCAGTTTCAATATTATCTGTTTCTTCATTACTTTCTTCATGGCTTTCTATTCCATTGATTTCATCATTATCTGTTTCATATTCAAGCACATATATTTCTTCATCCGGTGGTATATTGGTTTTTCCTAATTCATATTCTCGCTATATGGAGCTCAATGAAATTTATATTTTTGTTATTTTTAGTATTATTTCTATTTGTCTTTGTTTTGCATTCCTTTGCTATATGACCTATTTGTCCACAATTATAACATTTACATCTTTTGGGGTTTTTAGCATATTTATAAATTCTTCTTTTAATAAAGTAATTTTTATTTGATCTTTTCTTATTTTTATATTTACCATATGGTCCGAATTTTTATATATCGTCTTTGCATTAATTTAGGTCTTTTTGCTTTATATTTTTTGTTTAATTTGTGGCAACCAAATTTAGGCGTTTCATATTTTTCACAACAGTCGCTTATTTTGGCTTGTTTTCTAAATGCCTTTTGGTTATTGACTTCAATACAATAATTCTTATACCATGTTTGTAGGAATGATATTTGTTCACCTAAAGTTCCTGTTTTAGGTTCTGTATAGTATGCTTCTTGCACCATAATGTTTATAGGTATTGGTAATTTTTCAAAATATAATTTTCGAAATACGACTAGTTGTTCAGGGGTTTCGGTTCCTAATTCATAATAATTCATTTGGAATGCACAATTATATTTATTTAAATCTTCCGGACACATAGAACATATTTGCATATTATATAGTTGGGACTTACAATATTCTTTCTTGGCTTCGCATATTTTAAATCTGCATTTGGATTACCAAATTCTCTTCGGATTATTTTTTCATATTTCTTTAACATTTGAATTGGATCTGTCATTTCCGTTCCTTCTATCTTAGTACTTCGTAGTTCTGTTAATTCTAATATGCCTATATTAGTTAAATAGCTTTTAGCTATTCCTGTTATTGTAGCTTCAATATAATTAGCTGCTGCACTAACATGTATTTTTGCTTCAATTAATTTTGCAGTTATCCTAGATATCCAATTTTGTATGTCTATTTCAGCGTTTATAGAACAATCTAAATTTAAGGTTTCTCCGATTGATTATCTCTAGGTATGTAGTCGTTTTCTATTTTACTTCGATATTTCCATATATGGTCGTTATTTTTATGCTTATAATCATATTTTTTCTTTTTAAAGGTTGGTTTATAACTTCTATCGGTTTCCATATAATCATAGTCTCTATCTCTGTAGACTTTTGTAAGTACGTTAATTTCTTTATCTTTATCCGAGTTAAAGTCTGCCTCGAATAATTTGAATATCTAAACTCTTGATCGGGATTGTTCAGAACAAGTTTCATCACTGTCCTGCAACACATTTATATCGTTTACTTCAAGTCGTTCAATGTCTGTAGTTAAGGCTTCTATAACAGTATTATGTAGAGTTTCGTTATCTGATTCATGGATTTCAGATATTTCATTATTGTTTTTTATATTACTTAGTTGTTCTTCGATTTTATCAATTTTATTACTATATTCTATTCTAAGATTTTGTATTTCTTCATTAAAATTATTTTCTACTCTATAGACTTTGTCTAGTATTTGTTTGGTATTAAGATGTATTATTTTAATAGATTCTTCCATTTTTCTCATTCTTTCATCATATTTCTTTTCTAGTTTTTCTAATTTTTTATAAATATCGTTAATTGTTTTGTTGTCCTGATAACTACATTCTATGTTTGTCAGTTGTACTAGATTATGTTCTAGTGCTAATCTTCTTTCTCTATCAAATTCATTTTCTAGAATCATTTGTTTTCGATCTTTAATTAAATAAAATGTGCCATTACTAATTTCTCGCAAATAGTCTATTTTGATTAGTCTTATGTATTTTAAATGGACCATCGGGGTATCTAATAATTTCTTCTTCAATAGTTTTTTCGTTTTTATTCATTATTCTTGTTTAATTACTCGTTCATATTCTACTTCTATTTTCTTTCTCAAAAGTAATTCGGAAATAACTGTGAATATTCTTTAGTAATCTTCTTTTCTAATATTTCATAGCCTTGTTCCTCCGATTCAATTGGTAACTTAGTATTACTTGACTCTGGCTTGTCTAGTTTATTTTTATTTTCTTTTAGTAATTTTATAATTAATAAAATATTTGTATTAATAATTTTTAGATTAATTCCAAGATGTTCTTCGTTTTCTAGTTCACTCATATGTATAAGGTTGGTTTTTTATCTAATGTATAATTAATAAAATCTTCTGTTACTTTGTTAGCTATGTCCTCTTGTTCTTTTATTTTTATATTTAGCAAGTCTATTTGGTCGACAAAAGGTTTTAGCTCTTTGTCTATTTCTTCATGATTACGATTATTATTTAATGTTGCTTGTTCTAGTATTTGTATTTTTATTTATGATAGCTATTTGTTTTTGATTTCTTAATTCCAAATTTTTTATATCGGCTTGTATAGTTGATATGAAATAGTCACGATTAACTCGTCCTGGTAGTTTCTTTTATTTGTGATTTAGTACTCATATGTATAATGAATTTTGTAAATCTCTAAGTTCTTGTTTAGCTATTAAGTTTTTATTTTTCTTGTTTTGTAGATTAGCTAGATATTTCCTTAAGGCATCTCGTAGTTCAATATCTTTTCTTCTATTAGCTTCATATAAATAGTCTTCGTATTCATCTATTATATCTTGTTGGATCCGTATCTGAAAATTTAACATATTTTCAATGTCTTCTAAGGCGTTTTTAAGTTGTGATTTAGTCATATTGAAATTATTAATTGTTCAAATTCTATTAGTGATTGTCTAAGTTCTAGTTGTTTTAGGAAATCTATTAATTTTTCAATTTCTAGTTGTACTTGTATAAGTTCATTTATCTTATTGTGTTCTTTTTCTAATAAATTCAAGTACAATATTGGCTAATTCAAGATCTTCTATTCTAGTGAGTGATGAAGAGAAATTCTTAGTTGTTCTTTTAAGCTATTGATTTTAAATTGTAAAGCATAATTCATACATTCAATTCGTAATCTAACATTCATTATTTGAGAATTCATACCGATCAAGTAAATAATTAAGCAAATATGTAAGCAAATAAACAATTGAGTAGATAGGTAAACGAATCTGTGTCTTTATGAATTGTTTTTTAAGACTCAATCCCTTTTGCTCATAATAAACCTTAATCGGTTAATAACAATTCTATCAACTTTCATATAAGTACGCTAATCCGCTTTGACAACCCTTAAGCACTTAGCGGGAATTAAATAAATTCATGTTTTTCAACCTCACCACATAGGTTTTATGCATCACGCCCTCAACGCCTTCTCATTCTCAACGGCTAAACGGGCTCCTGCTACCAATTGTCTCTTGGTTTCTAAACATGATTTTACTTAATCGGGGAAAGCATAATTAAGATAGCATACATCCTATATGAAATTATAGAATCATCTTAACAGATCTAACCTTTAAAAAGAAAGATTCCTAGCATTCATGGATAAATATTTAAATCAACTATCAAATTGTGTAGTCTACATTGATGACATACTAATATATTCGAAAACTCAAGAAGAACATTATAAGTTATTAGAACAATTTATAGAAATCATTAAAACCAGTGGTATAGTATTAAGCAAAAAGAAAATGGAATTATTTAAAACTCAGATCGAATTCTTAGGATTTGAAATAGATAAAGTGGAATAAAAATGCAAGACCATATAGCTCAAAAAATTATAGAGTTTCAACAAGAAATTAATACTAAAAAGGAACTACAAAAGTTCTTAGGAATAGTTAATCAAGTTAGAGAATTTATCCCTAAACTATCACAATATACTGAACCATTAACTAAGAAACTAAAGAAAGACTACGATTTTAGATGGAATGATACTGACAAAAAGACTTTGGAAAAAATTAAAGAATTAGTCAGAAAATTACCAAAACTAAGTTTTCCCGATGAAGACAAAGAATTTACATGGATAGTGGAAACAGATGCTAGTGAAACCAATAATGGCTACGGAGCGGTATTAAAATATAGATATAAAAATGATAAAAAGAATATGTTTGCGAGATATCACTCGGGAACATTTAAAGCAAATGAAATCAATTGGGATATAAATAAAAAAGAACTCAAAGCAGTAAAATATGGAATCAAAAAATTTGAATGTTATATAGTTTATAGTAAATTTATAATCGAATGATAATAGAAGCAAGTAAAAGTTGGCTAACCCAAAAATTGCGGGGATTCAATTACAAGGAAGGAGATAAACAGGATTGTAGCGGATATTAATCGGTATGAGTTTACTATTGAATTACTAAATACCAAAGAAAACTGTTTTGCGACTATCTCTCAAGACATAGTTCAACAACCGATTATAGAAAATCGGGAACTCAAGATACAACTCAAAAAGATAATGGAAGAACTTGCTTCTATGAAAAGAGAAGCCACTTCCAAAGAATCCTAATATGGAGCAAGCGAGATATTGGCACTAGCCAAAATTATAAAAGCCGAGTTATCACAAGAAAAGTTAATCCCCCTTTCAAACGAAGTATGTCCCTACAAACCTATAACCCCAAATCAAGCCAATAATCCTACTCCAGTTATCAATGAAATAAACTTTCCAAGCTTAATACCGGATACTACTTCTTTTAAAGAAAAATTAACCCTAGGTACCAAACAAACAATGATCCCTCAAGTTCGCCAATATATAAATAATTTCTTACTTATTGCCAATAGGCTAAATACCTTCCCGAAATAACCACAAAAGACCGCCATGGAGAAATCGAAGGCGGATATATTACTAACCCTTTAAAAAGGGTAAACGAGTTAATAGCGTTGCCTGGTTGCAATGCAAATTTAATCAAAGCAAACTTATGATTATGGCCTTCTTAATTCAGTATATACACCGAATGGAGAGGAGCTATCATCAATTCTCGAACTATATAAAGCGACTAAAAGTTATTTGCATATTACAAAATCTCCCATGATTTTTGTAAGATGCTATACCGCCCCAGCGAAGTTACTTCTTCGAGATAAAACAATGTATTAGGGTTGTTAAAATGGGTTGTACAACGCATTTTATCTTCCCCGAAGAAATAAAGGCACGACTGCAGTTAAACCACCATGAGATACCGGACCTCCTCGGGGAAAAAGAGGGCCGTCAAGATAAAAGCAATCTATGAAGCCTTGATTACCATGGTCAAGACTTATGTTTGGATAAACCATAAGGAGTTAAACACACTAATTATCTCGCAAAGCACAAGATATGGCCATGATGCGATCGAAACTATTAAGACATGGATATGGAGCCCGCTCCACCCGGATCAAGCGCCGATTACACGGTATTTACCAAGAAATTTTCTAACGGAAGATACTTTAAAGAGATATTGCGGTTGGATGCAACAAAATAATAACCACTCATGTAAGATGTGTGGAGTTAAGCGAATGACTGTACCAATAATCGAAGATATGGACAGTTATGAAGATAAGGCTTGAATCATCTAACACTTGCGGTATCAACTACAAAGATAGAACACGAAGATACAAGAATAAAACATCCGTCTACCAAGTTAAGCCTTTGTAGAATAGAGATATTTTATCATATAAACTTTGTAATAGTTACTACGTGACAAAAGATAGGCGGCTAACGCAAAAAATATGTGAATAGTGAATAGTGAACGGTACTTTTTATCGTAGCACTTTTCACCGTAGCAAATAGTGTTTTAAACGAGTATGTAAATTTTGTACGAACCGTTGTAATCCTTTGCTTATAAATAAGAGCTTACGATGAAGCAAAATCATCGAAGGCACTTGCTAACTACACTTCCACATTTCTTCTCTCAACTTTCCTTCTCTATCCTACTCAAACACACGCTTCACCCCACAACCGGTATCGAGCTACTATTCATAAGCCTATTATTCACCGTCTATCCCAGAGTTATACTCGTAGAAGATATTTCATAAGTAACTATGGAAGCGAGATAAGGTAATCTCTTTCCTTATGAACCGAATATAAATTCAATCCCCTAGTTTATAATAATACCGAGATCCGTTAAGATGATTCTATAATTTCATATAGGATGTATGCTATCTTAATTATGCTTTCCCCGATTAAGTAAAATCATGTTTAGAAACCAAGAGACAATTGGTAGCGGGAGCCCGTTTAGCCGTTGAGAATGAGAAGGCGTTGAGGGCGTGATGCATAAAACCTATGTGGTGAGGTTGAAAAACATGAATTTATTTAATTCTGCTTAAGTGCTTAAGGGTTGTCAAAGCGGATTAGCAGTACTTATATGAAAGTTGATAGAATTGTTATTAACCGATTAAGGTTTATTATGAGCAAAAGGGATTGAGTCTTAAAAAAACAGTTCATAAAGACACGATCGTTTACCTATCTACTCAATTGTTTATTTGCTTACATATTTGCTTAATTATTTACTTGATCAGTATGAATTCTCAAATAATGAATGTTAGATTACGAATTGAATGTATGAATTATGCTTTACAATTTAAAATCAATAGCTTAAAAGAACAACTAAGAATTTCTCTTCATCACTCAGCTAGAATAGAAGATCTTGAATTAGCCAATATTGTACCGAATTTATTAGAAAAAGAACACAATAAGATAAGAGTTAGAACTAGCTGATGACAGAATAAAAGAACCAAAGAGAACAAGCTATTATAGCACAACTTAAAGGAAATCTTATTTATCGAAAGTAAGGTTCATAATTAAACCAAACTATTCTATAAGCTTAACCGACCAAAACATAGAAAAGGCATTAGTATTATATTGGATGCTAAGTGGAATAAATATGACCAACGGATCAAAAGTTATGACAAGACAATGTAAAAATGCTTATATTTTAACGAGACCAACATCAAATTTATACCAAAAATAAATTGAGACCAATTACTATAGACACCCCTTTTACGAGATCTTATTTTACCTATAGAAAAAGGACTAAAATTATATTCAAAACCAAACTATGAAGATTTAGAAATAGTAAAGAAACGATTAAGTATTTCTCGATCTAAACGACAATTAACCGACAGTCTACCTATCCAACCAAAATCTTATGAACATTATATACTTATACAAATAGGAATAAAAAACCTAACAAAGACAAATAGACATCAACATTGAAAATAATTATATTCCATTAGAAAAACTATCTCTGAACATTAATGAGAATTTTAATAGGTTAATTACCCTAACAACAAAGATTGCACTACAAGATATAAACATTGAATATGTTATAACCTTAAATAACAAAATAATATTAGGAATAGATTTCTTAGAAAAAGTTAAGCCATGGAAAATAAACCAAGACTATTTTGAATTTACATATAATCAAACCCAATATAAAACTAAAACTATGAATGAATAACACTATACCCAAACTTAATTGAATTAGTAAAATTACAAAAACAGTTAGAAATAGCAAACGAAGAAAAGGCTTATTTAAGTCAAAGGCTAAACTACATTAGATTTGCGGAATGTCATAGCCATAGTATACAATTATATTCCGAAAAGGAACAAGAGAAAACAAGAGACATAGAGATGTTAGAACAACGACTACATAAAATGACAAATGACTTAGCAATTCTTAATAAAAATGAGTAATTTGACCTATATACTTATAAAAATAATCTTTGATGGATACAAAAGTAGATATTATACACCAATGGTTGATACAGGAGCACAACCAACAATAATGAAAGAAAATTGTTTACCAGAATGGAAAAAATTAAACACACCATTTAGAATCAATGGATTTAATAACAACAAGTAGTAACATTACCTTATACCAAATAAATGTAAAAATACAAATTTGGAATAAAATATTAATTATACCTAAAGTATATTGTTTCGAACTAATAGGAAAAGACATCATACTCGGAACTAACTTCCTTAACCAATATAAACCTTTTAGTATAGGTAAAGAATTTGTCACATTATTTACTCCTTGTAAACATAAGTTAAGAGCTAAAATAGTAAAAAATAGAGAAAGAATGCCAATAGAATGGGAAAAATGTAAAATAGGTGAAGAAACTCAAATAGTCCAAAAGATGACTACCAAGAAAGAAAATATTAATAACTTTGAAATTATAGAAATAGGTATACTCCATTTAGATAAGCTTACTCCTTTAAAAATTCAACTAGAAAAACTATGTAGTGATAACCCTTTAAAAAATTGGTATCAACATAAAACGGAAATACAAATGACATTAAAAGACCCGAATAGCATAATATCACAAAAACCCTTTAATAATACCCAAAGAGATGAAAAGGAATTCAAAATGCATATAACGGAACTATTAGCCGGCCAATTAATTAGGCCAAGTAACTCAAAACATAGTAGCAAAGGCATTTATAGTTAATAATCATTCCCAACAAAAAAGAGGTAAAACACGAATGGTTATAGATTATCGAATTCTAAATGAAAAAACAATTACATATAATTACCCCATACCAAATAAGATACTTAAAATGAGACAAATACAAGGTTACAATTATTTTTCAAAGTTTGATTGTAAAAGTGGTTTTCACCAATTAAAATTAACCGAAGAATCTAAACAATTAACAAAGCATTCAAAGTCCCTAATGGATTTTATGAATGGAATGTATTACCTTTTGGATATAAAAATGCCCCGGGAAGATTCCAAGCATTCATGGATAAATATTTAAATCAACTATCAAATTGTGTAGTCTACATTGATGACATACTAATATATTCGAAAACTCAAGAAGAACATTATAAGTTATTAGAACAATTTATAGAAATCATTAAAACCAAAGTGGTATAGTATTAAGCAAAAAGAAAATGGAATTATTTAAAACTCGGATCGAATTCTTAGGATTTGAAATAGATAAAGCTGGAATAAAAATGCAAGACCATATAGCTCAAAAAAATTATAGAGTTTCAACAAGAAATTAATACTAAAAAGGAACTACAAAAGTTCTTAGGAATAGTTAATCAAGTTAGAGAATTTATCCCTAAACTATCACAATATACTTGAACCATTAACTAAGAAACTAAAGAAAGACTACGATTTTAGATGGAATGATACCGACAAAAAGACTTTGGAAAAAATTAAAGAATTAGTCGAAAAATTACCAAAACTAAGTTTTCCCGATGAAGACAAAGAATTTACATGGATAGTGGAAACAGATGCTAGTGAAACCAATAATGGCTACGGAGCAAGTATTAAAATATAGATATAAAAATGATAAAAAAGAATATGTTTGCGAGATATCACTCAGGAACATTTAAAGCAAATGAAATCAATTGGGATATAAATAAAAAAGAACTCAAAGCAAGAAAATATGGAATCAAAAAATTTGAATGTTATATAGTTTATAGTAAATTTATAATCGAAAGATAATAGAACTGTTAAAAGTTGGCTAACCCAAAAATTGCAGGATTCAATTACAAGGAAGGAGATAAACAGGATTGTAGCAGATATTAATCAAGTATGAGTTTACTATTGAATTACTAAATACCAAAGAAAACTGCTTTTGCAGACTATCTCTCAAGACATAGTTCAACAACCGATTATAGAAAATCGGGAACTCAAGATACAACTCAAAAAGATAATGGAAGAACTTGCTTCTATGAAAAGAGAAGCCACTTCCAAAGAATCCTAATATGGAGCAAGCGATATTGGCACTAGCCAAAATTATAAAAGCCGAGTTATCACAAGAAAAGTTAATCCCCCTTTCAAACGAAGTATGTCCCTACAAACCTATAACCCCGGTCAAGCCAATAATCCTACTCCAGCTTATCAATGAAATAAACTTTCCAAGCTTAATACCGTATACTACTTCTTTTAAAGAAAAATTAACCCTAGGTACCAAACAAACAATGATCCCTCAAGTTCGCCAATATATAAATAATTTCTTACTTATTGCCAATAGGCTAAATACCTTCCCGTAAATAACCACAAAAGACCGCCATGGAGAAATCGAAGGCGGATATATTACTAACCCTTTAAAAAGGGTAAACGAGTTAATAGCGTTGCCTAGTTGCAATGCAAAATTAATCAAAGCGACTTATGATTATGGCCTTCTTAATTCAGTATATACACCGAATGGAGAGGAGCTATCATCAATTCCCGAACTATATAAAGCAGCTAAAAGTTATTTGCATATTACAAAATCTCCCATGATTTTTGTAAGATGCTATACCGCCCAGTGCGAAGTTACTTCTTCCGAGATAAAAACAATGTATTAGGGTTGTTAAAATGGGTTGTACAACGCATTTTATCTTCCCCGAAGAAATAAAGGCACGACCGAGTTAAACCACCATGAGATACCGGACCTCCTCGGGGAAAAGAGGGCCGTCAAGATAAAAGCAATCTATGAAGCCTTGATTACCATGGTCAAGACTTATGTTTGGATAAACCATAAGGAGTTAAACACACTAATTATCTCGCAAAGCACAAGATATGGCCATGATGCGATCGAAACTATTAAGACATGGATATGGAGCCCGCTCCACCCGAATCAAGCGCCAGCTACACCGTATTTACCAAGAAATTTTCTAACGAAAGATACTTTAAAGAGATATTGCGGTTGGATGCAACAAAATAATAACCACTCATGTAAGATGTGTGGAGTTAAGCGCATGACCTGTACCAATAATCGAAGATATGGACGATTATGAAGATAAGGCTGAATCATCTAACACTGCGGTATCAACTACGGAGATAGAACACAAAGATACAAGAATAAAACATCTGTCTACCAAGTTAAGCACCTGTAGAATAGAGATATTTTATCATATAAACTTTGTAATAGTTACTACGTGACAAAAGATAGGCGGCTAACGCAAAAAATATGTGAATAGTGAATAGTGAACGATTACTTTTCTTGTAGCACTTTTCACCGTAGCAAATAGTGTTTTAAACAAGTATGTAAATTTTGTACGAACCGTTGTAATCCTTTGCTTATAAATAAGAGCTTACCGATGAAGCAAAATCATCGAAGACACTTGCCTAACTACACTTCCACATTTCTTCTCTCAACTTTCCTTCTCTATCCTACTCAAACACACGCTTCACCCCACAACCGGGTATCGAGCTACTATTCATAAGCCTATTATTCACCGTCTATCCCGAGTTATACTCGTAGAAGATATTTCACAAGTAACTATGGAAGCGGATAAGGTAATCTCTTTCCTTATGAACCGAATATAAATTCAATCCCCTAGTTTATAATAATACTTGAGATCTCATAAGATGATTCTATAATTTCATATAGGATGTATGCTATCTTAATTATGCTTTCCCGATTAAGTAAAATCATGTTTAGAAACCAAGAGACAATTGGTAGCGGGAGCCCGTTTAGCCGTTGAGAATGAGAAGGCGTTGAGGGCGTGATGCATAAAACCTATGTGGTGAGGTTGAAAAACATGAATTTATTTAATTCTCGCTTAAGTGCTTAAGGGTTGTCAAAGCGGATTAGCGGTACTTATATGAAAGTTGATAGAATTGTTATTAACCGATTAAGGTTTATTATGAGCAAAAGGGATTGAGTCTTAAAAAACAAGTTCATAAAGACACAGATCGTTTACCTATCTACTCAATTGTTTATTTGCTTACATATTTGCTTAATTATTTACTTGATCGTATGAATTCTCAAATAATGAATGTTAGATTACGAATTGAATGTATGAATTATGCTTTACAATTTAAAATCAATAGCTTAAAAGAACAACTAAGAATTTCTCTTCATCACTCGCCTAGAATAGAAGATCTTGAATTAGCCAATATTGTACTGAATTTATTAGAAAAAGAACACAATAAGATAAATGAACTTATACAAGTACAACTAGAAATTGAAAAATTAATAGATTTCCTAAAACAACTAGAACTTAGACAATCACTAATAGAATTTGAACAATTAATAATTTCAATATGACTAAATCACAACTTAAAAACGCCTTAGAAGACATTGAAAATATGTTAAATTTTCAGATACGGATCCAACAAGATATAATAGATGAATACGAAGACTATTTATATGAAGCTAATAGAAGAAAAGATATTGAACTAAGAGATGCCTTAAGGAAATATCTAGCTAATCTACAAAACAAGAAAAATAAAAACTTAATAGCTAAACAAGAACTTAGAGATTTACAAAATTCATTATACATATGAGTACTAAATCACAAATAAAAGAAACTACCGGACGAGTTAATCGTGACTATTTCATATCAACTATACAAGCCGATATAAAAAATTTGGAATTAAGAAATCAAAAACAAATAACTATCATAAATAAAATACAAATACTAGAACAAGCAACATTAAATAATAATCGTAATCATGAAGAAATAGACAAAGAGCTAAAACCTTTTGACGACCAAATAGACTTGCTAAATATAAAAATAAAAGAACAAGAGGACATAGCTAACAAAGTAACAGAAGATTTTATTAATTATACATTAGATAAAAAACCAACCTTATACATATGAGTGAACTAGAAAACGAAGAACATCTTGGAATTAATCTAAAAATTATTAATACAAATATTTTATTAATTATAAAATTACTAAAAGAAAATAAAAATAAACTAGACAAGCCGGAGTCAAGTAATACTAAGTTACCAATTGAATCGGAGGAACAAGGCTATGAAATATTAGAAAAGAAGATTACTAAAGAATATTCACAGTTATTTCCAGAATTACTTTTGAGAAAGAAAATAGAAGTAGAATATGAACGAGTAATTAAACAAGAATAATGAATAAAAACGAAAAAACTATTGAAGAAGAAATTATTAGATACCCTGATGGTCCATTTAAAATACATAAGACTAATCAAAATAGACTATTTGCAGAAATTAGTAATGGCACATTTTATTTAATTAAAGATCGAAAACAAATGATTCTAGAAAATGAATTTGATAGAGAAAGAAGATTAGCACTAGAACATAATCTAGTACAACTGACAAACATAGAATGTAGTTATCAGGACAACAAAACAATTAACGATATTTATAAAAAATTAGAAAAACTAGAAAAGAAATATGATGAAAGAATGAGAAAAATGGAAGAATCTATTAAAATAATACATCTTAATACCAAACAAATACTAGACAAAGTCTATAGAGTAGAAAATAATTTTAATGAAGAAATACAAAATCTTAGAATAGAATATAGTAATAAAATTGATAAAATCGAAGAACAACTTATAAGTAATATAAAAAACAATAATGAAATATCCGAAATCCATGAATCGATAACGAAACTCTAAATAATACTGTTATAGAAGCCTTAACTACGAGACATTGAACGACTTGAAGTAAACGATATAAATGTGTTGCGGGACGGTGATGAAACTTGTTCCGAACAATCCAGTCAAGAGTTTAGATATTCAAATTATTCAGAAGCAGACTTTAACTCAGATAAAGATAAAGAAACCAAGAGACAATTGGTAGTAGGAGCCCGTTTAGCCGTTGAGAATGAGAAGGCGTTGAGGGCGTGATGCATAAAACCTATGTGGTGAGGTTGAAAAACATGAATTTATTTAATTCTGCTTAAGTGCTTAAGGGTTGTCAAAGCGGATTAGCAGTACTTATATGAAAGTTGATAGAATTGTTATTAACCGATTAAGGTTTATTATGAGCAAAAGGGATTGAGTCTTAAAAAACAGTTCATAAAGACACAGACTGTTTACCTATCTACTCAATTGTTTATTTGCTTACATATTTGCTTAATTATTTACTTGATCAGTATGAATTCTCAAATAATGAATGTTAGATTACGAATTGAATGTATGAATTATGCTTTACAATTTAAAATCAATAGCTTAAAAGAACAACTAAGAATTTCTCTTCATCACTCAGCTAGAATAGAAGATCTTGAATTAGCCAATATTGTACCGAATTTATTAGAAAAAGAACACAATAAGATAAATGAACTTATACAAGTACAACTAGAAATTGAAAAATTAATAGATTTCCTAAAACAACTAGAACTTAGACAATCACTAATAGAATTTGAACAATTAATAATTTCAATATGACTAAATCACAACTTAAAAACGCCTTAGAAGACATTGAAAATATGTTAAATTTTCAGATACGGATCCAACAAGATATAATAGATGAATACGAAGACTATTTATATGAAGCTAATAGAAGAAAAGATATTGAACTAAGAGATGCCTTAAGGAAATATCTAGCTAATCTACAAAACAAGAAAAATAAAAACTTAATAGCTAAACAAGAACTTAGAGATTTACAAAATTCATTATACATATGAGTACTAAATCACAAATAAAAGAAACTACCAGACGAGTTAATCGTGACTATTTCATATCAACTATACAAGCTGATATAAAAAATTTGGAATTAAGAAATCAAAAACAAATAGCTATCATAAATAAAATACAAATACTAGAACAAGCAACATTAAATAATAATCGTAATCATGAAGAAATAGACAAAGAGCTAAGACCTTTTGACGACCAAATAGACTTGCTAAATATAAAAATAAAAGAACAAGAGGACATAGCTAACAAAGTAACGTAAGATTTTATTAATTATACATTAGATAAAAAACCAACCTTATACATATGAGTGAACTAGAAAACGAAGAACATCTTGGAATTAATCTAAAAATTATTAATACAAATATTTTATTAATTATAAAATTACTAAAAGAAAATAAAAATAAACTAGACAAGCCGAGTCAAGTAATACTAAGTTACCAATTGAATTAGAGGAACAAGGCTATGAAATATTAGAAAAGAAGATTACTAAAGAATATTCACAGTTATTTCCGAAATTACTTTTGAGAAAGAAAATAGAAGTAGAATATGAACGAGTAATTAAACAAGAATAATGAATAAAAACGAAAAAACTATTGAAGAAGAAATTATTAGATACCCCGATGGTCCATTTAAAATACATAAGACTAATCAAAATAGACTATTTGCGAGAAATTAGTAATGGCACATTTTATTTAATTAAAGATCGAAAACAAATGATTCTAGAAAATGAATTTGATAGAGAAAGAAGATTAGCACTAGAACATAATCTAGTACAACCGACAAACATAGAATGTAGTTATCGGACAACAAAACAATTAACGATATTTATAAAAAATTAGAAAAACTAGAAAAGAAATATGATGAAAGAATGAGAAAAATGGAAGAATCTATTAAAATAATACATCTTAATACCAAACAAATACTAGACAAAGTCTATAGAGTAGAAAATAATTTTAATGAAGAAATACAAAATCTTAGAATAGAATATAGTAATAAAATTGATAAAATCGAAGAACAACTTATAAGTAATATAAAAAACAATAATGAAATATCCGAAATCCATGAATCGATAACGAAACTCTAAATAATACTTGTTATAGAAGCCTTAACTACGTACATTGAACGACTTGAAGTAAACGATATAAATGTGTTGCGGGGACGTTGATGAAACTTGTTCGAACAATCCAATCAAGAGTTTAGATATTCAAATTATTCGAAAGCGGGACTTTAACTCGAATAAAGATAAAGAAATTAACGTACTTACAAAAGTCTACAGAGATAGAGACTATGATTATATGGAAACCGATAGAAGTTATAAACCAACCTTTAAAAAGAAAAAATATGATTATAAGCATAAAAATAACGACCATATATGGAAATATCGAAGTAAAATAGAAAACGACTACATACCTAGAGATAATCAATCGGAGAAACCTTAAATTTAGATTGTTCTATAAACGCCGAAATAGACATACAAAATTGGATATCTAGGATAACCGCAAAATTAATTGAAGCAAAAATACATGTTAGTGCAGCGGCTAATTATATTGAAGCTACAATAACAGAATAGCTAAAAGCTATTTAACTAATATAGGCATATTAGAATTAACGGAACTACGAAGTACTAAGATAGAAGGAACGGAAATGACAGATCCAATTCAAATGTTAAAGAAATATGAAAAAATAATCCGAAGAGAATTTGGTAATCCAAATGCGGATTTAAAATATGCGAGAAGCCAAGAAAGAATATTGTAAGTCCCAACTATATAATATGCAAATATGTTCTATGTGTCCGTAAGATTTAAATAAATATAATTGTGCATTCCAAATGAATTATTATGAATTAGGAACCGAAACCCCGAACAACTAGCCGTATTTCGAAAATTATATTTTGAAAAATTACCAATACCTATAAACATTATGGTGCAAGAAGCATACTATACGTGAACCTAAAACAGAACTTTAGGTGAACAAATATCATTCCTACAAACATGGTATAAGAATTATTGTATTGAAGTCAATAACCAAAAGGCATTTAGAAAACAAGCCAAAATAAGCGACTGTTGTGAAAAATATGAAACGCCTAAATTTGGTTGCCACAAATTAAACAAAAAATATAAAGCAAAAAGACCTAAATTAATGCAAAGACGATATAAAAAATTCAGACCATATGGTAAATATAAAAATAAGAAAAGATCAAATAAAAATTACTTTATTAAAAGAAGAATTTATAAATATGCTAAAAACCCCAAAAGATGTAAATGTTATAATTGTGGACAAATAGGTCATATAGCAAAGGAATGCAAAACAAAGACAAATAGAAATAATACTAAAAATAACAAAAATATAAATTTCATTGAGCTCCATATAGCAGAATATGAATTAGGAAAAACCAATATACCACCAGATGAAGAAATATATGTGCTTGAATATGAAACAGATAATGATGAAATCAATGGAATAGAAAGCCATGAAGAAAGTAATGAAGAAACAGATAATATTGAAACTGATAGTGATGAGTAAAGAACTACAACAAGTTAATTATGATGAAGATATTACGGAACAACATAGAAATCAAAGAGCTATTTTTGATTTGCAAAAACATAATGAATTAAAATATGAAGGATTTACTTTGTCACCCGATAAAATAGTAGATAAGAAAAAATTTGACTTCACAAATTTAACAAAGTATTTTAAAAGGAAAAAGCAAGAATATCTAGTTATAGCAGATAGGGAACATGTTATAGATATAACCCAAGTACAAGGTAATACTAGAGTTCCTTTAATAACACAAGAAGTATTAAATGAAGAAATAACCAAAATTAACAATGCTTTAAAAAATAAACCAATTACATTTAGATTTGTAGAACTAGCAGCCATTGAAATAATAATAAAAGCCTGTTTTAAAGAAGGAATAGATACTCCCTTAGAGTTAGAACTAGCCGATGACAGAATAAAAGAACCAAGAGAACAAGCTATTATAGCACAACTTAAAGGAAATCTTATTTATCAGAAAGTAAGGTTCATAATTAAACCAAACTATTCTATAAGCTTAACTGACCAAAACATAGAAAAGGCATTAGTATTATATTGGATGCTAAGTGGAATAAATATGACCAACGGATCAAAAGTTATGACAAGTACAATGTAAAAATGCTTATATTTTAACAGACCAACATCAAATTTATACCAAAAATAAATTGAGACCAATTACTATAGACACCCCTTTTACAGATCTTATTTTACCTATAGAAAAAGGACTAAAATTATATTCAAAACCAAACTATGAAGATTTAGAAATAGTAAAGAAACGATTAAGTATTTCTCGATCTAAACGACAATTAACTGACAGTCTACCTATCCAACCAAAATCTTATGAACATTATATACTTATACAAATAGGAATAAAAAACCTAACAAGACAAATAGACATCAACATTGAAAATAATTATATTCCATTAGAAAAACTATCTCTGAACATTAATGAGAATTTTAATAGGTTAATTACCCTAACAACAAAGATTGCACTACAAGATATAAACATTGAATATGTTATAACCTTAAATAACAAAATAATATTAGGAATAGATTTCTTAGAAAAAGTTAAGCCATGGAAAATAAACCAAGACTATTTTGAATTTACATATAATCAAACCCAATATAAAACTAAAACTATGAATGAATAACACTATACCCAGCTTAATTGAATTAGTAAAATTACAAAAACAGTTAGAAATAGCAAACGAAGAAAAGGCTTATTTAAGTCAAAGGCTAAACTACATTAGATTTGCGGAATGTCATAGCCATAGTATACAATTATATTCGAAAAGGAACAAGAGAAAACAAGAGACATAGAGATATTAGAACAACGACTACATAAAATGACAAATGAGAAGGCGTTGACGGGGTTCAGAATTAAATAAATTCATGAGTTACTTGGCCTAATTAATTGGCCAGCTAATAGTTCCGTTATATGCATTTTAAATTCCTTTTCATCTCTTTGGGTATTATTAAAGGGTTTTTGTGATATTATGCTATTCGGGTCTTTTAATGTCATTTGTATTTCCGTTTTATGTTGATACCAATTTTTTAAAGGGTTATCACTACATAGTTTTTCTAGTTGAGTTTTTAAAGGAGTAAGCTTATCTAAATGGAGTATACCTATTTCTATAATTTCAAAGTTATTAATATTTTCTTTCTTGGTAGTCATCTTTTGGACTATTTGAGTTTCTTCACCTATTTTACATTTTTCCCATTCTATTGGCATTCTTTCTCTATTTTTTACTATTTTAGCTCTTAACTTATGTTTACAAGGAGTAAATAATGTGACAAATTCTTTACCTATACTAAAAGGTTTATATTGGTTAAGGAAGTTAGTTCCGAGTATGATGTCCTTTCCTATTAGTTCGAAACAATATACTTTAGGTATAATTAATATTTTATTCCAAATTTGTATTTTTACATTTATTTGGTATAAGGTAATGTTACTACTGTTGTTATTAAATCCATTGATTCTAAATGGTGTGTTTAATTTTTTCCATTCCGGTAAACAATTTTCTTTCATTATTGTTGGTTGTGCTCTCGTATCAACCATTGGTGTATAATATCTACTTTTGTATCCATCAAAGATTATTTTTATAAGTATATAGGTCAAATTACTCATTTTTATTAAGAATTGCTAAGTCATTTGTCATTTTATGTAGTCGTTGTTCTAATATCTCTATGTCTCTTGTTTTCTCTTGTTCCTTTTCAGAATATAATTGTATACTATGGCTATGACATTCCGCAAATCTAATGTAGTTTAGCCTTTGACTTAAATAAGCCTTTTCTTCGTTTGCTATTTCTAACCTGTTTTTGTAATTTTACTAATTCAATTAAGCTCGGGTATAGTGTTATTCATTCATAGTTTTAGTTTTATATTGGGTTTGATTATATGTAAATTCAAAATAGTCTTGGTTTATTTTCCATGGCTTAACTTTTTCTAAGAAATCTATTCCTAATATTATTTTGTTATTTAAGGTTATAACATATTCAATGTTTATATCTTGTAGTGCAATCTTTGTTGTTAGGGTAATTAACCTATTAAAATTCTCATTAATGTTCGGAGATAGTTTTTCTAATGGAATATAATTATTTTCAATGTTGATGTCTATTTGTGCTTTGTTAGGTTTTTTATTCCTATTTGTATAAGTATATAATGTTCATAAGATTTTGGTTGGATAGGTAGACTGTCGCTTAATTGTCGTTTAGATCGAGAAATACTTAATCGTTTCTTTACTATTTCTAAATCTTCATAGTTTGGTTTTGAATATAATTTTAGTCCTTTTTCTATAGGTAAAATAAGATCCGTAAAAGGGGTGTCTATAGTAATTGGTCTCAATTTATTTTTGGTATAAATTTGATGTTGAGTCTGTTAAAATATAAGCATTTTTACATTGTACTTCGTCATAACTTTTGATCCGTTGGTCATATTTATTCCACTTAGCATCCAATATAATACTAATGCCTTTTCTATGTTTTGGTCGGTTAAGCTTATAGAATAGTTTGGTTTAATTATGAACCTTACTTTCGATAAATAAGATTTCCTTTAAGTTATAATAGCTTGTTCTACTTGGTTCTTTTATTCCGTCATCGCCTAGTTCTAACTCTAAGGGAGTATCTATTCCTTCTTTAAAACAGGCTTTTATTATTATTTCAATGGCTGCTAGTTCTACAAATCTAAATGTAATTGGTTTATTTTTTAAAGCATTGTTAATTTTGGTTATTTCTTCATTTAATACTTCTTGTGTTATTAAAGGAACTCTAGTATTACCTTGTACTTGGGTTATATCTATAACATGTTCCCTATCTCGCTATAACTATAACTAGATATCCTGTTAATAGAAGCCTTAACTACGAGCATTGAACGACTTGAAGTAAACGATATAAATGTGTTGCGGACGGTGATGAAACTTGTTCCGAACAATCCAATCAAGAGTTTAGATATTCAAATTATTCGAAGCGAGACTTTAACTCGAATAAAGATAAAGAAATTAACGTACTTACAAAAGTCTACGAGAGATAGAGACTATGATTATATGGAAACCGATAGAAGTTATAAACCAACCTTTAAAAAGAAAAAATATGATTATAAGCATAAAAATAACGACCATATATGGAAATATCGAAGTAAAATAGAAAACGACTACATACCTAGAGATAATCAATCGGGAGAAACCTTAAATTTAGATTGTTCTATAAACGCTGAAATAGACATACAAAATTGGATATCTAGGATAACTTGCAAAATTAATTGAAGCAAAAATACATGTTAGTGCAGCGACTAATTATATTGAAGCTACAATAACAGGAATAGCTAAAAGCTATTTAACTAATATAGGCATATTAGAATTAACAGAACTACGAAGTACTAAGATAGAAGGAACGGAAATGACAGATCCAATTCAAATGTTAAAGAAATATGAAAAAATAATCCGAAGAGAATTTGGTAATCCAAATGCGAGATTTAAAATATGCAGAAGCCAAGAAAGAATATTGTAAGTCCCAACTATATAATATGCAAATATGTTCTATGTGTCCGGAAGATTTAAATAAATATAATTGTGCATTCCAAATGAATTATTATGAATTAGGAACCGAAACCCCTGAACAACTAGCCGTATTTCGAAAATTATATTTTGAAAAATTACCAATACCTATAAACATTATGGTGCAAGAAGCATACTATACGTAACCTAAAACAGGAACTTTAGGTGAACAAATATCATTCCTACAAACATGGTATAAGAATTATTGTATTGAAGTCAATAACCAAAAGGCATTTAGAAAACAAGCCAAAATAAGCGATCGTTGTGAAAAAATATGAAACGCCTAAATTTGGTTGCCACAAATTAAACAAAAAATATAAAGCAAAAAGACCTAAATTAATGCAAAGACGATATAAAAAATTCGAGACCATATGGTAAATATAAAAATAAGAAAAGATCAAATAAAAATTACTTTATTAAAAGAAGAATTTATAAATATGCTAAAAACCCCAAAAGATGTAAATGTTATAATTGTGGACAAATAGGTCATATAGCAAAGGAATGCAAAACAAAGACAAATAGAAATAATACTAAAAATAACAAAAGTATAAATTTCATTGAGCTCCATATAGCGTAATATGAATTAGGAAAAACCAATATACCACCGTGATGAAGAAATATATGTGCTTGAATATGAAACAGATAATGATGAAATCAATGGAATAGAAAGCCATGAAGAAAGTAATGAAGAAACAGATAATATTGAAACCGATAGTGATGAGTAAAGAACTACAACAAGTTAATTATGATGAAGATATTACGGAACAACATAGAAATCAAAGAGCTATTTTTGATTTGCAAAAACATAATGAATTAAAATATGAAGGATTTACTTTGTCACCCGATAAAATAGTAGATAAGAAAAAATTTGACTTCACAAATTTAACAAAGTATTTTAAAAGGAAAAAGCAAGAATATCTAGTTATAGCAGATAGGGAACATGTTATAGATATAACCCAAGTACAAGGTAATACTAGAGTTCCTTTAATAACACAAGAAGTATTAAATGAAGAAATAACCAAAATTAACAATGCTTTAAAAAATAAACCAATTACATTTAGATTTGTAGAACTAGCGACCATTGAAATAATAATAAAAGCCTGTTTTAAAGAAGGAATAGATACTCCCTTAGAGTTAGAACTAGGCGATGACAGAATAAAAGAACCAAAGTAGAACAAGCTATTATAGCACAACTTAAAGGAAATCTTATTTATCGAAAGTAAGGTTCATAATTAAACCAAACTATTCTATAAGCTTAACCGACCAAAACATAGAAAAGGCATTAGTATTATATTGGATGCTAAGTGGAATAAATATGACCAACGGATCAAAAGTTATGACAAGACAATGTAAAAATGCTTATATTTTAACGAGACCAACATCAAATTTATACCAAAAATAAATTGAGACCAATTACTATAGACACCCCTTTTACGGATCTTATTTTACCTATAGAAAAAGGACTAAAATTATATTCAAAACCAAACTATGAAGATTTAGAAATAGTAAAGAAACGATTAAGTATTTCTCGATCTAAACGACAATTAACTGACAGTCTACCTATCCAACCAAAATCTTATGAACATTATATACTTATACAAATAGGAATAAAAAACCTAACAAAGACAAATAGACATCAACATTGAAAATAATTATATTCCATTAGAAAAACTATCTCCGAACATTAATGAGAATTTTAATAGGTTAATTACCCTAACAACAAAGATTGCACTACAAGATATAAACATTGAATATGTTATAACCTTAAATAACAAAATAATATTAGGAATAGATTTCTTAGAAAAAGTTAAGCCATGGAAAATAAACCAAGACTATTTTGAATTTACATATAATCAAACCCAATATAAAACTAAAACTATGAATGAATAACACTATACCCAACCTAATTGAATTAGTAAAATTACAAAAACAGTTAGAAATAGCAAACGAAGAAAAGGCTTATTTAAGTCAAAGGCTAAACTACATTAGATTTGCGGAATGTCATAGCCATAGTATACAATTATATTCTGAAAAGGAACAAGAGAAAACAAGAGACATAGAGATATTAGAACAACGACTACATAAAATGACAAATGACTTAGCAATTCTTAATAAAAATGAGTAATTTGACCTATATACTTATAAAAAATAATCTTTGATGGATACAAAAGTAGATATTATACACCAATGGTTGATACAGAGCACAACCAACAATAATGAAAGAAAATTGTTTACCGAATGGAAAAAATTAAACACACCATTTAGAATCAATGGATTTAATAACAACAGTAGTAACATTACCTTATACCAAATAAATGTAAAAATACAAATTTGGAATAAAATATTAATTATACCTAAAGTATATTGTTTCGAACTAATAGGAAAAGACATCATACTCGGAACTAACTTCCTTAACCAATATAAACCTTTTAGTATAGGTAAAGAATTTGTCACATTATTTACTCCTTGTAAACATAAGTTAAGAGCTAAAATAGTAAAAAATAGAGAAAGAATGCCAATAGAATGGGAAAAATGTAAAATAGGTGAAGAAACTCAAATAGTCCAAAAGATGACTACCAAGAAAGAAAATATTAATAACTTTGAAATTATAGAAATAGGTATACTCCATTTAGATAAGCTTACTCCTTTAAAAACTCAACTAGAAAAACTATGTAGTGATAACCCTTTAAAAAATTGGTATCAACATAAAACGGAAATACAAATGACATTAAAAGACCCGAATAGCATAATATCACAAAAACCCTTTAATAATACCCAAAGAGATGAAAAGGAATTCAAAATGCATATAACGGAACTATTAGCTGGCCAATTAATTAGGCCAAGTAACTCAAAACATAGTAGCAGTGCATTTATAGTTAATAATCATTCTGAACAAAAAAGAGGTAAAACACGAATGGTTATAGATTATCGAATTCTAAATGAAAAAACAATTACATATAATTACCCCATACCAAATAAGATACTTAAAATGAGACAAATACAAGGTTACAATTATTTTTCAAAGTTTGATTGTAAAAGTGGTTTTCACCAATTAAAATTAACCGAAGAATCTAAACAATTAACAGCATTCAAAGTCCCTAATGGATTTTATGAATGGAATGTATTACCTTTTGGATATAAAAATGCCCCAGGAAGATTCCAAGCATTCATGGATAAATATTTAAATCAACTATCAAATTGTGTAGTCTACATTGATGACATACTAATATATTCGAAAACTCAAGAAGAACATTATAAGTTATTAGAACAATTTATAGAAATCATTAAAACCAGTGGTATAGTATTAAGCAAAAAGAAAATGGAATTATTTAAAACTCAGATCGAATTCTTAGGATTTGAAATAGATAAAGCTGGAATAAAAATGCAAGACCATATAGCTCAAAAAATTATAGAGTTTCAACAAGAAATTAATACTAAAAAGGAACTACAAAAGTTCTTAGGAATAGTTAATCAAGTTAGAGAATTTATCCCTAAACTATCACAATATACTGAACCATTAACTAAGAAACTAAAGAAAGACTACGATTTTAGATGGAATGATACTGACAAAAAGACTTTGGAAAAAATTAAAGAATTAGTCAGAAAATTACCAAAACTAAGTTTTCCCGATGAAGACAAAGAATTTACATGGATAGTGGAAACAGATGCTAGTGAAACCAATAATGGCTACGGAGCAGTATTAAAATATAGATATAAAAATGATAAAAAAGAATATGTTTGCAGATATCACTCAGGAACATTTAAAGCAAATGAAATCAATTGGGATATAAATAAAAAAGAACTCAAAGCAGTAAAATATGGAATCAAAAAATTTGAATGTTATATAGTTTATAGTAAATTTATAATCGTAACGTATAATAGAACTGTTAAAAGTTGGCTAACCCAAAAATTGCGGATTCAATTACAAGGAAGGAGATAAACAGGATTGTAGCGAGATATTAATCAGGATGAGTTTACTATTGAATTACTAAATACCAAAGAAAACTGTTTTTGCGGACTATCTCTCAAGACATAGTTCAACAACCGATTATAGAAAATCGGGAACTCAAGATACAACTCAAAAAGATAATGGAAGAACTTGCTTCTATGAAAAGAGAAGCCACTTCCAAAGAATCCTAATATGGAGCAAGCGAGATATTGGCACTAGCCAAAATTATAAAAGCCGAGTTATCACAAGAAAAGTTAATCCCCTTTCAAACGAAGTATGTCCCTACAAACCTATAACCCCGATCAAGCCAATAATCCTACTCCAGTTATCAATGAAATAAACTTTCCAAGCTTAATACCGTATACTACTTCTTTTAAAGAAAAATTAACCCTAGGTACCAAACAAACAATGATCCCTCAAGTTCGCCAATATATAAATAATTTCTTACTTATTGCCAATAGGCTAAATACCTTCCCGTAAATAACCACAAAAGACCGCCATGGAGAAATCGAAGGCGGATATATTACTAACCCTTTAAAAAGGGTAAACGAGTTAATAGCGTTGCCCGGTTGCAATGCAAATTTAATCAAAGCAACTTATGATTATGGCCTTCTTAATTCAAGTATATACACCTTGAATGGAGAGGAGCTATCATCAATTCCCGAACTATATAAAGCGGCTAAAAGTTATTTGCATATTACAAAAATCTCCCATGATTTTTGTAAGATGCTATACCGCCCAGAGCGAGTTACTTCTTCGAGATAAAACAATGTATTAGGGTTGTTAAAATGGGTTGTACAACGCATTTTATCTTCCCCTGAAGAAATAAAGGCACAAACAAGAGTTAAACCACCATGAGATACCGCACCTCCTCGGGGAAAAGAGGGCCGTCAAGATAAAAGCAATCTATGAAGCCTTGATTACCATGGTCAAGACTTATGTTTGGATAAACCATAAGGAGTTAAACACACTAATTATCTCGCAAAGCACAAGATATGGCCATGATGCGATCGAAACTATTAAGACATGGATATGGAGCCCCTCCACCCGGATCAAGCGCCGCCATTACACGGTATTTACCAAGAAATTTTCTAACGTAAGATACTTTAAAGAGATATTGCGGTTGGATGCAACAAAATAATAACCACTCATGTAAGATGTGTGGAGTTAAGCGCATGACTGTACCAATAATCGAAGATATGGACAGCTATGAAGATAAGGCCGAATCATCTAACAACTGCGGTATCAACTACGGAGATAGAACACAAGATACAAGAATAAAACATCCGTCTACCAAGTTAAGCACCGTAGAATAGAGATATTTTATCATATAAACTTTGTAATAGTTACTACGTGACAAAAGATAGGCGGCTAACGCAAAAAATATGTGAATAGTGAATAGTGAACAGATTTTTACCGTAGCACTTTTCACCGTAGCAAATAGTGTTTTAAACAGTATGTAAATTTTGTACGAACCGTTGTAATCCTTTGCTTATAAATAAGAGCTTCGATGAAGCAAAATCATCGAAGGCACTTGCCTAACTACACTTCCACATTTCTTCTCTCAACTTTCCTTCTCTATCCTACTCAAACACACGCTTCACCCCACAACTGGTATCAGAGCTACTATTCATAAGCCTATTATTCACCGTCTATCCCAGAGTTATACTCGTAGAAGATATTTCACAAGTAACTATGGAAGCAGATAAGGTAATCTCTTTCCTTATGAACCGAATATAAATTCAATCCCCTAGTTTATAATAATACTGAGATCTCGTTAAGATGATTCTATAATTTCATATAGGATGTATGCTATCTTAATTATGCTTTCCCCGATTAAGTAAAATCATGTTTAGAAACCAAGAGACAATTGGTAGCGGGGAGCCCGTTTAGCCGTTGAGAATGAGAAGGCGTTGAGGGCGTGATGCATAAAACCTATGTGGTGAGGTTGAAAAACATGAATTTATTTAATTCTGCTTAAGTGCTTAAGGGTTGTCAAAGCGGATTAGCAGTACTTATATGAAAGTTGATAGAATTGTTATTAACCGATTAAGGTTTATTATGAGCAAAAGGGATTGAGTCTTAAAAAACAGTTCATAAAGACACGTGATGTTTACCTATCTACTTGAATTGTTTATTTGCTTACATATTTGCTTAATTATTTACTTGATCGGTATGAATTCTCAAATAATGAATGTTAGATTACGAATTGAATGTATGAATTATGCTTTACAATTTAAAATCAATAGCTTAAAAGAACAACTAAGAATTTCTCTTCATCACTCAGCTAGAATAGAAGATCTTGAATTAGCCAATATTGTACTGAATTTATTAGAAAAAGAACACAATAAGATAAATGAACTTATACAAGTACAACTAGAAATTGAAAAATTAATAGATTTCCTAAAACAACTAGAACTTAGACAATCACTAATAGAATTTGAACAATTAATAA
Source organism: Beta corolliflora (assembly GCA_947648045.1). Taxonomy (NCBI): domain Eukaryota; kingdom Viridiplantae; phylum Streptophyta; class Magnoliopsida; order Caryophyllales; family Amaranthaceae; genus Beta; species Beta corolliflora. The sequence continues at coordinate 436,787 of CANSZD010001876.1, read as the reverse complement.
TTTCAATATGACTAAATCACAACTTAAAAACGCCTTAGAAGACATTGAAATGCGACAAAATATGTTAAATTTTCGGATACGGATCCAACAAGATATAATAGATGAATACGAAGACTATTTATATGAAGCTAATAGAAGAAAAGATATTGAACTAAGAGATGCCTTAAGGAAATATCTAGCTAATCTACAAAACAAGAAAAATAAAAACTTAATAGCTAAACAAGAACTTAGAGATTTACAAAATTCATTATACATATGAGTACTAAATCACAAATAAAAGAAACTACCAGACGAGTTAATCGTGACTATTTCATATCAACTATACAAGCTGATATAAAAAATTTGGAATTAAGAAATCAAAAACAAATAGCTATCATAAATAAAATACAAATACTAGAACAAGCAACATTAAATAATAATCGTAATCATGAAGAAATAGACAAAGAGCTAAAACCTTTTGACGACCAAATAGACTTGCTAAATATAAAAATAAAAGAACAAGAGGACATAGCTAACAAAGTAACGTAAGATTTTATTAATTATACATTAGATAAAAAACCAACCTTATACATATGAGTGAACTAGAAAACGAAGAACATCTTGGAATTAATCTAAAAATTATTAATACAAATATTTTATTAATTATAAAATTACTAAAAGAAAATAAAAATAAACTAGACAAGCCGGAGTCAAGTAATACTAAGTTACCAATTGAATTAGAGGAACAAGGCTATGAAATATTAGAAAAGAAGATTACTAAAGAATATTCACGATTATTTCAGAATTACTTTTGAGAAAGAAAATAGAAGTAGAATATGAACGAGTAATTAAACAAGAATAATGAATAAAAACGAAAAAACTATTGAAGAAGAAATTATTAGATACCCTGATGGTCCATTTAAAATACATAAGACTAATCAAAATAGACTATTTGCAGAAATTAGTAATGGCACATTTTATTTAATTAAAGATCGAAAACAAATGATTCTAGAAAATGAATTTGATAGAGAAAGAAGATTAGCACTAGAACATAATCTAGTACAACTGACAAACATAGAATGTAGTTATCGGACAACAAAACAATTAACGATATTTATAAAAAATTAGAAAAACTAGAAAAGAAATATGATGAAAGAATGAGAAAAATGGAAGAATCTATTAAAATAATACATCTTAATACCAAACAAATACTAGACAAAGTCTATAGAGTAGAAAATAATTTTAATGAAGAAATACAAAATCTTAGAATAGAATATAGTAATAAAATTGATAAAATCGAAGAACAACTTATAAGTAATATAAAAAACAATAATGAAATATCTGAAATCCATGAATCAGATAACGAAACTCTAAATAATACTTGTTATAGAAGCCTTAACTACGTGACATTGAACGACTTGAAGTAAACGATATAAATGTGTTGCGGGACAGTGATGAAACTTGTTCGAACAATCCAGTCAAGAGTTTAGATATTCAAATTATTCAAAACAGACTTTAACTCGGATAAAGATAAAGAAATTAACGTACTTACAAAAGTCTACAGAGATAGAGACTATGATTATATGGAAACTGATAGAAGTTATAATCTTAACTGATACCAGTTGTGGGGTGAAGCGTGTGTTTGAGTAGGATAGAGAAGGAAAGTTGAGAGAAGAAATGTGGAAGTGTAGTTAGGCAAGTGCCTTCTGATGATTTTGCTTCATCAGTAAGCTCTTATTTATAAGCAAAGGATTACAACGGTTCGTACAAAATTTACATACTGTTTAAAACACTATTTGCTACAGTGAAAAGTGCTACAGTAAAAGTACTGTTCACTATTCACTATTCACATATTTTTTGCGTTAGCCGCCTATCTTTTGTCACGTAGTAACTATTACAAAGTTTATATGATAAAATATCTCTATTCTACGATTTAACTTGGTAGACGAGATGTTTTATTCTTGTATGTTTGTGTTCTATCTCTGTAGTTGATACCGCAGTGTTAGATGATTCAGCCTTATCTTCATAACTGTCCATATCTTCGATTATTGGTACAGTCATCTGCTTAACTCCACACATCTTACATGAGTGGTTATTATTTTGTTGCATCCAACTGCAATATCTCTTTAAAGTATCTTCTGTTAGAAAATTTCTTGGTAAATACCGTGTAACTGGCGCTTGATCTGGGTGGAGCAGGCTCCATATCCATGTCTTAATAGTTTCGATCGCATCATGGCCATATCTTGTGCTTTGCGAGATAATTAGTGTGTTTAACTCCTTATGGTTTATCCAAACATAAGTCTTGACCATGGTAATCAAGGCTTCATAGATTGCTTTTATCTTGACGGCCCTCTTTTCCCTGAGGAGGTCTGGTATCTCATGGTGGTTTAACTCTGGCTGTGCCTTTATTTCTTCAGGGAAGATAAAATGCGTTGTACAACCCATTTTAACAACCCTAATACATTGTTTTATCTCAGAAGAAGTAACTTCGCTCAGGGCGGTATAGCATCTTACAAAAATCATGGGAGATTTTGTAATATGCAAATAACTTTTAGCTGCTTTATATAGTTCAGGAATTGATGATAGCTCCTCTCCATTCAGTGTATATACTGAATTAAGAAGGCCATAATCATAAGCTGCTTTGATTAAATTTGCATTGCAACCAGTGCAACGCTTATTAACTCGTTTACCCTTTTTAAAGGGTTAGTAATATATCCGCCTTCGATTTCTCCATGGCGGTCTTTTGTGGTTATTTCTGGGAAGGTATTTAGCCTATTGGCAATAAGTAAGAAATTATTTATATATTGGCGAACTTGAGGGATCATTGTTTGTTTGGTACCTAGGGTTAATTTTTCTTTAAAAGAAGTAGTATCTGGTATTAAGCTTGGAAAGTTTATTTCATTGATAACTGGAGTAGGATTATTGGCTTGACTGGGGTTATAGGTTTGTAGGGACATACTTCGTTTGAAAGGGGGATTAACTTTTCTTGTGATAACTCGGCTTTTATAATTTTGGCTAGTGCCAATATCTGCTTGCTCCATATTAGGATTGCTGGAAGTGGCTTCTCTTTTCATAGAAGCAAGTTCTTCCATTATCTTTTTGAGTTGTATCTTGAGTTCCTGATTTTCTATAATCGGTTGTTGAACTATGTCTTGAGAGATAGTCTCAAAAAACGTTTTCTTTGGTATTTAGTAATTCAATAGTAAACTCATACTGATTAATATCTGCTACAATCCCGTTTATCTCCTTCCTTGTAATTGAATCCCTGCAATTTTTGGGGTTAGCCAACTTTTAACAATTCTATTATCTCGTTCCGATTATAAATTTACTATAAACTATATAACATTCAAATTTTTTGATTCCATATTTTACTGCTTTGAGTTCTTTTTTATTTATATCCCAATTGATTTCATTTGCTTTAAATGTTCCCGAGTGATATCTCGCAAACATATTCTTTTTTATCATTTTTATATCTATATTTTAATACTTGCTCCGTAGCCATTATTGGTTTCACTAGCATCTGTTTCCACTATCCATGTAAATTCTTTGTCTTCATCGGGAAAACTTAGTTTTGGTAATTTTCGACTAATTCTTTAATTTTTTCCAAAGTCTTTTTGTCAAGATATCATTCCATCTAAAATCGTAGTCTTTCTTTAGTTTCTTAGTTAATGGTTCAAGATATTGTGATAGTTTAGGGATAAATTCTCTAACTTGATTAACTATTCCTAAGAACTTTTGTAGTTCCTTTTTAGTATTAATTTCTTGTTGAAACTCTATAATTTTTTGAGCTATATGGTCTTGCATTTTTATTCCAGCTTTATCTATTTCAAATCCTAAGAATTCGATCCGAGTTTTAAATAATTCCATTTTCTTTTTGCTTAATACTATACCACTTGGTTTTAATGATTTCTATAAATTGTTCTAATAACTTATAATGTTCTTCTTGAGTTTTCGAATATATTAGTATGTCATCAATGTAGACTACACAATTTGATAGTTGATTTAAATATTTATCCATGAATGCTTGGAATCTTCCCTGGGGCATTTTTATATCCAAAAGGTAATACATTCCATTCATAAAATCCATTAGGGACTTTGAATGTCGTTAATTGTTTAGATTCTTCGGTTAATTTTAATTGGTGAAAACCACTTTTACAATCAAACTTTGAAAAATAATTGTAACCTTGTATTTGTCTCATTTTAAGTATCTTATTTGGTATGGGGTAATTATATGTAATTGTTTTTTCATTTAGAATTCGATAATCTATAACCATTCGTGTTTTACCTCTTTTTTGTTCGAATGATTATTAACTATAAATGCACTGCTACTATGTTTTGAGTTACTTGGCCTAATTAATTGGCGCCTAATAGTTCCGTTATATGCATTTTGAATTCCTTTTCATCTCTTTGGGTATTATTAAAGGGTTTTTGTGATATTATGCTATTCGGGTCTTTTAATGTCATTTGTATTTCCGTTTTATGTTGATACCAATTTTTTAAAGGGTTATCACTACATAGTTTTTCTAGTTGAGTTTTTAAAGGAGTAAGCTTATCTAAATGGAGTATACCTATTTCTATAATTTCAAAGTTATTAATATTTTCTTTCTTGGTAGTCATCTTTTGGACTATTTGAGTTTCTTCACCTATTTTACATTTTTCCCATTCTATTGGCATTCTTTCTCTATTTTTTACTATTTTAGCTCTTAACTTATGTTTACAAGGAGTAAATAATGTGACAAATTCTTTACCTATACTAAAAGGTTTATATTGGTTAAGGAAGTTAGTTCCGAGTATGATGTCTTTTCCTATTAGTTCGAAACAATATACTTTAGGTATAATTAATATTTTATTCCAAATTTGTATTTTTACATTTATTTGGTATAAGGTAATGTTACTACTGTTGTTATTAAATCCATTGATTCTAAATGGTGTGTTTAATTTTTTCCATTCTGGTAAACAATTTTCTTTCATTATTGTTGGTTGTGCTCCTGTATCAACCATTGGTGTATAATATCTACTTTTGTATCCATCAAAGATTATTTTTATAAGTATATAGGTCAAATTACTCATTTTTATTAAGAATTGCTAAGTCATTTGTCATTTTATGTAGTCGTTGTTCTAATATCTCTATGTCTCTTGTTTTCTCTTGTTCCTTTTCAGAATATAATTGTATACTATGGCTATGACATTCTGCAAATCTAATGTAGTTTAGCCTTTGACTTAAATAAGCCTTTTCTTCGTTTGCTATTTCTAACTGTTTTTGTAATTTTACTAATTCAATTAAGCTGGGTATAGTGTTATTCATTCATAGTTTTAGTTTTATATTGGGTTTGATTATATGTAAATTCAAAATAGTCTTGGTTTATTTTCCATGGCTTAACTTTTTCTAAGAAATCTATTCCTAATATTATTTTGTTATTTAAGGTTATAACATATTCAATGTTTATATCTTGTAGTGCAATCTTTGTTGTTAGGGTAATTAACCTATTAAAATTCTCATTAATGTTCAGAGATAGTTTTTCTAATGGAATATAATTATTTTCAATGTTGATGTCTATTTGTGCTGTTAGGTTTTTTATTCCTATTTGTATAAGTATATAATGTTCATAAGATTTTGGTTGGATAGGTAGACTGTCAGTTAATTGTCGTTTAGATCGAGAAATACTTAATCGTTTCTTTACTATTTCTAAATCTTCATAGTTTGGTTTTGAATATAATTTTAGTCCTTTTTCTATAGGTAAAATAAGATCTGTAAAAGGGGTGTCTATAGTAATTGGTCTCAATTTATTTTTGGTATAAATTTGATGTTGGTCTGTTAAAATATAAGCATTTTTACATTGTACCTGTCATGACTTTTGATCCGTTGGTCATATTTATTCCACTTAGCATCCAATATAATACTAATGCCTTTTCTATGTTTTGGTCGGTTAAGCTTATAGAATAGTTTGGTTTAATTATGAACCTTACTTTCCGATAAATAAGATTTCCTTTAAGTTGTGCTATAATAGCTTGTTCTACTCGGTTCTTTTATTCCGTCATCGGCTAGTTCTAACTCTAAGGGAGTATCTATTCCTTCTTTAAAACAGAGCTTTTATTATTATTTCAATGGTCGCTAGTTCTACAAATCTAAATGTAATTGGTTTATTTTTTAAAGCATTGTTAATTTTGGTTATTTCTTCATTTAATACTTCTTGTGTTATTAAAGGAACTCTAGTATTACCTTGTACTTGGGTTATATCTATAACATGTTCCCTATCTGCTATAACTAGATATTCTTGCTTTTTCCTTTTAAAATACTTTGTTAAATTTGTGAAGTCAAATTTTTTCTTATCTACTATTTTATCGGGTGACAAAGTAAATCCTTCATATTTTAATTCATTATGTTTTTGCAAATCAAAAATAGCTCTTTGATTTCTATGTTGTTCCGTAATATCTTCATCATAATTAACTTGTTGTAGTTCTTTACTCATCACTATCGGTTTCAATATTATCTTGTTTCTTCATTACTTTCTTCATGGCTTTCTATTCCATTGATTTCATCATTATCTGTTTCATATTCAAGCACATATATTTCTTCATCCGGTGGTATATTGGTTTTTCCTAATTCATATTCGCTATATGGAGCTCAATGAAATTTATACTTTTGTTATTTTTAGTATTATTTCTATTTGTCTTTGTTTTGCATTCCTTTGCTATATGACCTATTTGTCCACAATTATAACATTTACATCTTTTGGGGTTTTTAGCATATTTATAAATTCTTCTTTTAATAAAGTAATTTTTATTTGATCTTTTCTTATTTTTATATTTACCATATGGTCTCGAATTTTTTATATCGTCTTTGCATTAATTTAGGTCTTTTTGCTTTATATTTTTTGTTTAATTTGTGGCAACCAAATTTAGGCGTTTCATATTTTTCACAACAATCGCTTATTTTGGCTTGTTTTCTAAATGCCTTTTGGTTATTGACTTCAATACAATAATTCTTATACCATGTTTGTAGGAATGATATTTGTTCACCTAAAGTTCCTGTTTTAGGTTCCAGTATAGTATGCTTCTTGCACCATAATGTTTATAGGTATTGGTAATTTTTCAAAATATAATTTTCGAAATACAGCTAGTTGTTCAGGGGTTTCGGTTCCTAATTCATAATAATTCATTTGGAATGCACAATTATATTTATTTAAATCTTCTGGACACATAGAACATATTTGCATATTATATAGTTGGGACTTACAATATTCTTTCTTGGCTTCGCATATTTTAAATCGCATTTGGATTACCAAATTCTCTTCGAATTATTTTTTTCATATTTCTTTAACATTTGAATTGGATCCGTCATTTCCGTTCCTTCTATCTTAGTACTTCGTAGTTCCGTTAATTCTAATATGCCTATATTAGTTAAATAGCTTTTAGCTATTCCTCGTTATTGTAGCTTCAATATAATTAGTCTTTGCACTAACATGTATTTTTGCTTCAATTAATTTTGCGGTTATCCTAGATATCCAATTTTGTATGTCTATTTCAGCGTTTATAGAACAATCTAAATTTAAGGTTTCTCCGATTGATTATCTCTAGGTATGTAGTCGTTTTCTATTTTACTTCGATATTTCCATATATGGTCGTTATTTTTATGCTTATAATCATATTTTTTCTTTTTAAAGGTTGGTTTATAACTTCTATCGGTTTCCATATAATCATAGTCTCTATCTCTCGTAGACTTTTGTATGTATATATGTATATGTATATGTATATGTATATGTATATATATATGTATATATATATGTATATATATATATATATATATATATATATATATGTATATATATATATATATATATATATATATATATATATATATATATATATATATATATATATATATGTATATGTATATGTATATGTATATGTATATGTATATATATGTATATGTATATGTATATGTATATATGTATATATATATATATATATATATATATATATATATATATATGTATATGTATATGTATATGTATATATATATATATATATATATATATATATATATATATATATATATATATATATATATATATATATATATATATATATATATATATATACATATACATATATATATATATATGTATATGTATATATATATATATGTATATGTATATATATATATATGTATATGTATATATATATATATGTATATATATATATATATATATATATATATATATATATATATATATATATATATATATGTATAAGTTCATATGAGAACCACTCTTATGGTGAGAACCATGAGAACCACTCATTTTTCCTTATTTTACTAAGATTTTTCTCATTTCACAATTTTTTTGCTCATTTAACATTTTTATGCTCATTTCACAATGTGTTTGCTCATTTTACGTTTTAGTTATTTTACGTTTTTGCTCATTTAACTTGTTTATGCTAATTTTACATTTTTTTGTCATTTTACATTTTTGCTTATTTTAAGTGGTTCTCACCATAAGAGGGTTCTCATTAGAACCCAACCCTATGTATATATATACATGTATGTATATACATACATGACATACATATATATATATACATATATATACATAACTCGGGCTCTCTTTTTTGGGCTATTTTTAAACAATTTAATACAAATAAACATATTAATACTCATTAAGCTAATGCTAATTGTAGCATGTCCTACCTTTTCAGTACTCTTATATATATATAAATCTCATCAAATTTTCATAACCTCCGTAATTAATAGTACTATCCCAATTTAATTACACCGGTTATATTCTTACACATTAACCTAAATTTTAAAAAATAAGATTGTATCTTATTATTTTGGGTAAATTGGCGCGAACAACACCAATTATTAGTTTGGTGCACAAAACAGCACGAACTAAACGAGGTGCGGTGCACAACACAAACTTCATAAGGTGGGTGCACGAAACAACATAAATGAAGATTTTGGCCTGAGATCCCATTTAAGCCGGGAAATCTTTAATATTTTAATATATTTAGGGAATCTTTCCTACTTAATTAGTTTGCCATTTTTAAAGGCAAACTAATTAAGTGGGAGAGATTCCCTAAATATATTAAAATATTGAAAATTCCTCGGCTTAAATGGAATCTCAAGCCAAAATCTTCATTTGTGTTGTTTCGTGCACCCACCTTATGAAGTTGGTGTCGTGTAGTGCACCTTGTTTGGGCCAAGTGCTTTGTGCACCAAAACCAATAGTTGGTCTTTGCTCAAGGCAATTATTCCTATTATTTTTAAGTAATTATATATTTATATATATGTACTCGCTTGAAGCCGAGGGTTAAATTGATGAATAATTTATATCATAATTTACTATGTAGAAAATTTGAAAGGAATTGGAAGATCATTTCCTGTGCACAATTTAATGCCTATAACTCTTTTTCCCCACTTCTCTTAAGTATTTGATTTAAGACTTCAAATTCACATTGGTAAATCATCCGGGGTATCGCCCTCGTCAACATATAGTTTGCATACATAATGCCAATTGTGACTTGTGCTTTTGAGTATAATCATGGAGTAATATATCTCTATTCTATATGTCAACTCCTGACCCTTTGGTGTCCACCCTTAATTACCTAAATACCCCCATAACAAACCAAAATTATAGAATCTACCACAATTTTAATTCAAAAATGAAAAGTAAAATAAGAAAAAAAATAGATCACCAAGAAACTGCACGGCAGTTTACTAATTGCACCAGTTAACCTTTTAAAAAAACTTGCAACCACAATAATTTATCTGCTCCTCTAAACCACGCATAACTCCATGACAGTTTATTCTGCCTCATGCCTTGATCTTCTTCCTCTTCTCCCTTCAATTATGCAGACCACAATACCACAACCAAAACACAATCCCATAAACTATTACAAAAAAAAACCAAGATGTTTGAATTGTGTTCCTGCAAACCTTACGTGTAAAACCCCAACACAGTTGAATTCTCGCCGTCGGTGAAATTGTGGTAGCGCGACGCGTGGGAGATTGGGAGTCCAAAGTGAAGAACGATTGTTTAAGGCTCTAACTATTCATCTTCAACAGTACCATATGGGTTGAATGATAAGGATTTGGTGTGCCTTTTTATCTCACAACTATAAGTGTCTCATTATCTCTCTCTCTAGATTCTTATCATTTACAAAATTCAAATTAGTGCTATTTTTTTATTTTAATTACTACAAGATATATATTTTTTTGGTAAACAAAGCCTACTACAAGATATATGTGAATTTGTGTTTGTGACAGTAGTTCTTCGCGACATAATTTAAGGAGTTTGGCCACACATGGAGTTATTTAAGGTTATCTAAGGGTGCAACAGTAGATTTATTTTTAAGGAATTGTCTACTTTCTTTGTTATTACGTTATTGCACTATTAATATATTTTTCTTTGAGGAGAGTTTGTGAGTGATTTAAATTATTTTAGATTATTAGATATAATTACTCAATTAGTTTTAACTTTATATATACTTTCGCACGCATCGCGTGCATACAAGACTAGTATAATATATATTAACTACTCCCCAGTCCCAAAAATACTCTTGACACTTATCAAGCGCACGTTTTAGATGATAAAGTTGTTTGGTTACCAATTGTTATTTTATTGAAAAGGTAGATGTAATAGGAGTTAGGAATTAGTAAAAGTAGTATTATTTTATTTTAAGGAGATAGAGTGTGGGCCATGGTTAGAGTTAGTGGGTAGTAGGAATGATATTATTTTATTTGGAGGAGAGAGAGAGTCATGCGATACGCTAAAAGGTAAGCAGGCGTTTAAAATAATAAATGGGCCATATCCAAAAATAGAAGTGTAAAGAAGAGATTTGGCATAATGAAAAAAGAAAAGATTAAAGAAAGATTATGGGACGGATTGAATATTATTTTAGTAGTTTATATACTTCCCTCTTCTCTCTTTGTTCTTCCCGTATCTCTCATTTGGAAATTTCATATTGTTCTCCTTTGTTTTGAATCACTCCATATATAGCCTACATTGTGGACAAAATAAGCTCATATAATTTTTTTATTCCATCCATGTCCCTTGTTTAAAACTGCGTGGGATCGCTTTATTTAATGTTTGATTGATTTCTTGTCTTTCCTCATAACTCATCGATAAATAATTTTCTCTTAATTCTAGCCATTTTGGATTATATTTGATTATCTCTCTCTTCTAATACTAATTCTCCTCTCGTCTCTCATTATATCATCCTCTCTCTCTTTCTTTTGTTTAAACTGGAAAACTCAAGAACACTCTATCTTTCAACGAAAACACTCTCTCTCCACTGAAATTTTCAATTTTTTGTGTGTTAATTTTGTTGCATTTCGCTCAATTTATGTTTGCAATATAAAATCCCAGCCCCTCTAAAATTTGAGTGAAAAACAATTGATTGTATTTGGTATCCTCTACTTTTTTTTGAGTTCTTTGTTTATTTTCTAGGTCTTGATTGTCTTCTTCACACTACATAGTTATAGACCAATAAAATGGGATAAGCATTCTGAATATGATGATTTTGAGGCGGAATCTGTAGGTTTTTCCCAATTTTTGCACCGATTTACTCCTTTTTTGGGCTAAATTCGCGTCTTCTTTCACTTGATTTCTTGGTTCATTTTTAGGTTTGAGATTCGCGATTTCTATTTGTGATTCGATCTTCTTGTAACGATTATTTCTATCTCATGATATATCCCCTGATGATGTTGTTGATAGAGGTGTAAATGAGACGAGACAACTCGTGAGATACTCGAAATCGAATCAGTTAATATTCGGTCAAAGCTCAACTTGAGTGAGCTCGAATCGAACTTTACTTGAGATGTTGGCGAGTCGAATTGAGCAACTCAATACTCGACTCGAAAACTCGTGATAAGCTTAAATACCCAATTATTTATAGCAAATTACCTAAATTCAACATATTTTCTACCTTAGGGTTGTTTTTAATATGAGACACTTGCAAGCTACTCGAGATCTATTTAGTCAAAATTCGACTCGGTCAAAACTCGACTTAACTCGAGCTCACTTGAAATACTTATTAGTGAAATCGAGCTAACTCAAACTCGAACTCAACTCGCATCATTTACACCCCTAGTTGTTGATGTTGCCACTAATAAAGGTGGAACTTGAGTCAACCAGTCAATAACTTATTTTCGACGGAAAATTTAAAAATTTTCCCCAATCATCATCCTATCCATGTAATGTTAGATGATTTGTTGATAAAGAGCTCTTCCTAAGAGCACCATTATTCATGATCAGAAAAAAAAGATCATCCCAATCCCTCTATAACTTTCTTTCTCTATAAATATCACCTCCACAATCTTTTCCCAACCATCCTCCTTAACAATGAACAAAAAAAAATCATCACAACAATTTTTTTTCTCTCTTTTACTTTTTGACTATACCCAACTATTTTTTCTCTCTCATCACCCAATCACCATTATATAATATGTTTATCATTTATTTCTTACTAATATGAAATATTCATAAATGATTAATACACATTATTAAAAAAATAATTAATTGAACTAAATGCACGTTGAGATTTGTTTTAATATTTTAATGATTTTTTTAAATGTGAAAATGGAAGAGATTTGATATAAAAGCAAAATAAGAGGAAATTGGTAAAATAGCTGGAAAAAAGTGTAAGAAATACTGCAAAATGAGTCTCTATTTGTAGAGTTCGAAAAAATTGATCCATCGGTAATTTTTTTCAAATATCGCATTTTGAATATTTACCAAAACATTATTTTCTCTCTCCAACCAAATTCTGCCAAGTGGCATAATTATATTTGGTGTGTCAAGAAGCCAGCAAGTGAGTATTTGTAAGCCAAAAAAATTCATTTGTGGGCATAATTATATTGGATTTATCAAGAAGCCAACAAGTGAGTATTTGTACGCCAAAAAACTTCAGAAGGTCATTGGGGAAATGCAAAAAAAATTATTTTGTTTTGTGGGCCCCACCTAACAATCAGCTATGTTTTCGATCGCCCCACGCCTCCGAACCATTTCAATCGACGCACGATCTTATTCTCAGCCATTATTAAAGGTCCAAAAATAAAAGATTGACATCACAATTTTTCTTTTTCAATTATTGTTAAGGATAGTTTAAGTGTATTTCTAGTGATCCGTGTAGTTCACCCATTTGTTCATTAATAAGAAAATTATTCCATATATATGCCCCTTCAAATTTCAATATGTATGTGCACTCTACTCTGATAAGATGAAAAACTAAAAAGTAAATGTGCTTTTGTATCCGTGCAACAATCATCTAACGGCTGTAATTTTTTTTTAATATTATAATCTGGAAAGGAGGATGATGGAAGAAACTAGAGGTGTCAAAAACTGGGCCGACCCACGGGTGAACCCGCATGCGACCCAGACCCAACCTGTTCCGAGCCGAGAGTGGTCGGTTAGAAAGCCGATCCATCGTCCATCCGTGCCCAGTTGAACCCATGGAATTAGTAACCCAACCTGGACTGGGCTGACCTAGGTGGACCCGGGCCGGCTGCACCGCTAACAACGCACCTGCACCCAACCTCGTTTCGACCCAAAACTAACCCGCACCCAACTTCACCCGCCAATGACCTAGTTAAACCCACCCAGTTTGTCACCCAACCCGGGTCTGAGACCCGATCCAGTTGTGACCCAACCCAGTTATCACCCAACCCAATTACCACCCGACCCAACTAAACCCGACCCAAAACCATTCCGACCCAATACAACCTGACCCAAAACCATTCGGACCCAACTTCACCATGTTATACAGATATAGGTGGCTGTGTGGATGTGAATGAAGAATTATGAGTGGATTTAATCATTTAGATCTGAATAGCTACTATGTCTTTACCAAACCCAATACTACTATGTCTTTAGATCTGAATAGCTAAAGAATCATTTAAAACCAAATTTTAGCACTTCAAATTATTCACAACATTGATCACATCAACACATATCCATATGAGAATCAAAATAAATATATGGACAGGAGAAGTAGTACATTATATGATAACCAAATTTAAAAAAATCTGATCTAAATAATATTCTCAAAATTTACATCAAAGATTTCAAAATAAAGCTTGTTGATGGGGTATGTAGTTTTTCATTTGCAAACGTACACCTGCCAGCAAAATGAAAAAAAGAAGAAGTTAGAGCCATAAGAAGTAAAACCAGCTGCCTAGCATCAGAAACATCTATGGAGCAGATTCTTTAGCACTTGAAACAAGATGAGATGCACAAAGTACACGGCAAAAAGTGTAACAAGAGGATGAAAGAAAAACCTCAATTAATTAAAAAATATTATAATATCAGCCATGAACTTTTTCATCCGTAACGAATCTGGAAATGATTACCTAACAACAAACAAAGGGAAGTGAGTAAGAATTTCCATTTCAAAACAATATGTTAGCGGAAAATTGATGCAAAGTATATATAAAAAGAAATGAACAGCATTAATGAAATAGAATTTAGTAATAGTATAAACTATAAATCATGAATATGGTTTTACCATAACAGAAGGGCATCATTGAACATTTATACTGATTTCCGTCTAAATCTTCTTGCAACACCGGACACCCTTACCATTGAAATTCAAGAGCTTTCCATTTGAAAGACCCTTATTTATATTGCAGAGGAGTTATCTACAATGGTGGAATCTACTAAATTTTTAGAAGTATCTGAGATGAGGAGAGGTGATTAGCATTTAATATACTAACATGAGGAGAAGGTGGTTCTCAAATAATGGGTAGGCAGTTTGAATAAGAGATGGAGAGATAGATTAGAAGATAGGAAAATAGAGGCGGCAACATATTTTCATTTCCGCGCGCTATGGAACTTTTTAAAAAAAAATAAAACCCTGTTTTTGTTTTCAAAAAGAAAATCCAATATTGCCCTGTTTTTTAAAAGCTGGTAGCGGAAAGTTTTGGATATATTCCCTCCGTTTACATATTACATTGATACATTAAATAATCCAGTACACAAATTATTAGAATAAATGAATTAATTTTATTGAAATTTGACAAATTGGCATTCGCATTCTCCTAATAAGTTCTCATTCCATCTCGCTCTAACCTAACACTATTCCTAGGCATCTCATATTAATCTAGTCATCCTTTCTCTTCTCCTTCCTTTGTTTTCTTTGATTCTCGAACTAAAACAGACAATTTCAAAAATAACCCGACAGTCTTACCGAACGGATTAAGCTAGTCACTAAATGGATTAAACTAGTCATTGAATGAGTTAAATAATATGATTAGTGAATAGATTAAATTGGTCACGAAATAGATTAAACTGGTCCCTAAATAGACTAAACTAGTCACTATATTAAGAAAGGTGACATGTTCTCTTGTTAATATTGGGTTTGGGTCGTGCCTAATTTTAAATTAAAAGTAGGCGATCTCTTACAAGACCAACTAATAATTGGAGTGTTGTTATCTTGATTTAGGTTATCGATTCACATTAATACAATAATATAATAATTTAATAAGCCCCTCCCTTCTATTTGATACTAACTTGTTTCACTTCAATATTATGCTTCTAATTCAAAATGGAGCACTGTTATCTTCAATTATCTTACGAGCTTATATTGATACATTCATTTATTTTAACATCAATGTCTTTCAGTTTGGCTTAGATGTATGAGTCTAAAAAAATAATTATAACTTGTTAACAATGAACTTAAATGGAGTATCTTATCTTGATTTAGCTTAACTTATTTACAATCACATTGATTTAGTAATCCAATATCAATTTGTTTCACTCCAAAATTATGTTTTAAAATCAAAATGGATACAACTTAATCTTACTTGTTCCATGAACAATGAAAGTCGAACAATTTTATAATTACGATGCTTTCATAAATGTCAACCTAATAAAATATTAATGACAACATAATAACTTCATCACTTCATGTCTCCATCTTCGTACGATCATACTTTAGTCCTTATGGTTGTTACTTGAATACTTGTTAGACATGTTAGTTGTCACAAATGACAAATCCAAACTAGTAGTACCAACTCTATGTATTAATCATGTGATCATTCATTCATTTGATGATTGATATTTGAATATTTGATATTTTGATAATGATTAAATTCAATAACTTTAAATCTTTAATGTGTATGTAATAATGCAATTATGCAAATATGCAATCATAAATAAGAATAACCCGATGGGCAATAGCCAGCAATAATATAACTATGTAAATTATAAGTCTTAGTTTAGTAACTTTTTAAATTAGTAATATAAGTATCAATGTATTATCACAAAATTCACAATATTGACTCAATCACAATTCACAATATCAGTATATCACTATATCACATGTTAATTGTTATAACATTCGACTTCGTAACTTAATATATATATAATATAATATATGAAACGCCAAAACGGCAATTGTAAACATTAGGCTCTCCAAGAGTCCAAGTCCGCCCGAAAGACGGCTACATCCAAACAAACTCCACCTAAGTTATTCTGAAAGCCAGCTTAAGGCCTTAAGCCAACCCAATCGCACCCGATGTCGCCTTGTTTCGAGAGACGATTCATTTCGACCCAAGTCATTTCGAGAGCCGATTTGTTCCGACCCAAGTCAATACGTCGCCGGTTTGAGGCTTCAGCCGACCCAAGTCCTATCGTGAGCCGATTTATTCCGACCCAAGTCATTCCGAAAGCCAATTTCTTCCGACCCAAGTCATTCCGAAAGCCTATTTATTCTGACCCAAGTCATTTCGATACCGATTTCTTCCGACCCAAGTCATTCCTAAAGCTTATTTATTCCGACCCAAGTTATTACGATACCGATTTCTTCCGACCCAAGTCATTCCGCAAGCCGATTTCTTTCGACCCAAGTCATTCCGAAAGCCGATTTCTTCCGACCCAAGTCATTCCGAAAGCGGATTTCTTCCGACCCAAGTTATTCCGCAAGCCGGTTTATTCCGACCCAAGTTATTCCGAAAGCCGATTTGGGCCGACTTCACCTTATTCCATTCCGACCCAAATTCACCCAACCCAGATACCGACCGACCCAGTCCTAGCCGACCCAGTTCCGAGAGCCCCTCACCCAGTTGAACCCGACCCAAGTCCACCCGACACACCCAATTCCGACCCATGGCACACTCTCACCCAGATTATTCCGACCCAAATTATTCCGACCCAGGTTGGGTCAATCCAAACCCACCCAGTGGCCTAGATTGACACCACTAGAAGAAACTTTGTTCTTTTTTTAAATACTTTCTCTCTCATGTAAATAGGAGAATCACATCCATTTTTAATATTATATTAGTTTCTATCCCGAATCAAAATAGGAATAACAAAATAGAACGGAGGAAATATATAGATAATCATGACAAATGAAATAGTCAAGTACATATTATTCTATACATTAACATATTAACTATTCTAACTAAATGAGAACAAAGAAATTTCTAGTGCTGCGGTTTCTACTTTCTAGCACCAATCCAACAACAGACTGTAAAAATTGTATGTTACTCGCACGCATGAACAAGTGCATGCGTAATATTGCTCCCTTTATCTTAGAGCAACTCCAATGGTGAGCTACAACACCTTGTAGCTTGACTTGCCACATCAGCTTTTTCAGCAATATTGCTTTCTAGCTACAAAGTCTTCCAATGGTAAGCTACAATACATTGTTGTTTGAATAGTCCTACATCTCAATCAATATTTTCAACTTTAATTTTTTATTCAATTATAATTAGGTTGGAAACAAAAAAAATTGTGCCTTTATTGTTGATGGAGATGCACTCACCAATCATATGGAGTGTGAGCATCACCTTCCCTTTTTTCCAATTTCAAGCCATATTGCTTTTTAAAGTCAAGCAAGTAGCTTGGTGGAGCAAGTGATGCTCTCAAGCAAGTATCAATTATCTTGCTTTCCGATGGTTGAAGAATCTTGCTCACTACTTTCAAATATTGCAAGCGAGTCCAAAATTACAACCATTGGAGTTGCTCTTACAAACCTCAGCAATATATTGGTTTTTATGCATCCGCTCCTCCCTCCTAAAATTTTAGTCCCAACATATTAATTATTTCGACTATTTAAGATATTAATTTTTTATAATTTTTATTAATTAATAATTAAAGATATTAAAAAAGTCAAAATTATGAATTGACAAACGTAAAACTCATACTATGTAGATTGAACAAGAGAGAAGTAGTAAATTTTAAGGTACAATAAAAGCTTTAGTTATGATTTTTTTAATATCTTTAACCAAAGCTTTAGCTAAATTAAAATTTCATAACACATACAATCTTACATAAGTACATATATTGACCACTAATGAGTAAAGACAAAATCAAGATAGTAAGTTTTAAGGTACAACAAGAGCTATACCTTTGCTTCTTAGCCTGAATTATTCTCTAAAACAAAGCTTTAGCTAAATAGAAATTCCATTACACTTACATTAATTAAAAACTTTGAGAGTGAAAACCATATTATCACATTCAAAGTATGCAGTTGTGAACCAACTAATTGATGACACGACAGTTCGATCTGATTTCTCCATTAGTACCAGTTAATGGACTAATGTTGCCCATTTTAATCATGGCAGCAACAAAATCCTTAAAAAAAGCATTATTATTATTGCTATAACTCCGAACCAAAGCATCCTCAGAACCTCCATTGAAGAGCTCCTGATCTGAGTGCAAAAGGCCGCGTTTGGCAACAAGATTTTTGTAGTAACTGTTATCAAATCTGGTAGGAGTTTTGAGATCAAGAGGAGCCAAATTTTGGTTACCACCAGTTAAAGGACAGTTAGCCTGCCGGGCAGCGGCGAAAGTAGGGTCAATATTGTTCTCGTTGTAGATGTGGCGCCGGAAGGTGAGACACCGTGCAAGACCGATGGTGTGGGCACCGGAGAGCGCGGTCATTTCGCTTGGGTTTAGGCCTTTTCGGTTGAACAGGGAGGTGAGGTTGCTGAGGTTAGAAGTTCCTGGCGGAAGGTCAGTTGTTGCTGCACTTAGGCTGGCTGTTCTTGCATCCCTTCTTCCTAGTGGTACAGTCCATGAAGGCCCTCCTAGCTACATGTAATAACAATTTACAGGAAAGGTGAATATGTGATTTTTTTATATATACAAATAGAAAACTGTGCTGTAACTTCCTAATGTTTGATATAAATCTAATATATTCAATACTAATACTGTAATACATGGTTCAGTATTCTTTGTGTTTTAACTACATGTTTTATATGGTACATATGAGGCATCAAAATGAACAATGTCAACCTAGTAAATCTGTGAAGACGTTTACATTAATTTGGATAATATACCTAAATGATATAAGAAAAGAATATTAGTTTTTTATAATTAATTAAGGTCGATAGTTATCTCTATTATATATGCCAACACATGTGAGATACCAGAAATAGGATAAATGGGAAAAAAGGGAAAAACTAATGCTTTATTTAAGCGAAGGGGGGAATAAAGTACTACATTTAAACTAAAGAGCAGTTTTTTTAAAAAAACAAATTGCAAAGATAGTTATTCTACACCATTAGTTTAATTTTTTATAAGTTTTTGCACGCATTTCGTGCATATAAGGCTAGTGTTATATATGTACATGACGTACACTTGCATGGTTATTAACAAGGGAACAATAGCCAATTAATTCTAGAATTAGCAAATTCTTCTATAGTGGATTTTTGTCTCCATACTGCCCAAATTTTACTATTTTCTTTCTAATAGGTTTATGAAACAGTTATACTTACCAGGTTAACCCCATCTCGAGCAGCTAAAGCTAAAATATCAGCACAAGACACGGTAGCTTTACAAGAGGCTTCGACATTGGTCTTGATAGCATCAATCACTTCAAAGCCTCTAACTGAATTATTTCGATTCGATACTGCAGTCTTTTCTCCAGTAAAAGAAGGTGTGTCATCTAGAAGTAGTGAAGCATCGCAACCCTGTAGCAACAGTGATCAGACAAATATGAAGCACTGCAAGTACTAAATGAATAAGTACTGCAGTATATATTTATGCACTAGCAAAAATATAGTATTTTCTTTGTCTCTTACGGCTTGTTTGGTTAGTGGCCATAGATGGTGGTAATGGTATTATTGTAGTATAAATTTTTAAGGAAAATCCCATATCATTACCCATGGTAATGCTATATGTCATCCCCAAATATCTATTTTCTTCGTAAAATTTCATTACCATCCATTACCACTCGGGAAGGTGGTATTAGGTGGTAATGGAAACTTATAAAGGTGAACTCATATTTTGTGATGAAATTTCATTACCATGGGTATTGATATTATAGTTTCTTTACAAATTTACACTAAATTCCATTACCATTACCACCATGTATGACCACTAACCAAACGGGCCGTTAGTGTTTTGCATATATAGTACCTTTTCAAATAAATGTTTCGTTTATCTTTTTCTTACAATAACGATGGTTCTTGCCCTACACTTATCGTACTTGTCCAATTCACCCTTTGTCTTACTTTTTCTTTGTCCATTCCCACCTTTTCTCTATTGATTATTCTTAATTTTCTTATAAAAAATAATCATAACATATCAATTAATATGAGATGGAGGGGATATCCTATGCAGTTATGAGTTAAATAAGACCCAAA
Source organism: Beta corolliflora (assembly GCA_947648045.1). Taxonomy (NCBI): domain Eukaryota; kingdom Viridiplantae; phylum Streptophyta; class Magnoliopsida; order Caryophyllales; family Amaranthaceae; genus Beta; species Beta corolliflora. The sequence continues at coordinate 416,218 of CANSZD010001876.1, read as the reverse complement.
TTACTTACATTGACAAAGCAATCATGGAAGAAGAGACGGAGTATTGAAGCCCCCATGCGCTGTTCCCTTTTAACAGCTTGCTGCATTGTCCTACGCACTACTTTTTGAAGATTAGGACAGCTTGATGCATAAAAGTTTGCTGAAAGTTGTGCGTTAGATACACATGCAAATAATGAAAGGAGAGAGAAGATTGCACAAAATCTGACTAATTTGGAAGCCATATATAATTATATATATTTATGTAGAGAGCTTGGTTTTGTATGAATGAAATGAGTGTATGATTAAACAAGTCCATGTTTCAGATCATTATATAAAGGTATGAAAATAGTACAGATCAGCAAAAAATGCACGAAATTAGATCATTTATTGTAGTCAAAGTTTTACCCCTAGCAGATGTACCAAGTGTTTCTTTGAAAAGTCCAGAATTTCCATGATTAGAGAATTTCTAACATATCATTGTGAGTACATGAAGCAAGTGGAAGTCTATTGATTGAGTTAGTAGCTAGGAGTGCCCGAACTTCTTAGAGGGTAGAGGCGTAGAGCAGTTCATATCCAATATTAACATTATTTAATTTGCTCATATTAACGATACAAAATAGTATATTGAATCACAAAAAGTAATCTACTGAATTATAAAAGTAATAGTATTAAACAACAAAAGAAACATTTTATGGTTATAGCTAATACATGGTTATCATATGTTAGTTTTCGTATAGCACTTTTGTTATTTATTATACTTAGCTTAGTTTTAATCCAATATACTACTAATTCTTGTTGGATAAATATATGTTAAGTTTATCTCTGGCAACCAATACCAATCTCAATATTGGTCACACCTTTTCTCATTAATAATTCACGTATTTATATTACAAGATTTGGGAAAACTTACTAAACACTAACTCCTAAAACATATCCAACTAGACTCCTAGTTGTACAATAGATAAACTATATCTCCTAATTCTATCTTATTAGCTTTAATCATATCTCCTAATATTAGACTTCTATTATCATAATAATATCATACGTGATATTCTATCAAGTAGGATAACTACGTTATCCGATCCTCAACACCCTCCCGCAATCGTAACAGCAATTTTATGAACGATACGATTGGTAAATTAAAAATATCTTCTATTTTAGCACCAGATTCGGATGAACTGGAACTTCTTGGTCTTCTTTGTTGGAGTCGAGATTCACAAAACCGGTGATATCAGCTTCAATAATTTTTTTTCTTTTTCTTAATGATGAAAACAATAATCTTTTCAAATCCATCAATCGTCAGTCAAAAAAGCACACTATTCTTATCAAACCTGCAAATTTTTCTTGTTCTTTTTTATGAGAACGCCATTTTTTACGAACTCACCAAATATTTCAACAAAATAGGAACTCCATTCTTCTAGAAACCGTAATTTTCTTCTTCTTTTCGTGAGAACGTCATTCTTTTCGAACTCACCAAATAATTCAACCGAGAACATCATTCTTTTCGAACTCGTCAATCATCACGCAATTAAACGGGAACGACATTCTTTTCAAATCCAAAAAATCAATCACATAAGTTGAGGGGAATTTTGGATCGTACCTTCAAACTCTCGGAGGCTTGAACATTATATTATATCATCTTCTTTCAAATCTCCCATCCTTCAAATCTAGTAGATTGAAAAATATTCATCTCACTTCATGAACTCTCATGTTGAGTCTTTGTGGCCTATTTCCCCGAAATTGAATATGTGTAATAAGGTCTTTTTTTTTTTTATAGATTGTGTGATAAGGTTTCTATGCATATCACTAGAGCCAAGGTAATATAGTCGAATTTCTTGGTTTTGTAGAAGACTCGTCTTCCTTGTCGCTAGCTATAATCAAAATGTTGGGTTTTTTTTTCAATCTCCCCTCTCACGTACTCTCATGAGGTTTTATTTTCGATCTCCTCTTTCACGAACTATCATGATTAGGTTCCCAGAATCTCGCTAGGCTTCTGATACCATGTTAAGTTTATCTCTGGCAACAAATGCCAATCTCAATATTGGTCACATCTTTTCTCATTAATATAATCAATCACGTATTTACACTACAAGATTTGGGAAACCTTACTTAACACTAACTCCTAAAATATATCCAACTAGACTCCTAGTTGTACAATAGATAAACTATATCTCTTAATTATATCTTATTAGCTTTAATCATATCTCCTATAATACTAGACTTCTAATATTATCATAACTAGAAAATTATGCACGCGATGCATGCCTGATTTTTTTTTTCAAACATAATTCTAACCTTTTTGGGCATTAGACATTTTATTTTTGCTAAATTTCATAGGTTAAGCCTCTATCACTTAACCATTCTTTTATTAATTTTTTCTTACGTATTCTTTCTTGTAGGTTCTTAAAATTAAACTTGATGAACGATAAAAGAATGTTAAGTGAATTTATTTAGGATTTCTTATGTTGTATTAACATAGTCTTTTGTGTTAAATAAATTATTTCACTTATTAATTGATTTAATTTTCCGTTTTAATGTAGTACTTGATTGTGTTAGTAAATTAATCGATAAGATATTTGATTGATGCAATATTCCTTTTGACTTTTTTCAACATAAATGTATTAAATCTTATAGTCGATTTCTCTTTTTTTGGTGCTCCATTATAACTTGATTGCCTTTAACATTTAGGTTAATTTTTTAATACTATATTTGAGTGTGACTTTATTTTTCCCCTTTTTTGATAATAGTTGATTTACTAATGGGCAGTTAAGTAAATTTATTGGGGAGCACCATAGCTCCCCCCTTTCCTTATATAATAGAGATAATATCATATGTGATATTCTATCAACTAGGATAACTACGTTATTCGATCCTCAACAATATACCATCGAATATTAAAATGATCAAAAGAGATCATATCAGCTATTAACCTGACGTTTCTCCTCCTTAATAAGCCTATGGATCATATCAGTTAGAGGCTTATTGATCGTATCAGATAATATCATATCAGATATAATCAGATATCTCATAATGTGCCTGTTAAACCTGTTAGGTTCTAATTTTCCTTGCCTTGTATTACTCAATCATGGGATTATATATACAACATAATATTGAGCGAAGTTACTCTATTAACCTTAATATTAATATAAGACATAAGCTTTAATACCCCCTCAAGTTGGAGCATGGAGATAAAAAATTCCCAACTTAGGAAGAAGATAAAAAAAAATCCGCTTGCCTAAAGCCTTTGTAATAAGAATATCAGTAAGCTACTCATTTGTGGAGATATGACAAGTGACAATAGTAGCCTCCTGAATTGCATCGCGAACATAATGACAATCAACCTTAATGTGTTTCGTTCTCTCATGAAACACGGAATTCAAAGCAATGTGAAGTACAGATTGACTGTGAAAAAAGAGGTCCATAGCACGAGGTTGATCCACCCCAAGACTCCAAAGAAGCGCTTTAACCAAACGAGTTATGCAGTTAAGGCGGCTATCAAACGATACTCGACCTCTGCAGATGAACGGGAAACAATATGTTGTTTTTTGGTTTTCCAAGACACTGGAGAACAACCAAGAAACAGGAGCCAACCTATGAGAAAATGCTGAGTTAAGGGACAACTAGCCCAATCAGAGTCACACCAACCAGACAACAAGATATCACAATCGGCTCGGAGAAGAATACCTTGCCCCGACAACCTTTTAAGAAGCGCACTACACGAATTGCCGCATCCCAATGTTCTTGGCGTGGGGTGCATAAAATGCGACAAAATAAGCACACTATAAGCCAAATCAGGGCGAGTAAACGACAAATATTCAAGATGACCCACAAGTCGGCGATACTTCTCGGGGTCATCAAGTAAGGCACCATTTGCAAGAGCTAATGTGTGATTTTGCTCAATCGAAAAGTCAGCAGTTTTAATATAGCACCCAAAAGCCCCGCCTCAACAATAATATCAAGAGATTATTTTCGTTGACATAGGTAGATCCCCTCTTGACTCCATGCCACCTTTATGGCAAGGAAATAGTGGGTCTAACCATGAGCACAATTTTTCGGCCCGTGGTTCGAGCCCGGCTCGATTTTTGGGTAAAAAAAATCGGGGCACGGACAACCTAAATATGGAAAAATAGGCTAAATTTTGGCCCGCCCAAAAATGGCTCGAAAAACCCGCTTGGCCTGGGCCGAATTAGTGGATTTTGGCGCGGGAATTTTGGTACGAGGCTTTGGCCCGAAACGGACTAATGTTTTTGGTCAAAGCCCGGCCTGGTCCGGCCCATGATCAACTCTACCTTGGTTTAAAGTGAAAAAGGAGTAATCTGAGTATGATTGTACAAAACCATATTTCTTCAAAGAAGCAGCCAACTTGGTAAACCAACATCTCGAGGCTTGCTTGAGACCATACAAAGACTTTTTCATGCGACATACCATGCCTGGATTCAACAGTATCATTGGCATGGAATTTGATCTTTCAACAGTACCGAACCATTTGCATGGAATCTGATCTTATGCACTCATTTACAGTCGAGTGCCTTTTTCCCGAGCGGTAATTCTGCCATGACCCAAGTCTTATTAGCCTCCAAAGCACCAGTTTCCTTTTGCATTGCCTCTCTCCAACCGGCATCAGTCATAGCCTCACGAAATGTACGAGGCTCAATCTCTGCTAAGCTGCAAGAAATACACGATGTCTCGCAGAAAAATTGTTACAATTCACAAAATGTGCAAGAGGATAGAGAGTACCTGAGGAGCTAGAAGAAGGCAATTAACTTGGGGATGGACTCATAAATTAAACAGTATTTCTAACATAATTTTAATTAAGCAGAAAAGAAGGACGTTTAGCACGTAAGCCACGACCCAAACCAAGAGGAACTTCATTGGACATGATCTGCGTGGACTAGTGGACTGATGTGGGGTCAGGCTAGACTTGCTGCAGTGGTCCGGTCCTACGCCCGCAAAAAACAGCAATTCTGCGTTTTTAGTCCGGTCCGGTCCAGACCCGAAAAATTCCGGTCAGGACTTGAAACGCGGAATTTTATTTGTTTTTTCAAAAATATATTTTTTCTTTATCTACTTAGTTCCTTTTCCCCAAATTTAAAATGCACCATCAAGTCATTTCTTTAACTCCCTACCTCTGTTCTCCTTCCTCTAAGAGATCCAAACAGATCCAAGAAGAATTAATTCGAAAAACAAGTGCCAAAATATGACTGAAATTATTTTTTTCGCAAAACGGATCCAAAATGGTATGGACGTGGGCCAGACCTAAAAAATCCGGTCCAGTCCCCGGTCCAAGAAATTCGAGAATTCCATCCACCACCCGACCAATGCGGTTCGGTGCTGGACATGTGCACACCTCTAATAACAACAACTAATACTGAAAATAATAGTTTTAACTTCTGCATTTCAATTAAGAGAGGATTAGGAATTCCTCAAAAAAAAAAAGTAGTAGTGAGGATTAGAGGAAGCGAGGAGAACAAAATGGAGAATATATTGGTGAAACATACGAGTATACTGAACTCAGGCCAAAAAGGCAAAAAAATATGATGGCATAATAGCAGTGGTGGATCCAACGTGGGTTCAGTGGGTTCAACTGAACCCACGTTGGATCTGGGAAAAAACTGGTTAAACTGGAAAATAAAGGCTACTAAATATATTCAATACACGCAAATCATATAGTTAAATAGCATTTGGCTCAGCTGGTGAAACGCGTGTGATAATTTAGAGGTTCCATTCAAGAGTCGCGGGTTAGATTCCTGGGAGGAAGTTTTTGTTTGAATGTTTTTTTTGGTTTTTTTCTTTCTTTTTCTCTTTTGTTTTTCTTTCCACACCTTATATTTCTTGGTTTCTTTTTACCTTTTCTTTATCCTTCAGTTATTTTCTTTAGCTCTTCTCCTTTTTATTTATAAATCTCGTTCTCCTACCAAGTACTAATGCAGTAATATATACTTCCTCCATTTCTAATTACTTGCAACTTTTAACATTTTGCACTATTCACTTGCTTGCATTTGACTATTTTTGGTGATTTATATGTAAGTCAAAATATAGTCATGTGAGCTTGTTACATTCGTCTCAATATATATTTCGCCAATATCTAATTTTTATAATTTTACATATTTAATTTATAGTTAGGGATATGAAAGGTAAAAGTATGCATTGGGAAACGTTAAATTTCAAAAGATGCAAGTAAAAGATAACAGAGGAAGTAATAATTAGCATTGTGTACATTGGGTGCACAATAAATTTATTGTAAAACTATTTAACTTTTGGCCAAAATCAGAGCTGATCAACTCCGGCCCGGCCCGGTTTTTGGGCGGGCTTGGGCAGTTTTTTTTGGCCCACGGGCAGGCCGGGCCCGCCCCGCCCCGGTTTTTTTTTTTGTGCGGGCTTTGGACAAACAAAAAAAGACTTTTTAGTCTAAATTTTGGCCCGGAAAAGCCTGCTCGGCCCGGCCCTAAATAACGGGCTTTGGGCACAAATTTTTGTCCCGGATTTGGGCCCGGCCCGACCTGCCCAATTGGCAAATTTTTTTTGGCGCGGCCCGGCCCATGATCACCTCTTGCCAAAATGGGTCGTTTTTAAAGTCAAAATGATCACATTAGATTTCATATTCATTCTAGTTGATAATATTTCTTATTTTTTCATCATTTCATATCATATATAGTTTTAAACTTTTAACACTTAATTGATAGGTTGATTTAATGAAAAATATCTTGAATGTCTTAATAATTAATATTGTGTAATTTGTTATATAAGAAATTGATAGTCTTTTTTTTTAAGCAGTACATGGCCAAACCCCCTAGTGACCTGGTCTTTTGTTAGTACAAGTATTTAATTAGTTATTTTTCTAATGATGTAATTAAGAAGGAAAGTTTTGTTTTTTCTATAAAAAATGTAACCGAAGACAGTAAAATACATACTATGAAATTTATTTTCGAACAACTCTGAACCCACGTGGCTCAATTCCTGGATCCGCCACTGCATAATAGGACAAAGTTGTTGAAATGGAATGTTTAAATCACACCCATATTATATGAAAATTTAATAAAATTTAGCTAAGAAATAATTTATTGAAAGGCCTGTAGTTTATTTGGACCCTTCTTTATTGGGATGTACTTTTTGGAGTGTGTCTTACTCAATTTTTCTATATCCTTATTTCTCATTCTTTTCTAATTTTTTCGACGGATTAGTTTTGCTTCTTATCTTTTAATTAGGTTTTGCACTTTGGAAGCATATTTACTTGAGCTTCATTTGGTTCTTATCAGTGTTTCAAATGCATATCAATCATTCAATCACGACTTTTAAATTATTATTTTTTTTGAAAAAGGGTGGTAGAATAAGTACCCTTTTTCAATTATTTGGCGGTAAAGGAAAATTAGAAATAAATAAGAGTTAGTACCCTTTTGCTTTTGCTAGGTGCACATAAGGCAATAAATATACTTATGCGCCCATGGAATGATTCTAAATGAAAAAAAATCAATTAGCAATCAAAATACATTTTCTTTAGATAGTACAGGGAATAATCAAAATCATTTGGATACACTAACTCTAAGTGAACTTGGCTAGGGAACATATTAAATATGCTAGGAAAAAGTGGATAGACCGATTTAATTGGAGTTTCGTTATCCATGTTGTTGTAGAATGGGATCTTTAATAAAATCAGAGTCATTGAAGTGGTTGCACATCTTTGTCATTTTGATAAAGGAGAATTTTCTATTTACAAAAAATAATTGAGTGAATTTTCTATGCAAACTGGATTAACATCTTATGACCAATTCACCAAAACTTTTGCATAACTTGGTACCCACCTTTTGAATTTGTCACGCAAACCGACATACCAATGCAAATAATTGAAATAAAATATCCCATGCAATTTGGAGCTGTGAGTAAGGGACAACTCAATGGTTATCTTTCGATTTGAAGAGGTTTTGGGATCGATTCTCATCCTTAGCATATTGGGATTAACTTTATATATATATATATATATATATATATATATATATATATATATATATATATATATATATATATATATAAGTGAGTTCATATGAGAATGCATACTTACATGAGAAATGAGAATGGATTTTACGCGCTATAACTCTAATGAAAAAGTAATGTAACTCCGAAAAAAATTAGAAAAAAAATTTCTAAAAAAAATAATTTTTTTTTGGAAAATTTGTGAGAAACCACCTTTTATGATCATTTTTTTGTGAGAAACCACCTTTTAATTTTTTTTGGTTAATTAGCCACCTTTTTGGCTTTCTTTTTTGTTGAAAGCCACCTTTTACCGGAAAATGGGCATTGACTGCTGAACTCCGGCGTTGACCATCACGTGCTATGCACGTGATGTTTTTTCTTCCTTTTTTTCCCAGATTTTCCCCCGAAATCCACCCTATTCCTTCATCTCTCTCTCTCTGTCTTCCATTCAGCCATTTTCCCTTCTCCCTCTCTTCCATTCACCTCAAAACCCATGATTTTCTCAAACAGATTATGGGCACAGAATAGAACAGAGAAAGAAATGGGCACCACCAAGGCATAACAATAGAGGACAGAGAAAATAGAGCAGAACAATCAAAGCAACTCGACGGCGCCGCAAAGAACTTACGTAACACCTAAGAAGAGCACCAACAATGCCGGAAGGGCCAGGGCATCACCGGCGAGCAACGCCGGCCGAACACTACAAGAAAAATGGTAATCAACGACGGCTACAAGCCGTCGTTGATGGTCTAAAAAGCCGTCGCTAAATATTCAACGACGGCCAACCGTCGTTGATAGGCAGTCGGTAAAAAGATGGTCGCTGATGTTAGAATCAACGACCGTCAAGCCGTCGGTGATATTTTCAACGACGGTTTCATGATCATCAGCGACCGTTATTTAAAGCCGACGTTGACTCTACGCCAACGACTGTTTAAAGCAGACGGCGAATCAGCGACCGTTGCAAACCGTCGCTGTGACACCGACCGTTTTAAACCGTCGGTGTTTCACCGACCGTTTTAAACCGTCGGTGTTTCACCGACCGTTTTAAACCGTCGGTGTATCTCCGACTGTTGTAAACCGTCGTTGATTTCGTTGAATCAACGTCTGTGGATAACCGTCGCTACTATATTATAGCAGTCGTTAAAATTCAAGTCCATAGCTGCATAGAGTACCTTACAGCGACTGCGTAGCCGTCGTTGATTTAATGTTTAGCCGTCGCTGTTGTTTCAAAATAATATTATTTAATATTCTATTGTTCTTAATAATAATTAAACCTGTACCTGCACTGCTGCACCTAAATATACCACGCTAAAGCTGTTCCTCCATCGCATTCAATTTTTTCAATTACAAAAATATGCAATTTTGATATATATTACAATTTACATAGATAGTTGTATAATTACATGAAATAGATTACAATTATGTACACAAAATAGATCCCGATGTCGGGAAATAAAGTAGAAGTCGGTGTTTACAAAAAATATATATCGACAAAGCTAGAAACTAATAAGCTAGATGCCGATAAATATAGACACTAAATGTCTATAGTTAGACAAACTACCTAGATTAAATATATGTACGCAAAATAGATCCCGGTGTCGGAAATAAAGTAGAAGTCGGGTTGAAAAAAAAATAACCCGACACATCTAGAAACGAAGCGAGATGCCGATAAATATTGACACTACAAGAAAATAGTTAGACTAACTATATCCAACTATAAGTTAGTTACCTAGTTGCTAAAACCAAAAAACTACACTGTTAAGGGTGTCTCTGTAGCACTACCGCCACCACCCAACCCTGGGTCATCTTCTGGTCTGCGTTGTGGAGGGGGGCCTGGGTTGCAACCTGAGAACATGTGGCCGAAACTAGACATGTTCCTCATCATTTCCTCTACGAGGGCCCGACGTGACTCTTCCACCCGTGCTGCGACCATTGCCTCCACCTCTCCCATCCGTGCAGTGACCTTTGCCTCCACCTGTGCCTCAATCTGAGAAAAAATGGACGGCTCATATGGTTGTGAAGAGCCGCCATCTCCTCGCCCTGATGAAGAGTTGTAGTACAAATGATCTCCCTGACCCAACCCCTGAACTTTTCCTCTGTTCCTCCCCCCAACTGTATCCCAATACAACAGATCAGGGTTCGGCTGTGACCCCTGAGTGGTACAATGATCCAGCTTCTTATTGTATGTCTCCTGCATTTGGTTAAATATACTCATATTCAAAAAATATAAAGTGCCAAAATGGCGTATATTTGGTTCAAACTTGCCTATTTTGTGTATTTTCAATCAAAACAACTTATAATTACATTAAACAAACTATATATATGATGTTTGAGGTGTTTATAACTTAAACTAGCATCAAACTACTCGTATTCATTCATTTTCAAGTGAAATGGCCTATATTAGCCAATATTTGGTTCTAACTTTCCTATTTTGTGTACTTTCAATCAAAACAACTTATAAATACATTAAACTAACTATATATATGATGTTTGAGGTGTTTATAACTTAAACTAGCATCAAATTACTCGTATTCATTCATTTTCAAGTGAAATGGCCAAAAATGGCCAATATTAGCCTATATTTGGTTCTAACTTTCCTATTTTGTGTATTTTCAATCAAAACAACTTATAATTACATTAAATAAACTATATATATGATGTTTGAGGTGTTTATAACTTAAACTAGCATCAAACTACTCGTATTCATTCATTTTCAAGTGAAATGGCCTAAAATGGCCTATATTAGCCTATATTTGGTTCTAACTTTCCTATTTTGTGTATTTTCAATCAAAACAACTTATAATTACATTAAACTAACTATATATATATGATGTTTGAGGTGTTTATAACTTAAACTAGCATCAAACTACTCATATTCATTCATTTTCAAGTGAAATGGCCTAAAATGGCCTATATTAGCCTATATTTGGTTCTAACTTGCCTATTTTGTGAATTTTCAATCAAAACAACTTGTAAATACATTAAACTAACTATATATATGATGTTTGAGGTGTTTATAACTTAAACTAGCATCAAACTACTCGTATTCATTCATTTTCAAGTGAAATGGCCAAAAATGGCCAATATTAGCCTATATTTGGTTCTAACTTTCCTATTTTGTGTATTTTCAATCAAAACAACTTATAATTACATTAAACAAACTATATATATGATGTTTGAGGTGTTTATAACTTAAACTAGCATCAAACTACTCGTATTCATTCATTTTCAAGTGAAATGGCCTAAAATGGCCTATATTAGCCTATATTTGGTTCTAACTTTTCTATTTTGTGTATTTTCAATCAAAACAACTTATAATTACATTAAACTAACTATATATATATGATGTTTGAGGTGTTTATAACTTAAACTAGCATCAAACTACTCATATTCATTCATTTTCAAGTGAAATGGCCTAAAATGGCCTATATTAGCCTATATTTGGTTCTAACTTGCCTATTTTGTGAATTTTCAATCAAAACAACTTATAAATTCATTAAACTAACTATATATATGATGTTTGAGGTGTTTATAACTTAAACTAGCATTAAACTACTCGTATTCATTCATTTTCAAGTAAAATGGCCTAAAATGGCCTATATTAGCCTATATTTGGTTCTAACTTGCCTATTATGTGTATTTTCAATCAAAACAACTTATAATCACATTAAAATAACTATATATATGATGTTTGAGGTGTTTATAAGTTGAACTAGCATCAAACTACTCGTATTCATTCATTTTCATGTAAAATGGCCTAAATTGGCCTATATTAGCCTATATTTGGTTCTAACTTGCCTATTTTGTGTATTTTCAATCAAAACAACTTATAATCACATTAAACTAACTATATATATGATGTTTGAGGTGTTTATAACTTAAACTAGCATCAAACTACTCGTATTCATTCATTTTCATGTAAAATGGCCTAAAATGGCCTATATTAGCCTATATTTGGTAGGGGTGTTCACAAAAAACCGAAACCGAAATACCGTACCGAAAAATCGAAAAACCGGTCAAAATGGGCGGTTACCGAACCGGAAAATTTGGGATTAAACGGTACGGTTACCGAACCGGTAAAATTCACGGTTAAACGGTACGGTTACGGTTATGATTTTTTATAAAACGGTTAACCGAAAAACCGGATAATTTTTTTTTTTTATTATTATTTAATTTTTTATAATAATTATATTAATTAAATAATGATTTTTGTGTGAGAAAAGTAGAACTTGCTACTGTTTTTTCTGTTTACTTGCTACTCACTGTGAAACTGTGAACTACTCAATGTGAAGTTGTGAACTACCAACTTGTAATACTTTATATTTTTGTGCTTGTTTTTCTTAGAACTTTGAGATATGTATTCGTCATTTCGTTGTATTGTAATATTGTATGGTGTGGAATATTTTTTAGAGATGATTGTCTTTTATAGAGAATCTTGGTAATAATTATTTATGTTGAGAAAAATTTGAAATCTAATATATAAAAGTAGTAAAATAATTTGCTAAAACTTGAGTAACGGTTAACGGTTAACCGAAAAACCGTACCGAAAAACCGGTTAACCGGTTATGCGGTTACCGGTTTGAACGGTTACGGTTACGGTTCACAAATATGGCGAACCGATACTTCCGGTTACCGTCCCGAAATAAAATTTCGGGACGGTTAACCACCCATGAACACCCCTAATATTTGGTTCTAACTTGCCTATTTTGTGTATTTTCAATAAAAACAACTTATAATCACATTAAACAAACTATATATATGATGTTTGAGGTGTTTTTAACTTAAACTAGCATCAAACTACTCGTATTCATTCATTTTCAAGTGAAATGGCCTAAAATGGCCTATATTAGCCTATATTTGGTTCTAACTTTCCTATTTTGTGTATTTTCAATCAAAACAACTTATAATTACATTAAACTAACTATATATATATGATGTTTGAGGTGTTTATAACTTAAACTAGCATCAAACTACTCGTATTCATTCATTTTCAAGTGAAATGGCCTAAAATGGCCTATATTAGCCTATATTTGGTTCTAACTTTCCTATTTTGTGTATTTTCAATCAAAACAACTTATAATTACATTAAACTAACTATATATATGATGTTTGAGGTGTTTATAACTTAAACTAGCATCAAACTACTCGTATTCATTCATTTTCAAGTGAAATGGCCTAAAATGGCCTATATTAGCCTATATTTGGTTCTAACTTTCCTATTTTGTGTATTTTCAATCAAAACAACTTATAATTACATTAAAATAACTATATATATGATGTATGAGGTGTTTATAACTTAAACTAGCATCAAACTACTCGTATTCATTCATTTTCAAGTGAAATGGCCTAAAATGGCCTATATTAGCCTATATTTGGTTCTAACTTGCCTATTTTGTGTATTTTCAATCAAAACAACTTATAAATACATTAAACTAACTATATATATGATGTTTGAGGTGTTTATAACTTAAACTAACATCAAACTACTCGTATTCATTCATTTTCAAGTAAAATGGCCTATATTTGGTTCTAACTTAAACTAGCATCAAACTTTTCAATTATATTTGCCTATAAATATATGTTTAGAAGTATTTACCGAGATTTGCTTTGCTTTCTTGTTTGCTGGAATTTCTCCTTTTCCAGGAACAGTCTTAAAATACGTCTTCAAGAACAACTCGGGAGTAGTAGGGAGTACTCCTCCTCTACTCTTTGCCTGTAGACATTGTTGAACAAAGGCTTTATTTTTTACTCATACCGAAAATGTCATGTAAATTACACTAAGTAGTAGATATGAAACATATTTACCATCTTCCTAGCATGATGTGCCGCCGAAATAGAACCCTGAAAGTGTGACGGCTCAATTGGATTAGACAGGGAGCCACCTCTTCGATTCTTCTTCGCCTTTTCAGATTTTTCCCGAAATGTTGGCTCTTCACTTCTCTTCTTCATGTCTTCGTAGATCGTCTCCCCCAACCATTTTGGCCTTTCTTTGGCTTTCTTAACCACCCAGTATCGCAAGTCTCTCAGACGAGATGAAGCTTTTTTCTTGTAATCCTTCCTCACTAGGCCTTCTAACTCAGGAGCCCATTCGTAAATACCCTTTAGTCAAACATTAAACAAAGATATTAATAAAGTAATATAATCAATTTCATTTTTCATAATTCGATTCATACATACTGTGAAAATGTTCCACCAATGCGACTTTGTTGCATTGTCGACCTCACTGTAATTGAACCAAGGTTGTCGAAAATGGCCCTGGAAAATGTCAGTGATGGAAAAGGATGATCTTGAGGAAGGAATTGACGGTGACAATCAAACCAAGAAACTTTACCCCTATGCTCGAGCCAAAAAGCTTTGGATTTATCCATACAATAAGGACAAGCCTTTTTCCCAGCACCAGCCAGATAGCATACCGTAAGCAGGAAAATCATTTATTGTCCAAAGAATGGCGGCACGCATATTGAAATTTTGTTTCCTAGAAATGTCATAAGTAGTTGCTCCAACATCCCATAATTGCTTCAATTCCTCGATTAAGGGTTGCATGTACACATCCAAGTTTCCCTTCGGATTTTTAGGACCAGGAACGAGCAACGAAAGGAACATGAAGGGTTTTTTCATGCACATCGATGGCGGCAAGTTGTACGGGGTTAAGATGACCGGCCAACATGAATATTGACCCCCAAACTTTCCATGTGGACCAAACCCATCGATACACAAACCGAGCCGAACATTCCTAGGCTCAGATGCAAATTCACCAAAGGATCTATCCAAATGCTTCCAAGCTTCACTGTCGCTAGGGTGAGCCATTTTGTCTTCGGCTCTTGGATTTTTGGCATGCCATGTCATTTCTTCAAAGAAAGTTCTTTGTTGCATACAACCTCTCGCAATCTCGGTGTGATTGGGAAATAAATCGAACTTTCATTGGAACTAAAGACCCCTTAGAAGTCCTCCTGTATTCATGTCGTGATCGCACACTCTACATCTCGTCCAAGTGTGCATCGGTTCTCCAAAAATAACATACAACCTTTGGGGCAAGCATGAATCTTTTCGTGGGGAAGCTCTAATCCTTCCAAGATCTTCTTCGTATTGTAAAATGTGTTACTCATGTTGTTGTTGTTAGGTATTGCTTCTTTCATTAATGAAGCAAAAGCATCAACACACCTATGTGGCAAATTGTACTCACACTTCAAAGATACTATTCTAGATGCCATTTCCAACACAGACATGGAGCTCTCGTCGTACAACGGTTCCTCAGAAGCCTTTAATAGGTCAAGAAACACCTTTGCTTGAGGATTAGGCTCCTCCTCCATTCCACTAGGCTCTTGAACAGTGGACGGTTCCGGGTTATTCCCAAGAGCATCGAAAACCATTTCACGGTATGGATTAGATAGCTCTTACATGGGTTGTGGTAACTCTTCACCATGAGAATACCAACCGTAGTAATCGGTATAAAGCCCTTGCTATACAAATGCACTTTAACCGTGTCATGGCATGCATACGTCTGTTCTTGCATTTCGGACACGGACATCTAACTTCATCCTTACCTGGGCTTTCGGGATTTACTTTGCAAAAGTCAATGAATTCATCAACCCCCCTCAAGAACTCGGGCCTCAAGTTACGCACATTGTCATATCTATCATACATCCACCAACGCTCCTTCCGTTTCATGGTGACCAATTCTACAATTCTAAACCATTTCAATCACAATACTCATTAACAACCATCATACGTACAATTAAAACATTTGTGTGAAATACATATAGGGCCTAAAATGATGTCCAAAGGTCCTTATCACTCCAACCTAACCCATTCTTCGACGTCTAACCCCACTAGTGAATGTATGCCAACTATTCGCTTCTACGTAAATTCCGGCAGCATTTCCCATGAGTTCTCCAAGTACACAATGTGAGCTTCGTAAAAGCTTACATATGTACCCAGAGAACAACATAGAGAAACAACATCACCGGAAATTACATAGAATAGAACAAAAGGCATACATTCACCACCTAAGTGAGGTCAAACGTCGAAGAACAGTCACAACCGGGGACTATTCAAGATATACTCCTAATGAGTATACCTTGAACGGGTATCTAGGCAAATGATGATGCAAACATATTTATTTAAACACTTAAATTAAATTTATAACATCATCCAAACTATTTCCACGAAAACAAATATGTCAAAAACAATATAAACAATTTAAATAGTGTAACCATACCAAGAGAGTGTTACCCAGAACTCAAATAGCAGATTAATACCCACATCTTGAAAACATGAAAAACCCACTTGTTTTCAGCACCAAAAACAAGATTTAGCAGAAAAAACAAGATTCGAATTTTTAGCAGAAAAAACAAGATTTAGCAAAACCCAATTTTCTGGGTTTAGTTTCATGAGTACACAAATTGTTAAAAAAAGAAAGAAATTGGCACTGCTTACCACCGGCGAAATGTCGGTCCGGCAGGAGTCGATGCCGCCGGCGAGACGAATTCCGACTGAAGTTCGTTGCCCAAGTTCACTTCTCTCACGAGGAAAAAACCCAACTGTTAGGGTTTGGTTCATGAGTACAAAAATTTTAAAAAAAAGGAAAATAAAGCTTACCGCCGGCGAAGTAAGGTGGAGGTGGGTCGCTGCCGTTGGCTGGAGGAAGGAGGCAGGTGGAGGTGGAGTCGACCGAGTTTCGTCGCTGCAAAAATCGCCCAACTTACTTCTCTCCTTTTTGTTGTTGAAAAAAAAACCCCACTGAAAGAGCAGCTTCAATTAACCCCCCCCCTCCTTAGAAATCCACGACCGTTTCACCGTCGCCCAAGCTAAAAAAAATACTGCTTTACTTCCAAAAAATCAACGACGGCTGTTAGCCGTCGGTAATAATCACCGACAGCTAAACCGTCGTTAAATGCTATAACCGCAATCGGTAATCAACGACGGCTTCTAGCCGTCGCTTGTTATGATTATACCGACGGTTTTGTTAGCCGTCGCTGACAGGCCGTCGTTATTTTAGCATTTTCTTGTAGTGGAAGACCAGCGACAGAAAACAACCAAAAACAACAGTAATCCCGAGGAGAGGAAAGCCATTGAGAGAGAGAGGACGCGAGAATGCGAGAAGGAAAACCTTGTGACAGGTCGTTGCACTTTTGCTTCAACATCTCGAAATGTAACTAAATTGCCAATATCATTCAAAGCTTTCCTGTTTCTTCCCTGTCCTTCTGCTGCATTCTTTTGTTTAATTCCACCATTACCTTCAACTGCAAAATTACATATCAATTTATTACCTTACACATAGCAAAAGAGTAACAAATTCCACTAAAATTAAAAGATTTTCTTGATTATCTAATCAAATACACATCAAAGCAAAGAAATCAAAGGGAAGAACTAACATAAATTCAGAAACTAACTTAACACCCAGAAAATATAATGGTCAAATTGATTGAACCTAGAAAATGTTTTCAACGCAAAACACTTTTACAGACCAACTGGCATCTGCCTTTGGGACATAATCCCACCATTCTTCTCCTCTAAGATATATGGCATTGATCCATTTAATCCACACAATATCTTGCTTAGTGGAAATAGCCCATACATACTTCCCCATACATGCTATGTTCCATATCTTCACATCTCTAAAACCTAAGCCCCCTGCTTCCTTCTTATTGCATATGTGTTCCCATGCTATTTGTCCAGGCCTACTGCTGAAGTGCTGACCACTCCAAAGGAAAGCTCTACAAGTCTTAGTTAGCTCATTAAGCACTTTTTGAGGTAAGATAAAGACTTGAGCCCGGTTAATATATAAACCGAAGCGGACCCGAGTTAATTAATTGGCATCCGGCCATGTAAGAGAGGTGTCTTGTACTCCAGGTTCGAATTCTTGCAGTCATCTTGTCTATTAATACTTCACACTGTGCTGCTGATATTTTCTTTGAGCAAATAGGGACACCAAGATACTTGAAAGGCAATGTACTCCTTTCAAACCCTAATGCAAGCATGATCCTCTGAACATCCTGCTCCTTCATCTCACATGTATACATTGCTGATTTTTGCACATTGGCCTTCAAACCTGATGTGTTTGAGAACAGCTTAAAAGCACCTAGCAGCAGGTATAGTGATGCATAGTCACCTTTACAGCACAAAATAAGGTCATCAGCAAAGCATATGGGGGTTAACCTGATGGCTTTGAACTGAACTGAACTGATTGCAACTGAACTGAACTGATTGCAACTGAACTGAACTGAATTGAACTGAACTGAAAATAAGATGGGGAGAACAGGCCCATAGTATGGATGTACTAATATAATAAATTATGAATTACAAGTATAGTTTTTAGATGCACACATTCTTTGACAATTTTTATTGTATATATAAAAAAATGTTTTTAGGGAAAAAGGAAAAGAAAAGGAAAGAAAAAGGATGTTCACCAATTAGCTAGACTCTTTAGTTTGGTTAACCAAAACAAAGGAAAATCCTCTTCTTAGGAAGTTTGAGTCCTTATAGAATGAATGAATTTACTTAACTAGCACCCTCTAAGGTAAATAATAAAACTTCCCATGTAAAGTAAAACTTACCTCCCTTCAAAAAAAAAAAAAAGTTAAACTTACCATAACCAACGAAAGGAAAAAAAATTTGCACTTCCTAAGATTTGCAGCTACATGCAAAAATTTATCTTGTAGGCATTATTACTTTATATATATCATCAACGTGGATGTCATCTAGTTTAGTTGGTAAATTCCTGTGGGGATGATACCCAAAACTTGAGACCGAATTCCGTCTTCATCATGCGCTCATTTACACCCAAAAAAAAAACTTTATATCATTAACGAAATGATCACTATGTATTCAGAAGTTCAATATTTCGCTACCAGTCCATATTCCTTTAATTGGATCTACAAACAAACAAACAGCCATCTAAATCAACTAAAACTTCTCTAATAATTAGCATAGGTGTATGGGTATGACCCAAGTATGTTAGCGGACCCCTGTGATAAGTCCGCGAACACCGTAACGGACGTGAACTCTATAAATGTCGCCTATAGCTCTAACAAGTCAGTACATCAACATGGTCCGACAACGTTGGCGGTCGCCCAACAAGACAAAATAAGGGAATCTCTCCAGCTGTCAGAAGCACCTCGACCGTACACGTGTAAAAGGATTACACACCCTGTCAGGTGAATAGTACTTTTATAAATACCCCACTAGTACTATTCTGCAGGTACATTCTCTCACACTCAGAATTCTTATCTCTCTCCCTCTACTTTCTCTCTCTAAACCCTATTTGGGCACGTGCTGACTTGAGCGTCGGAGGGGGTTTCCTCGCATCCCCCCCGAGGGTAGTTCACGTTTGCTTCTTGTGCAGCTATTCACTAGCGGAGCTTACCCTAATCTTTGGCGGACTTCTCTCAAGGCCGCCAACCGTTTCAACACCGAAACAACTTGGCGCTAGAAGGAGGGCGCGCTTCCATCTTTGTGAACGCCGACATGGAAAGAGCAAACAATGACGGCCGTGATCCATCCGGAGTTAGACGGCGGGAACGTCAACGAGCAAAGAAACTCCGTGGAACAATGTGTCTCGGGTAAACACCGGAAGCGGATCATTTAACCCGGCTCAACTAAGTCAATTCTCCCCGAGCGCCTACAAACCGTAGCGTCTTTCATCCAGATGTTACAAGCGGGTACTCAGCTTACCACACTCCCACCCCCAATGCAAGGGCGAGTCGGCTTCCTAGGGCGTATGTCGACCATGAATGGTCGCAACGTCGATGGCACCCCGTGAGAAGGATGCAGACCTTCAATCAGGAGGGACGCCAATTGGAAAGGCAAATTGAGGACCCAGAATATGAGGAAGTCATCCTAGAAACTGAGGATCTCAACAATTCTGAAGAGGAGGATCAAAGTCGTTCTCGCCAGGAACACAAAGATCGTGGCGCAAGCAATTACTCTGCTGGCGGACACTTATTGATCAAGCCTAAGCAGTCTCCTTTCATTCCAGAGATCTTGAACCACCCCATGCCGCGAATCAAGATGCCGTCCTGTAAGTATGATGGCACCTCAGACCCAGACGATCATGTGGCCGCCTATGAGGGGCACATGTACTTATACAATCAGGTGGACGCCATCTGGTGTAAAGTTTTCCCATCTACTTTAACCGGGATCGCTCAGACGTGGTTTAAAAGCATCAGGGCTGGTAACGTTTCTAGTTTTTCTCAGCTTTCATCTATGTTCAGCACTCACTTCGTGAGTAATAGGCGCCGCGAGCGCACAACTGGCGAGTTGTTATCAATCAAGCAAAGGGAAAATGAGAGCCTGCGAGATTTCGTGGGCCGTTTTAATGCTGAGGCGGTCACCATTCCCCGCCTTCAGCAGGACGTGGCCGTGTTAGCTTTGATGACCGGGCTGAGGGAAGGGTCCGCATTTAGAAGTTATCTGGGCCGTAAAACCTTCACATCCCTTGAGCAAGTCTTAAGGAAGGCAAACGATTTCATCAGGGGGGAAGAGTTTGACAAGGCCGTAAGCAGCCAAAGTCGTGAGCAGGAAAAGAAGAAGGATGATAAGCAGAAGAGAGAAAAAGGTCGCGAAAATGACCGCGGTCGGGATGAAAGAAAGCAGGAATCAAATGTGGTCAAGAAGGGAAATGACCGCGAGAAGAATGACCGCGAAAGGTTCGAGTACAAAGATAAATTTGATACATATACGCAGCTCACGGCCTCAAGGGCTCAAATATATCAGATGAACAAGGACAGTGATAAATGGCAACGTCCTAAGCAAATGTTTCATAAAAACCGTGACAAGAGCAAGTGGTGTGACTTTCACGGTGATCACGGTCACACTACCGAGAATTGCAGGCACTTGAAGGATAACCTAGAGGATCTGATAAGACGGGGTAACTTCACTCAATACAGGGCACAATCAAAGGACGAGACGTGGTAAAGCCCAATAACCGAATGTGCAATCGCGGATTGTTGAGATTCACGTTATAAGTGGCGGTCCAATTCACGGCGGCAGCGCCAATGGGGCCAAGGCAAGCCCGAAAGAATTCGAGCACCGGGTCAATTTCAATGAAAGCATGCAGTGGGAGAAGGCCACCGCAATGCCCGCCATGTCTTTCACGGTTGATGATGCAAAGCATGTCGTCTACCCTCATGATGACCCTCTGGTGGTCACGTTGAAGGTGTCAAACTGTTTGATCCACAGAATCCTGGTAGACGGAGGAAGTTCCGCAAACATTCTGTATTTCTCAACTTTTGAAAAATTGATGATTGGCCTAGGAACATCTAAAGCTCCGTGCGTTACCCAAGTGATAGGTTTCACGGGGCGTCGGTGATTCCAGAGGGCCCGATAACCTTACCTGGTCGAGTAGGGGAGGATGAGAACGCCGGGGATGTGATGGCGGAGTTTCTAGTGGTTGACGTGCCCGGAGCCTATAACGCAATTATCGGACGCCCTTTCATCCATGACGTCCAAGGAGTTGTGTCGACCTATCATTTGACTATGTTGTAAGTTTCCAATCTCGGACGACAAAGAAAGTTAAGAGGAAATCAAGAAATGGCGAAATCATGCTACCTAACAAAGATAAAGCAACCTAAAGGAGAGTGCCTGTAGAAGAATTGAATCCGCCAACCAGGAAACAAAGGCGAGCCCGCAGGAGGGCTCGCGAATGAGGAAGGGCCCGAGAAAGGGGATGAGGAGATGGATGTTTTAATGGAAGAGCCGGAATCCGTGCCCGATGATACTCCAAGGCCCAAGCCGGATGGAGAAACAAAGCAGGAGATGCTTGGCAGATGATCCGCAAGGACAAGGGTCGGCTTCGGAACGGACATGGACCCAAAGGTCGTGGTCAACCCGGGTGACTCTCCTACGAGAAAACGCGGACGTC
This sequence comes from Beta corolliflora, assembly GCA_947648045.1. Taxonomy (NCBI): domain Eukaryota; kingdom Viridiplantae; phylum Streptophyta; class Magnoliopsida; order Caryophyllales; family Amaranthaceae; genus Beta; species Beta corolliflora. The sequence goes on along the minus strand of CANSZD010001876.1, from coordinate 394,410 downwards.
TTCGCGTTCTCGGCGGATGAGATGCCGGAATTGACCCCACCCGTGATGGTACACCGTCTAAATGTTGACAAAGACTATCCGACCCGTCAGCGTAAGAAGCGAAATTTTTCGGCCGAAAAGAACAAAGCCATTAAAGAGGAGGTTGATAAGCTATTGGGTACCGACTTTATTGAGCCATGCGACTACCCTGGAGTGGTTGGCCAATGTAGTCATGGTAAAGAAAGCTAGCGGCCGATGGAGGATGTGTGTGGACTTCACAAACCTCAATAGAGCTTGCCCAAAAGATTGCTACCCGCTGCCGAGAATAGACCCGCCTAGTAGACTCTACTAGCGGTCACGCATTGTTAAGCTTTATGGATGCCTTCTCGGGCTATCACCAGATCAGCTTGCTCGAGGCCGATAGGAAAAAAGCCGCGTTCATCACAGATTGCGGAGTATATAATTATAAGGCAATGCCGTTTGGGCTCCGTAATGCGGGGCAACCTATCAAAAGCTAGTCGACAAAGTGTTCGCGGATCGAGGGGGAGGAATATCGAAGCATATGTTGACGACTCCATCGTCAAGAGTAAACCGACCGTGAACACTTGGACGATCCGGAAGAGACCTTCGTAACTTTGAGAAAGTATAAGATGAAGCTCAACCCAAAGAAATGTGTCTTTGGGGTGAGAGCGGGAAAGTTTTTAGGCTTCTTGGTAAGCGTAAGGGGGATTGATGCAAACCCGTACAAAGTTCAAGCCATTGTCGACCCGCCCGAGCCTAGAAGCGTCAAGGATATTCAAAGGTTAACAGGGAGAATGGCGGCCCTCACTCGATTCATTTCAAAATCAGCAGACAAAGCTTTGCCTTTCTTTGCCCTGCTAAGGGGGAATAAGAAGTTCGAGTGGGGAGAGGAGCAAAGCAAAGCATTCCTGGCGGTAAAAGAGCATTTAAAGAAGCTACCAACCATTACAAGGCCCGAGACCGGAGACGTATTACAACTGTATATCTCGGCTTCACCGAAGACAAGGCGCGTGTTATTGGTAGAAAAAGAGAAGAGGCAAAGCACCAATTTATTTTATCGCCCATATTCTTAACTGGTCCGAGAGCCGTTATCACCCGGTAGAAAAAATGGCCTTGGGCCGTGGTAATAGCCGCCAAGAAGCTCAAACCATACTTCGACCGCCATCCCATTCAAGTTTTAACCAACCACCGCTAGAAAAAGCATTGCGAAGATGGATAGTTCCGACCGCTTAGCAAATGGGCCGATGAACTATCGGAGTATGAGATACAAGATAAGCCCAGGACCGCTATTAAAGCACAGGCCCTGGCAGACTTTATCGTGGAAGCCTCATATGAGGAGGAAGAAGTGGAGCAAAAGGAAGTCTGGCTGCTGGAGGTCGACGGATCATCCGCTGTTAGCGGATCTGGAGCGGGTATAGTGATGACCAGCCCTGAAGGAAATTCGTACCAGTACGCCATCAAGTTCGCCTTCCCGGCGTCAAACAACGAAGCAGAATATGAAGCGGCAATTGCCGGATTGAGAATGTGTTTGGCAGCGGGTGCTAAGAAAGTGTCTTTAAAAACGGACTCACAATTGGTGAGCGGCCAGCTGAGGGGAGAATTCGAAGTCAGAGAGACCAACATGCTAAAATACGTTGAAAAGGCCAAGGAATTGATAGCTCAACTGAATCATTTTGAGATTCAAGCGATACCTAGGGCCGAGAACACAAAAGCGGACGCGTTGTCCAAGTTGGCAAGCTCTGACTCATTTAGCATTGAAAGAACCGTCACGGTTGACATCTTGAAGGAAAAAAGCATCACAGAAAAGGTCGTAAATCACAACAAGTATAAACCAACGAGGAGAATGGTTTAGTGAGTTGGTGGCGTATAAGTTGACGGACGCTTCCGAATAATCCTTCGTCTCGCTAAGAAATTGAAACGACAAGCAAGCCGGGTACGTCATATACCAAAATGAGCTATACAAGAAATCATTCGCTTTACCTATGCTTAAATGCGCAACCGCATGGGAATCTGCGAAGATCCTTGAAGAAATACATGAAGGTATATGCGGTAACCATATCAAGGAAAGGCTCGGCACTAAAGGCATTGAGGGCGGGATTCTATTGGCCAAGTATGCTGGCGGATTCCCGCAGCTATGTTAAGAGATGTGATAAGTGCCGAGATACGCTCCCGTCATTAACAGCCAACCCAACGATTTGCGGCCTATCCTATGCCCAATCCCGTTCGCACAAAGTGGGAATGGACATCTTGGGACCGTTCACCACAAAGAACCGGGGGAGAAAGTTCCTAATAGTGGGAATTGATTACTTCACCAAGTAGATAGAGGCAGAGCCGACAAAAAAAATCAAGGCAAATCAGGTCAAGAAATTCATCCGGCGTAATATTATGACAAGATTTGGGATCCCCATGGCGATCATCTTTGATCATGGCGTCCAATCGATTGTCGACCAGCAACAGCCTTCTTAACAGTAATTTCGGGTAAAATTTGCATACTCACCGTTTGCCACCCCTCGAGCAACGGGCAAGCGAGGCCGCGAACAAACGAACATCCTAAACGCCTTGAAGAAAAAGCTAGATGAATTCAAAGGGGGATGGGCCGATATGGTACCAAAGTAGCTATGGTCAAACAACAACAGAAAGAAAGAAGCGACGGGAGAGAGCCCATTCAAGTTAGCCTTCGGCGCGGAGGCGGTGTTGCCGGTAGAGGTGGGGTTACCCTCTTACCGGATCAAGCACCAAGATCTCGCAAAGAAATGACTAGGCACTTAGGGGAAGACCTAGACTTCTTGCTCGAAACAAGGCTCATGGCGTAACCGAGAGCAACCACTTACAAAGACAGGGATCGCAAGGCTTACAATAAAAAGTCATGGAGAGGCCATTAAATGTTGGCGACACCGGTCCTTCGCGAATGCGGCCACCGGCAAAGCGCATGTTGAGGGAAAGCTGACTGCTAACTGGGAAGGCCCCTACATCGTAGCCAAGAAGATTGCTCTCGGTTCCTTCATTTTAAAGAACATGGATGGCAAGGAGCTTAAAAATTGTTGGAATGCTAGCGTCCTAAAGAAATACTATGTTTGAGTTGCTAAATGTAATAGGCCGAGAGCCACCCTTAGTTGCTTAAATAATACAAGTTTCTGTCACCAGTCCATAAATTGTCTTATTATTTTCATGCACATTAATCAAAAGCCATATGACAGCCCAAAGTGCGTTAACGGTCATATGACGGACCTAGCACAAATCAAGCCATATGACAGCCCAAAGTGCGTTAACGGTCATATGACAAACCTAAGCACAAATCAAGCCATATGACAGGCCCAAAGTGCGTTAACGGTCATATGACGGACCTAGCACAAATCAAGCCATATGACAGGCCCAAAGTGCGTTAACGGTCATATGACAGACCTAGCACAAATCAAGCCATATGACAGGCCCAAAGTGCGTGAACGGTCATATGACAGACCTAGCACAAATCAAGCCATATGACAGGCCCAAAGTGCGTTAACGGTCATATGACAGACCTAGCACAAATCAAGCCATATGACAGGCCCAAAGTGCGTTAACGGTCATATGACAGACCTAGCACAAATCAAGCCATATGACAGGCCTAAAATGCGTTAACAGTCTATAAAAAGATTGGCGGATAATAGGACGATAATTATCGTTGGCAAACAAAAAGATTGGCGGACGAACAACAATCGGACGATAATTAAAGGTACAGAAACGCAAGATATAAAGTACTTTCCCATAAAATAAAAGCTACTGGCTTGGCGGCCAACTACAGGTAAAACGATGGCGGCCAAATGAAAGGCTTTTAGTTGGAATTGTACTTATAAAATTAAGAAACATTAGCGTTTACAAATGCCAACATGGGCCGAATACAGAGTTGAAATATTCAAAAATTACAACTATAAGCTATTAGAAGAACAGGAAGAGCTGAAAGAAGGCCGCCAAAAGTTTCAAGAGGGAGGGGTCTCCTGATCTTGATCTGGAACATCTCGAGGATCCGCATCAGCAATAGCGTCCTCGTCAGCGAACTTAGGATCCCCCTCAATAGGAGTGAGATGCTGGCCACCGGCATGAGCGTCTTCAATAACGTCTGGCCAAAATCCTGGAACCGATTTGCAAACGCATCTCATGGCGGCCGCCCATCCACCATCATACCTTTTGTGCAAAGTCGTTGCGTATTCATCGATCATTTAAATTGAGCAAATGCCTTTAGCAACTCCTCTCGCCTCGCTTCGCCCGCCGCATCCGGGACGTCAACCTCTTTTGCGAGTTAGCGGCCTCCGTGAGCCTTGGTCAATATATTGACATTTTCCTCGGTCTCTTCCAATAAGGCGGCCCTCGGCCTCGTGTTATCGCTCGTCGGTCGAGGTCGTAACTCGCCGTCTTTGCCGCCAAACTTGTCCTCCATCTCCTTCGCCAGATCCTCGGCAAGTTTCCAACCGATCGCTTATAGGTATCCGCCAACTTCTGATACTCTATATATTGCTCTATCAGCTCAATGGCAGCGTTGTTGGCCTGCGAAGATGAAAAGAATATGTCAGATAAAAAAAAAAAAAAAAAAAAAAAAGCGAATGAATGATAATAAGACAGTACGTAAACGTACCACAAGTTGATCGTGAGCCAACCTAGCAGCCGGAGTGACCAGGGACCCTGCCGGTCTATCTAATGGCAGTTGCATGCCTTTCAGAATGCGGTAGGCAAGGATGCCACCGTTCTCAGGGATGTCGGCATATAGCGACTCATCCTCTCCGACGTCCCAGTCGGTAAATCTTGCCAGGGACGACAGCCGACGGGCGAAAGAGGCCGCCACAAAGATCGCTTAGCGGTACTTCTTTCTTCTCGATCCACTCATGGTACCGAGAGAAGATGCCGGGAGATAAGTTGGAAAGAAAGCTGGGCATGGTAATCAGCTCTCGGATCTTATCACGGATGGAGGAGTAAGAGCCTGATAGCCAGGAGGCGCCGCTAGCATGCCCCCGGAGCAACGGCCGCGACATCCCGCTCCCGAATCTCTCGGAGCATCCAAGTCCGGACCCCCCCACCTGAACATCGGGGTGTGGTCGAAGAAGCGTGGTCCGCCAAAGCTCCGCCTCTTGTTGGCGAGATGTATCCGCCGCAACTTGCTCGCGGGGCCGCCTCCTGTTCCCACTTCCCCTGGCGACAGGTTGGGAGGTAGAGGATCTAATCGGGACGGCAGGGGATGGTCGGCCGCCGGGATCGGCAGCAGCCGACAGTAACATTCCCGAACGGGACGCGAACAATATTCGCCCGCCGCGACCACGGCGAATATTCCGAGGGCCGTGGCGATTCCCTCCCCGGCGGCCATTGGTAATCCCGTGCATAGTCTCGTATTCTTGCGAGGGAGCAAAGGTAAATTGGGTAACGGCTTGAGGTTCTCGTCCACGAGATAGGGCGTCGAGGTCAAGGTAGTCAAAACCTGCGAATGGCAAGAAGCAAAATGTAAAAAAAAAAAAAAAAAAAAAACATCGTGGACCACCCGACATCAAACTCACCATTTTCATGAGTAGGGGTGAGCAATTGGCCGACAAAGGTTTGTTCCCCAGGATGTACTTGGAATGAGGAATCCAATATTTAGGCTCTTTAACCTTCACCTCCCTCTCATCCTCATAGGTGACTAAGTAATCCTCCGTGTCGAAATAGTCGAAGGCCGCTAACTCTTCCTCAGTTAGCGGAATGAGAGGTAAATGCTCCATATGCGGACGTGGCTCAGTGAAATGACGACGCACTGGATAATCCTCAGGAACTCGTAACCAAAAGAAAGCATCCTGCCAGCCCTTCAAAACCACCATCTTAGGCCGAATCTGTCATCTTCTTGTCGGCCGTAGTTAGCGACCACCAACCCGCCCGCCTAGAAGATCCATTTTTCTTCAGCCAATGAATGTGGCGGAATAAGTTCAGCGTTTGCGGAAAATCCAAGAAACGCACAACCCAGATGTACGCTATCAAATTCCGGACCGCCAAAGGAGTCAACTGAGCCAAACTCACGTTGAAAGCATTTAAGATTTTCACCAAAAAAGAATCCAGAGGGAAGCGGAGGCCAAACTCGAAATGATGAGTATACACGGCCACGTGACCAGGAGGACATTCCGTCACAATGGCCCCCTCTGGCGGAACTATTAACCGATAACCCGACGGAAGACAATATAAGTCCCGGCAACTCTCGGGTAACTCGAGATCAATGGCGTCCCGACGCCAAGGCAAATCAATCTCAACACCGATAGGGCCGGAACCTGAAATCATCCTAAGCCATAAAGCATCGTAACCGAGTCCAGGCCTCAATCTCCTCCATCGGATTCGAACTATTGACCCTTAATTCGGCAACACGGGAAGATTCCCCGACTGCATGGGTAGTCAAAGGCACAGAAACGTCAACATTTGCGCCCGCAGAGTCAATCGCATCCTCATTGACGCGGACGGCAGGACTCGCAGCAGTGCGACGATGATAAACGATCTCTTGACGGACCATGACGGTAGCAATAGAATCGCCGTCGTCACCTAAATCAATAATATGAGGGTTAGGAGCCGCAGATTGTTGTAAGCGGTCGAAAAAGTCAACCGTTACTTCCACCCCAGCATCCGCCAAGCTATCCAACCAAGCATGCTCTCTAAGGGGTGCTACGTCAAGGTCGGGAGCGGCATCGGCCGGAGGATGCCTAACGGATCGTCTAGCAAGAATCTGATGCCTAAGCTCCCTAAGCGTTTGTCGGTCACCACTCTGGCTGGCGGATAGATACCTCCTAGTTAAGTTATGCTCCTCGGGGTAGCAGGTGGTCGTTTAAAAACTTCGACCTTAACTCTCTTTCCTCTCGGCGGTAAGAGGTATGTCCGCTAACAACCTGGTCCTCCCCACCTGGACTTGAGCTAGAAGTGGGTTCACTATCGGCCGAGGGGGAGAGGGGTCACTCTCGCTCATGAACGCCTCACTAGGGGTATTCCGGCTATCGACCGGTCCGACATGATGAAAACGCAAAAGAAACTTAACAAAACGCGGAGAAAAGTCGAAGAAATACCCGGAAACAAAAGGTCACCTGAGAAAAATAAAGCAGAGAGCAAAAGACGCCGGAAAAGACAGATGAAACCCCCGAACGGCAAAATCGCACCAAAAAACTCAAGCTTGAGCCAGAACACCACCGGAAAAGCTGGAAAAAGCACCGGCCAAAAGACAAATCTTCAAACTCAGGCAAAACCCAGAAAATGTTCGTCAAGAAAAGGCGAAATTTTCAGTACACTAGAACCGGAAAGTGAAAACTAGAAGATTGAGTAACTTTTCGGAGTAATTTGAGCACAGGAAAAGTGATTTTTAAGCAACTCAAGCTTCGGCTATGGAGGTTTTGTCAGAGAAAAATGGAGAAAAGAAGGGAGAGCTTGGAGAATGAAGATAAAGAACTCCGAAAAGGACAACTGCTCCAATATAAGGCACGAATAAACGGCTGAGATTGAAAGACCTCTCAACTCCCTCTCCAGATTCCTGCCAAGTGTCAAAGCACGGTGAACCCTAATAAAGTAATGGGCGGGATTTTCGGAAAAGTAATCATTAACTTTTCGAAATTTTTCAACTCCCTACGACACGTGGCACCCAACAAATTAACTTCTTCAAAAATTGAGCACGACAACAAAGATTCGCGTCCATCAACAACATCATTAGCGGACAAGACCCCAAATGATGCTGGGGGGCTAGTTGTATGGGCATGACCCAAGTATGTTAGCGGACCCCTGTGATAAGTCCGCGAACACGGTAACGGACGTGAACTCTATAAATGTCGCCTATAGCTCTAACAAGTCAGTACATCAACATGGTCCGACAACGTTGGCGGTCGCCTAACAAGACAAAATAAGGGAATCTCTCCAGCTGTCAGAAGCACCTCGACCGTACACGTGTAAAAGGATTACACACTCCCGTCAAGAATAGTACTTCTATAAATACCCCACTAGTACTTATTCTCGGTACATTCTCTCACACTCGTAATTCTTATCTCTCTCCCTCTACTTTCTCTCTCTAAACCCTATTTGGGCACGTGCTGACTTGAGCGTCGGAGGGGGTTTCCTCGCATCCCCCCCGAGGGTAGTTCACGTTTGCTTCTTGTGCAGCTATTCACTAGCGGAGCTTACCCTAATCTTTGGCGGACTTCTCTCAAGGCCGCCAACCGTTTCAACACCGAAACAATAGGTTATTATCTTTTTTATTTCATTTGTAGAATATTCCTCGTATAATCAAAACATGGGAAAACAAAAGTTTATTGTGTGTACCGAAGTCGTCCATCTCGCACTACTTCAAATAGAATCACCGATATATTTTGGGAATATTTAGCTCAACTTATTTGCAATCCTTATGAGAAAAAATTAGTTGATATGAATTCATATAAGGTTTAATAAAGACCAATAAGGTCTAATAAGTTCAAATAAGTCCAATTCTGCAAAAAATAAGGTTTGATACGTGCATTCACAAAATAAGGTCTAAAAAGTTCAGATAAGATCTAATAAAGATTAATAAGTAGGGATTGGCATAGGTCGGATCTGGGGCGAGTCCAACTAGACCCAGACCCAGACCCGCAAACTTGGATTTAGACCCAGACCGCGCCCCAGACTCACAGGGTAGTCTAGAAAATCCGGACCCTTACCCAGATCCAATGAGTCTGGCGAGTCCTGGGTCCAGAACGGGTCCAAAATGGGTCTCAAGCTTATTAGGAGTTCCGATTGCTTTTTTTACCTGCGAATTTTTTACTAGTTTTTTTAGTTATTAAACTGATAAAAGAACAAAATAATAGTTTAATTCTTGTACAAACATTTAAAATTAAAACATCCACAACAAGTTGACTTCAGTCTTGGTAAAAAATTTTATTGCACTTTATATATATTGTATTATAATACATTAACTGAAAATGGGACTACGGGGCGGGTCTGGGTCTAAATTCGTGAGACTCGGATCAGACCCAGACCCAATGGGTCTCAATTTTTTAGACCCATACCCTTAAAAACGGGTTGGGTCCAACAGGGTCTGACTAATAAGTTCACATAATCAAAAATAAGTTGAAAAGAGTGGGCCCTTTGAGCTAGAATGATGGTGGCCAAAAAATGGATTTATAAGGGAACGAAAACTGTAACGAGAGGGTGGGAGTAACGGGTTGTAGACTGCATGAAACGAGATAAGAAGTTGTGTGAAAAAGAATGGAACAGGGGTGGGCCGTGAAAGTGAAGTAATGGAATAATTGGCAGAAACGTCACAGTAACTTCATACTTATTGTATCATTACATATGATCCATAAAAAGTACCATAACCGTAAAATCATTTATGTAACTCCATCGGTTTTAATAAACAGAGTCTACAATTATACGTAAATGATTTTGAAGTGATACCCTATAGATGAACAAGAACTAGAACGCATAATGAAACATCAATCGTTCCAACACCAATTACAAACATATTACATATTTAAATTAAGTAATGAAGCGCAAGTAATGGAACTAGTTGACAAAGCCGCATTTCTTCCTGATTTCTCCATTAGTACCAGTAAGTGGTTGAAGGTTACCCATACTGATCATGGAATTTGCAAAATCTTGGAAGAATGCAGCTTGGTTTCTGCTGTAAGTCAGCACCAAAGAATCTTCGGAACCTCCATTGTAAAGTTGTTGGTCAGAATGCAGAAGGCCACGTTTTGCAACGAGGTTTTGGTAGTAATCGTTGTCAAATCTCGTTGGAGTTTGACGGTCCATTGGGGCCAAATTAAAGTCTCCACTTCCTTGGGTTCTAGGACAATTAGCTTGGCGGACAGCCGCGAAGCTTGGGTCGATGTTGCTGTCGTTGTAGATGTGGGGGCGGAAGCTGCTGCAGCGAGCAAGGCCGATGGTGTGGCCTCCGGAGAGGACAGTCATATCCTTGGCCGTTAAATTATGTCTGGTAAATAACTCGATAAGCCCACTTTGGCCAGTGAGGTTGGCAGACGGTGGTGGAAGGTTTTGGTTTGCTAAAGTACGGCTTGCTGTTCTTGCATCTCTTCTGCCTAGAGGTACTATCCATGAGGGACCTCCTAACTGCATATTGAAACAACAAAAAAATGGTTATCTAGAATGATATTGAGAGATGGCAATCTCATACGAGTCATATTGGAGATAAATCTTTTATCCAACATTTGTGTACAATTACATGTGTCACTCAATATCACTAGTCCATATCGTCAGATTCGATCAACTTTTTATTAGAAAATTATAATTATAATAATAAACTAAAGAACAATTAACGACAGACAATAAGAATCAAAGGAAAAGATAATTATGGATATAAGTGGAACTGAAAATTCTGTAAATTAATACAAACTTGAATTATTTAGAAAGTTCTGATTCAAACCGAATCCCAAAATCTCAATTTGCCTCATTTATGGTATTGTGTAATTACATAGCATTTCCTATTACATGTATATTTTGTGCATGTCCCAAAACAATACTGAAACTCGACTATTGATCTGAATGGCTATTTCTTGTTGCATAGTGTCTTCCTTCCATATCAAGGTTAATCTAAATTTCTCAGATCAAAACTACACAAAGGCAGAAATTTGTATTAACAACTTCAGAGCTCCACTACTAGTTAATATGTTATTATCCTTAATTAGTTTTTATTTTTTTATGTATTGAATGGTGATAAAAGATAATTCATCTGTTCTACAATAATTGCAACATATTTTATTAACACATTTTTTAAGAAACTCATGTGAAGAGAAGAGAGATAGAAATAGATAAAAAGTAGGACCCATGTGATAAGAGAGGGATAGGGTAAATATATTACCAAATAAGAAAATGTTACGATTAATATGAAACTTCAAAATAAGGTTGCAATTAAATAAGAACGGAAGAAGTATATTAAGCTTCAGAAAACAGTGAAGGTCCTCGCAGGCATAATCCCGTAGAAGGAGGAAAAAGCCATACCGAAAGGTGGCATGGGGTGGCTTCTAGAAAGGAAGCACTTTCTATGAGTTCCTTGCAATAAGGCACCTAAAGCCATTACCTAAAAGAAATACATTATCCTTTAATTTGTTTAAGAGTCTTAATTAGCTTTAATTAATTTTGAGCGCGCTTTGCTTACCAAGCGAACCCCATCTCTTGCAGCTAGAGCTAGAATGTCTGCACACGATACGGATTCACTGCAAGAAGCTTCAACATTAGACTTGATTGCATCAATCACTTCAAAGCCTCTTATTGAATTGTTAGCATTTCCAAAAGCAGTGTGCTCTCCGGTAAAGGTAGGTGTATCGTTTAGGAGTACAGAGCCATCGCAACCCTAATGCAGTGAAGAAAACATATATAGGTGATCAGTTTTAAATAAGAATGATTATATAAAATGAGTATTTATGGATGTTCTCTTATACAAAATAGAAGCAACGTCTATCAAGTAAGTCTCCTACTCTCATTTTTCATGGCCTAGATAGTGGAATTCAAACTTCTTAAGGAGCATGCAGGTAATTGGTGGTAGGTTGTATATATTAGGATTTTAAGTCATTAATGAAATTGAGTTTAGCTCTGATTTGACTCGAAATTAAAATCCAATCTCTGAGATTACTTATTGTATGATTATCTCATATGATCTTTTGTTGAAATCCAAATCAAAACTCCCATTATTGGGTGTGACACATTGTACAAGATGAGAGAGACAACACATCTTATAAGTTTGAAGAGTTGGTCTAAATTATATTCTATTGATATGACGACGTTCCAATTCAACCGTTTTACCATTCACGGAAATTTTCAGATTTTACATACATACTATCTTGGTATGGAAGGTGTATTAGATACAACATATATCAGCCAAAAAATTTCAACAACAAAACAAAATCAGTCTAAAAGAAGAATGATAGAAAACGAGTAAATTAATGTCCTTATGTCCCTAAACTTATCATGCTTCTTTGGTTTGATCATAATTGACGTGTTGCAATAGGTGAATTACTTTTAATGCCAATGATATCTAGATATAAGCCCCTCTTTATTGCTTACAGGGACTAGAATCGTTCCTACTTTTATCTTCAGAAAGGCTTCATACTAATTAAATTAATTATGAGAATCAAAAAAGTTATCCGCCAAAATATTTTGCCTCTGTAACAGTAGCTTTAAATTACTGATGAGTTGATGACTCCATTTGTAAGCCACTAAGCCATAAGACATTTTGGCTTTATGATCTTTTATGATCGATGATTATAAATTTAAGCTAATAATCTTTTTAATAGAGAACTAGTGTGTAGCTCAGACGATGTCCCGAGTTTTACTTGGAATAATACTTCTATAATTTGAGCTTCTATTTATTTCAAATTAGTTTGTATATTTATGTTCCAAGTTATATATATTTATGTGGAGTAGAGAGCATATATATTTAATTAGTTAGTATGGTAAGATGTACGCTCTACAACTTATTGGTTGCATGTTCGAATCTTACTACACAAAGTTTTGTAACACATATTCCTTGTCAAGCCTAGGACATTGCATGTTCCTAGTGAAATGGGGGTACCACGTGACAACATATACTTTATTAGGAACGCCTTTTAATATAGGAAAAATTGTTTTAAATAAGCCAACCTTTGCGTAATCTTCCCAAAATAAGTCAAGTTTCAAGTCAACTTTACACCTACTTTAATTTAACTCTAAAATGATTTTAATTACACATAACCTGTTGGTTACCTGTTGACTTCTTTCCCACCCAAAACCCCGCCCACCCCTGCATAAGCCCCTCCCCCGCCTCCCCTCTTCCTCGCGATCTCCCCACCCCCTACGACCACCCCTTCCTCCACTCCCTGCGAACACCACCACTCCCGAAACCACCTCTCCTCCACCTCTCTGAAAACCCGATTCCGATTCCTCTCTCTCTCACTCAGACTCCGCTACCTTCACCGAGCGAGGTTAGCGCTGGGTCGGGAGTTCGAACCCGATTCCTTTCTTTTTTTTTTTTTCTCTCTCTCTCTCTCTTTCTTTCTCTCTCTCTCTCAGACTCCGCCACCTTCACCGAGCGAGGTTAGTGCTGGGTGGGGAGTTCGAACCTCGTGGTGGTGGGTGGTGGTGGAGATGGGGTCGTGAAGGTTGGTGTTTCGGTGGGGATTTTTATGGGCTTGGGTGGGTTTTTCGGGGCTAGGGGTTGGGTGGTGGTGGAGTTGGTGGGACAAGTTCCGGAGATGGGGTCGTGAAGGTTGGGGTTGGTGTTTGATCTGGTGGGTTTAGAGGGTGGTGGTGCGGATGGTTGGTAGTGGCTACTTGGTGGGTTGGTGGTCTTAAGGGAGAGGGAAGATAAAGATGAGAGGATGAGGAGGAGGGGAGTAGAGAGAAAGTAAAACAAAAAAAAATAAAAAATAAATAGCAAACCAATCATATTGCGACACATAGCTCATGTAACCTACTAAACATGTCACAAACGGGTTAAGCTCAATAGAAGAAAATAGCCCTACAAGTTTAACGTAATCAGGAACAATCCAAAATTTGACTTATTTTGGGAAAACCATGTAAAAATTGGCTTATTTAAAATAATTTTTCCTTTAATATATTACTATAGATAGATATATGTATCACTTGTTTTAATTTTTAAACCCAATGGCTAATGGCTTACAACGACTGTCACAATTGCGTTAGATGGATTTATCACTCAAACTTTCTACATTTACGCGTTAACAAAAATTGTATCATGTGAATTATGTTATAATCCACCGACAGTGTACCTTCTGATGGTTCCTAATCATCTGACAACGTCTTAACATGGAAACATGATCCACTTATCTTTTGAGCCAAAAAATATAAAAATATATTGTATATTAAGCAATCATATTACAAACATATATTTTAGTAGTGGTTTTTGGTTAAGTTGATAAATCATGTTAAGTACTGATTAACACTTAGGTTATAAATGACCTAAACAGTACAATTACGGTTTACAAAAATGTCGAATCAAAATTTATGTTAACCAAGGTGTAATGCAGTTTCACACCTAACCACCCAAGAACACCCTTCCCTTCTAATTTCACAAGCTAAGGTATAAAGTGATTCTTAGTGGTACCCCTAAAAAAAAGTTATTCTTAGTGGTACATCATATCATGTATTGTCGGTTATATGGAAGGAGAACAATAACGGCTATAGGGTTTGAATGGCTTAGTTGGAAGAGTTGATGACCATTCGAAGGGTGGTTCTCAAGTGAATAGAAGAGTACCGTTAATAGGGAAAATAGTGATAGAGTAAGTAAGTAAACTAGTTTGTATGAGTTTCTAAGAAGAAAGATAATTTAAAAATTATACAGCATCTTTAACTCTAGGAGTGTCTCTTAATTTTTTTAATCAATTCAAGACGCACCTAGTGCAACTACCATTTATGATTTTTTTAATATATAGAATCTATCAAATATATTGACAAAGTTCCACTTTTTTTATAAAGGTGAAATGTGATTTGTTACTAAGGTAGTATCAATGTGTTAAAATCAAACATACTTACATTGACAAAGCAATCATGGAAGAACAAACGAAGGATAGAAGCACCCATACGAGCTTCCTTTCTAAGTGCTTGCGCCATCGTACGACTTACAATTGTTTCAAGGTTGGGGCAGCTCTTAGCATAATAGTTTGGCGTAAGATCACATGCATGGGAAGTACATAAGAAAAATGAAATGAGAGAAAAGATTGCCCAAAAACAGATTATGTTGGAAGCCATGGATTAGCTCAGTCTATGAAGCTTGATTGTAGCTTGTTGGAAACTTGGGAGGGATAATGCAAATTAAAATTTCACTGGTTAAGTTACTTATATAGGTAGCAATCAATCGTTGTATAGATCAGACAACGTCGCATGCATGGGAGTAACCCTAATTAAGTGGCAAATTTAAATGGGAGTAGACTTTTCAAACTTAGCAGCTTATAGTCATACAACTATTTTATTTTCTCCTTATCTCTTACGATTCTTTTTTTAAAATTTGCTTTTTGTGAGTAAAAAAAAAGGATTATATGATATATAATCTTGGATAATGTTTAATGACGTTGAAACCATAAAAGTAACTTAGTAAGATCAAAGAGTATAATAGATTCCAAGTTTTAGTGTCAG
Organism: Beta corolliflora; assembly: GCA_947648045.1. Lineage (NCBI taxonomy): Eukaryota > Viridiplantae > Streptophyta > Magnoliopsida > Caryophyllales > Amaranthaceae > Beta > Beta corolliflora. Next base: position 379,338 of record CANSZD010001876.1, on the reverse strand, counting down.
AATAATCCTAAGTTCCTAACAGATTCCAAGTTTTAGTGTCAGACTAATCCTAAGTTCCTAACCCCGATTCCATATAAACATTAAGATAAATCTGTTTTGTCCCTTGTCCAACAAGTAAGCTGCAGATGGTGCTTTCTTGTCGAGCAAGTACACTAGTATCCCTTAGATGTTCTTCTTTGGAGACTTGTGCAATAATGTCTGAATCAACCAAGTCCAAGCCCGAGCTTCGTTCCCAACCTCGCAAAAGGGACCCACCCCGGAGGTTTGGGTGGTGGCTCCCCTCCGAAGCTTAAGTCAGATATCAGGTGTTTGTAAGAGAAAAGTAATTCTAGAGAGAGAAAGTGAGAGAGTAGTTTTACAGAGTAACTTTGCACTGTTTGCATTGAATTCTCTTTCTCCTGTTTTCAGGGGTATTTATAGTGATAGCAAGATGACAGCTAACCTTAAAATCTGACCTAGAATAGTGGCTTTTGATTGGTCAAGAATCGAGATCATGACACGTGGCGAGCCATGATTTGGGAGGGTTTATCAACCACTCTCATGCAGCCACCTTACATTCTTTGGGCTCCGACTCGCGGGCCGAATTTAGACCTTTTAACTCGCTGAGGGTAGCCCAAAGATGCAAGACTTCTCTTTAACTAAGGTGACACGTGTATGGCTCTGATAAGCCCAAGTGTCTTAAAAAGAGCCGTAGATGTTAGACTACAACATTTGCCCCTAAAAGGGCTTTTACTGTTGGCCCATCTGACGGTTAAGGCCCTTTTACCCTCAAGGTAGTTCAAATCCAGGTAAAGTGGTGCGCCTTCTTATGGGTTCTACCGGTCATATTCGACCGTTGTATTATTTTTTCGGTCATTCTTGACCGGTTCCACAAGTTTCTTATTCCTCTATAAATACCCTTGGGGCAAAGACATTGAATCATTTAGCACTTCGAACAAATTTGTCTAGAGAGAGAAACTCTGAGAATTTTCTAGAGAGAGAGAGAGATAGATCGTCCAGCTTCAGCATTCTTCACCGAATCGCCCAGAACGTTCTTAGCGGTATCGTTTCTTTGAACTCTTCATTCTTTATTCTTTATTTTTTCTTAGAAAATCAATAAAATGGAATCATCTTCGTCAAATAATCTTAGCCAACCAAGAGCTTGTCTTGACCCTAGAACCGATACTTCTTCTTCGGCACATTCTAGAGTTGGGCCTCTTCTGGCCGAGTATATATATTTTCATAGTTTTGGCCGAGAAAGTCGAGCGACCCAGTCTTTACCTGCGGGGGTAATCGGCGCGCGTCAAGCAAACGGCCCGTCTAAGACGAAAAGCAATAATCCCGTCAAATAGCTCGGATATGGAGGAATCCACTGGACGGGTGCCCGATGAGGCAAGAGAGGTCCAAAGTGCTCAGTCTTTGGACAGGCATCCTTTTGACCATGAGGTAGAAAACTCCGAAATAAATCTTGAAACCAGTACTTCTGGTAGGGACGCCGAAATGGTAGAGATCAGCGAAGACAATAACGGTAGCAATTCCGAAGCTGCCGAAGAATCAGACGGGGCCTCTACTACCTCGTCGGAGATTAGAAGACGTTTAGGTCCCCTTTCTGATCCAGGTTTCATTTTGGTCAACCGTAAGTGGTTAGAGAAACTAGGACCAGACCCTAATTACTTATCGTCTTTCATGCCCATGCCGGGCTTTTCCTTTGTCATTCCTAACAAGGACGCGACGATCTTGAGCGCTCCTAAGAACCATTTCGCGGTCTATAAACTAGCCTTAGACGCCGGATTGAGGTTTCCCCTCCATGACTTCACGAAACAAGTGTTACAAAGACTACCACATCGGCCATAATCGTGGCTCCTAACACTTGGCACAACGTCCCGACGTTTATCGCCGTCTCCAGAGCTACGCGGCCTAGCCCTTTCTCTTCGAGCCTTTACCCACATCCACTATGCGGCGAGGTACCCGGGGCCGTGGACGGGACATGGCTCGAGATTCAGAACCGCCCTGGCTTCCTTACGGCTTGGGGAAACCTTCGAAAATGCATGAATGGAAAGCCGACTTCATCTTTTTAATAGCGGCCAATGATTCGGCTACTGAGAGCTATAGATTCCATAACCGGTCCGTCACGAATACGGGACGGAAGCAGTCCTGGCTGGAAATGGAGGACATTCGATGATGAAGTTGTGGAGTACTTCAGGACAAAAGAGTACTCCAGGCCCGGCCGACGTTCCATTAAAGGGCCATCCAACTGGATACCTTTTAAGGAAATGTTTTACCAAGACGACTTCTTGGTTCTGCCGGCTGGCTGAGGTTGGCCGATGATAAAGGTATATATTAAAAACCATCCAACTAAAACTCTTCGTCTATAGTCCATTTGATGAACACCTTTTTGTCCTTTTGCAGACTCGGCCAGACAACGCCTCGAAGCATCTTGGACGGGGGAGATTAGCATGTCCCAATTTACCGCCAACCTTTGGAAGGAGTTTGCAAAAGAGCGATCTGAGAAGAGGGCAGAAACATTGGTAAATTTTTTTTTTTTTTTTTTTTTTTTTGCCGAGGATCATATGTGCTCGTCCGAAATTGTCATCCAATTTTTGGACGAGGGTCACCCAAAGAAGGAGAACGTCCAGACTTGGATGGTCACCTTCTTGGTGCCAAACTCGTCCGATGTTGGCATACAATTTCCGGACGAGGGTCGCCCAAGGAAGGAGAGCGTCCAGACTTGGACGGTCACCTTCATGGCGCCATACTCGTCCGAAGTTGGCATACAATTTTCGGACGAGGGTCGCCCAAGGAAGGAGAGCGTCCAGACTTGGGCCGGTCACCTTCGTGGCGCCATACTCGTCCGAAGTTGGCATCCAATTTTCGGACGAGGGTCGCCCAAGGAAGGAGAGCGTCCAGACTTGGACGGTCACCCTCTTGGCGCCATACTCGTCCGAAATTGGCATCCAATTTTCGGACGAGAGTCACCCAAAGAAGGAGGTCGTCCAGACTTAGACGTGCACCTTCTTGGTGCCCTACTCGTCTGGAGTTGCACAATTTTTTGGACGAGGGCCACCAAAAGTATGCGAACGTCCAGACTTAGACGGGCACCTTCTTGGCGCCCTACTCGTCCGAAATTGCACAATTTTTTGGACGAGGGCCACCAAAAGTATGCGAACGTCCAGACTTGGACGGGCACCTTCTTGGCGCCCTACTCGTCCGAAATTGGCATCGAATTTTTGGACGAGGGCCACCAAAAGTATGAGAACGTCCAGACTTAGACGTGCACCTTCTTGGTGCCCTACTCGTCTGGAGTTGCACAGTTTTTTGGACGAGGGCCTTCCATAGAACTTCTATATTTGACCGGTCACCTTCTTGGGGACATACTTGTCTGCATATTTGCAAATCATCTTTCATTTCTTCTTTCAGACGAAGTCTTTGTAATGGCAGTTATAACTTTTGTTCCTAGGTCGACTAATTTGACGACTGGTTTACTCTTTTCAGAAAAATGCTCCTACCAACAAACTTCCACCCGGAAATCGTCCTCGTCCAAAAGAGGCCAACTACGGTGGCCGACCGGCCTTCGGCGAAGAAGCCTAAGGGCTTCACAAGGAAGAAGAGCAGATAAGACGACTCCACTTGGTGAGGTTGGGGAGAGAAGTATGCCTCCCCCTCGGCCCAAGGTTCCTAAAAAGAAGCCTTCGGGCATTGCCCCTCGAGGAGGGAGAGGGTGCTCATGCGGCCGTTCCGCTCAACGTGTTGCTGGCCGACTCTACCGAGGTCAAACCGGAGTCCGCCTTGGCTCTAGTTGCACCCGGAAACTGGAGCCGCGGTGAGAACTATCCGGGGTTCGCGGCTCGGTGGCTAAGCTGGTGCCACGGATGCCCTTAGGCGTTAGGACGGCATCTATTTCGTCCCTAGGTGAGTCGTATTACCCCAATATAGTTAGGACGGTGCGGGTCGGTGAACTGTCCATGAGTCCGTCCAATAGACAATCCATCGTCATTCCTATCAAGATAACTGACTCTCCCCCTCTTTCAGATAAGGGCAAAGGCCCTGCTATTCCCCAACTCCTCCCCTCGCCGATTCGGACGAGGAGTCTTCTCCTCGCTTTCGCCAAAATGTCGAAGGCGGGAGAAGGAGCGACTAAGCCAGGAGCTCTTCAAGTGCTACCCCGAATCCTACATTAAGGGATTAAGGGGGGGCGTCTCTTTGGGCATGTGGGCTACATGTCTCGACTTTTGCTGCCGAGGTATTGCTTTTTAGCCTGCTTTATTTTATACTTGATACAAATTTTGGTTCTTTCATTCGTCTAATAACTTGGTTTGTTTTCATTGTTCCAGCTTCTGGCTCGCAGCATGCTAACTGAAGAATGGGCGAGGGAGCTCAGAAAAGAGAACAAGCACCTCGTCCATATTGCTACAACGGCCGGCGACAAGGCCATTCACGACATTGAGATGGCGAATACTCTCCATCGTCAGTCACTCGATGCATTGGAGAAAAGGTCGGCAGAACTTGAATCCAAGAACAAGAAATATCTTGTTACCATCAATGATCAGTACAAGGAGAGAGACCATCTGAAGATGATCATCAACACTCTCTCTACATATCTTAAGGGTGAGAGAGACGCCGCCCTTCTTGTCGCTGCTCAGCTGAGGAGGGAGAATATTCTTCTAAGGGCGAGAAACGCTCGTCTGGAAAAGACGGTTTCCCAAACCTTTGACGATGCCAAACAGGGCCTCGAACATGTTGTAGAAACGTCCAAAGGTTGGGCCGTCAAGGCCTTCGAAATCTTGGGCCGAAGCCGAGGAGGTCCCGAGCTTTGTACGTCGCCCGGAATACCAACGAAGTGCCCATAGGGCCATGGTCTCAGGCTTGAGGATCCTCCGGAGTTTATAGAGTCAGGCGACGAGGCTTCAGCCGAAGATGAGGAGCCCGAGGACAACCAAGAAATTCATGCTGAAGACGAAGCCTAGTTTTAGGTTTATTTTTCTAGTTTCTTTAGTTACCTGCCGTTGTAGCTTTCATCACATTTTGTAAATTTACTCGTGATATATATGAAAGACTTTTGCCACTTGCTTGCCTCTTATTTTCATCAATTCCCATTTGACTATCACATTAACTTTGAATTGTTTCCAAGTACAAAAGTTGACTCGTCTTGAACATTGTAGACGATCTGCATAATATGATTGAAACACTTGTTTTGGACGACCTTGTTCTCCCGAGCTCGTCTTTTAGGCTTCTATCATTCCCCCCTTCTTGGGCTTAGTTCAACCGTACATGGTGGTCGACCCAAAGACCAAGAAGGAAAGCGGCCTACTTTGGCCGAGCTGCTGAAACTATAGGACGAGCTTGTTATATATGCTTGAACACATGTTTTAGCCAGTTCCTTGAGGGAGCGACACTCGTCATTAAGTAGTGATCCCTTACTAGGGTCTAGGCTACTTAGGCGGCCGTGCTTGTGAAGATAAGCATCCTTTACTAAGGACTTATTTCGAGCCGCCTTTCTCTCGTAGACTTTGACGTTACTCTTACTAGAGGTTTTGTCGGATTGACGGCCTTGTATGTGCTATACTTTGGCCGGTCTCTTCGATGGAGTGATGTTCGGCATAAAAATGAGTAATTGTGACGCTTTTCCTTTTTTATCCAAGTTCTTGTCACTTTTAGACGAGTAACTGATTTAATGCCCCAAAGTGAGTTAACTTGGTAAAAATAAATAAGGAAATAAGAAAGTAGGAATTGTATAATATGGATTTTGCTTGACGGAATGCCAAGATGCATGTATACAATTCTTTTTTCTAATTTGTGCCGCGGCACTTTGGATTAGCTACAAACTACCGCATAAACATTCGACGGTGGATTGAATTAGACGTGATACTTTTTCAAATTATCAGAATTCCAAGTACGGCGTACTGGTCGTCCATCCAGATCCTGAAGACGAAAAGTACCACTGCGCAGTTCTTGGATAATCATGTAAGGTCCTTCCCAATTAGGTGTTAGCTTCCCCAACTCTTTTGCTCGTCCAACCGCTTCCATCTTTCTAAGGACAAGATCCCCTACTTTGAGTGGTCGTCTAACAACTCTTTTGTTAAACTCCCGAGCCATACGCGGTTTGTACAATTGCATTCTTAGCAAGGCATTGCCCCCGACTTCGGCACTTGGTCCAAAGCCGTGCGTAATGCGGCCCGGTTGGCGTCTTCGAGTACGGCATAACTCGCGGGGGTGGGTTCTTCAATCTCAATGGGCAAGACGGCTTTCCAGTGTAGTAGACTAACATGAAGGGCGTCTCCCCGGTAGAATTCTTGGCGGTTGTTACGATGGACCATAACACCAACTGCAGCTCTTCAACCCATTGTCCCTTGGCATTTTCTAGCTTCTTTTTGATTCCATTTGATAGAATCTTGTTGAAGGACTCTACTCGCCCATTTGCTTGTGGGTGGGCAACGGCGAAGTGTGCTTTTATTTCTCTTTACTCGCCAACCACTCCTTCGTTTAGGTGTTTCAAATTGGGGGCCATTATCAAAGACGATGGGCTGTGGTATGCCAAAACGGGTTATAATGTTTTTCCGAGATGAAGCCCTTGACGTCGTTTGTCGTGATTCCTCGCATGGCCTCTGCCTCTATCCATTTGGTGAAGTAATCAACGGCCACGATCACAAACTTCTTTTGTCCGGCGGCCCACCGGGAAAGGTCCTAGGATATCCATGCCCCATTTGGCAAAGGGTAAAGGGAACAAGATGGGGGTTAAGTAGTTGGACGGCTTCGATGCACATTTCCATGCTTCGACAACCTGTCACACTTCTTTGCATAGACTAGAGCATCTTCCTTTAAGGTTGGCGCTAGTACCCCGTCCTTAAAGCCTTCTCCCCTAAGGCTCTTCCCCCAATGTGAGAAGCACAAGCTCCTTCATGGAGTTCTTTCGGGACCTCCAGGACCATCTTCTCTCGGTGACGCACTTGAGCGAGAGGCCGGTTGAATGATTTCTTGTAAAGTGTCTCGTCCCATAGCTCAAACCACTTGTCCCTAGCCTTCACATACTTGGCCTCTACGGGATCCGAAGGCAATTGTCCCGTCTTCTTGTATTCTATGATCGGCTCCATCCAGGACAGTCCGCGCGGTGAGAAACATAATCTGCTCTTGATCGATGCTCTTTTTGGGTTTGACTTCCCAAATACTTGTTCTTGGCACATCACCTTCAACGAGCCGTCAACTTCGAGAGAGCATCCGCTTGATGATTTTCCGACCTTGGTACTTGGTCGAGGACAAATCGTTTTAATGGCTCTATCTCATCTTTGATGAGTTGCATGTATTTGCTCATTGAGGCTTCTTTGCATTCAAAATCTCCATTAACCTGGTCGACCACTAAGAGGGAGTCCGATTTGGCCTCGATCTCAAAATACGGCCGCTGTGCACATTTTGATTCCCGCCAAGAGTGCCTCATATTCGGCTTCGTTATTGGACGCTCCGAACCGGAATCTTAATGCATATTCAAACTTGTCCCCCTCGGGAGATTGGCAAATGATTCTCGCGCCACATCCATTGATTGTGGACGAGCCATCAACCATGAGCGTCCAATGCCTTCTTCCTCTTGCTTGGATCGGATATCGGCTCTATGGTCGGCCGAGTAAGTTCGACTATAAAGTACGCGAGGCTTGCCCTTTAATGGTCAGTTCTTGGTTCAAAGGATATATAAAACATGTTAAGCTCCACCGCCCACTTTAACATTCGTCCAGCAGCCTTCCATCTTCGCAGAACTTGCTTCAAAGGCCGATCGGTGTAGACGATTATACTGTGCGCCAAGAAATAGGGCCTTAACTTTCTACGCGCCATGACGAGGGCCAATCCAAACTTCTCAACGGGAGTGTACCTATTTTCCGCGTCTTTGAGTACGTGACTCACGAAGTATATTGGGACTTGGACGAATTCTCTTTCAGCTAGCAGAACAGCACTCACAGCTTGAGCGGACACTGCCAAATATACAAACAACTTCTCCCCCTCAGCCGGGCTGACCAACCTAGGAAGCTGCCGAAGGTGGTCCTTGACTCCTTGTAGTGCTTGCTCCGCCTCATTTGTCCACTCAAACTTAGCTTTTTTCTTAATGGTGGCGAAGAAGTGATGGCACTTGTCGCCCGACTTAGACAAGAAACGTCCAAGGGCGACCAAGCAACCCGTCGGTCTACGAACTTCCTTTACCTTTGACGGAGACTTCATGTCTAAAATAGCTTGTATCTTTTCGGGATTTGCTTCAATTCCCCTTTGATCCACCAAGAAGCCTAAAAACTTCCCCGACAAAAACTCCAAACACACATTTCTTTGGGGTTCGGCTTTAACTTGTATTTCCCGAGAGTTTCAAAAGTTTCTCTCAAATCACCAACATGATTTTCTTCTTGACGACTTTTGACTATCATATCGTCAATATATGCCTCCATATTTCTTCCCAATTGTGGGTGAAAAACCGTATTGATCAATCTTTGAAAAGTGGCCGGGGCATTGCGCGAGGCCGAATGGCATTCTCAACCAGCCATATAGTCCTTTTCGGTGATGAAGGACGTCTTGTCCCGATCCTCGGGCCACATTGGGATTTGATGAAAGCCGAATAAGCGTCCATGAAGCTCGGCCAAAGCATGACCAGTAGAGTCTACCGGATGATCCAACTTAGGCAAAGGGAAACTGTCCTTAGGACAAGCCTTGTTGAGGTCGGTGTAGTCCACACACTCCTCCAGGTGCCATTGGGCTTTGGCACCATGACCACATTAGCTATCCAGTCCCGGGTAAAAGGTTTCTTTGATGAACTTGGATTCCAACAACTTCCGAACTTCCTGTCAACCGCTTGATTTCTAGCCTGGTCCCCAAATGCCTTTTCTTATGACGGATCGCCTTTAATTTTGGATCAACATTTAGCCGATGAACGGCTACTTCGGATCAATTCCAGGCATTTCTTCAACACAATAAGCAAACACGTCTTGAAATTCTTTCAAGAGTCGATTAAGAGGCTTTTTAAGCCCAAAGAGAGTGAAGAACCAATTTTCAAGGTTCGTTACGGGCGAGCCTCATCCCGGACGGACGTCTTACGGGGCCTCGACCGGTTACGGACGCTCTATTGTTAGTCCCATGATGGCCATCACTTCTTCGAGCAAGGGAGGCTCTTCCTTGATGATCTCATATTTTCTCTTCTTCTTTGGGAAGATGCTCGGACGCCTTCCTTGAGGGAGCGAGGGGGTGCGAGGGCTCTCAATGGCCGTCTTCAATGAGGCCAAGTGGTCCTTGACTATTCCGGACGTTTTCCTCTCGCTAACCACCTTCGTCTTATCCTTCTCTATTTCGGACGTTTTCCTTTCACCAACGAACATGCGTCCGATCTTCATTGCATATCTTCCATGATGACGGCTTGAGGGTAGTCGGATAACACTCCCTAGCCACTGCCGGTCCCCATATAATGAGCCAATCTTGCCATCATCACACTCATACTTCATCAACATCAGGTGGGTAACTATTACGGCTTTGACGTGATTCAAAGTCGGTCGCCCAAGAATGACATTGTAGGCCGTCAAATCTCGGACTACTAAGAACTTGATAAACAAAGTTCTAGCGGCATCCTTTTCGCCCACTCCGAACAGGCAAAGTAAGGTTCCCATTGGGTGGATGACTCCTCCCCCAAACCCTATGATGGGATGGTGAACGGGAACCAAGTTCTTTTCATCAAATTTTAATGCGGACAAGCGATCAAGACCGATGATGTCCGTCGAGCTTCCGGTGTCGATCGAATCCTTCTTACTCTCAAGTTTGCTATTTTCATTTCTACAACCAAAGGATCATCATGGGGAGTCCTCAACTCGCCCTGATCTTGCTCACTAACTACCACCCTTGGAAAGGGCTCGGCCTTTGTCTGATCAGCTAACAAAACTTGGCCAAGCTCCCTAAGGTAGTTTTTGTGTCCTCTATTGGTTGGTCCTCCAGCAGCAAACCCTCCAGAAATTACGAGAACAACATCTTCGTCTGTGCTTGCACTCTCCTTCTTCTTAATATGCCAATCGTCTTTCCTATGAAACTTCCTTCCCCCTTGGGGCATATAGGAGTTCATCTTTCCCTTTCGGGCTAATTCCTCCAAAGCCTTTTTAAGGTGCTTGCATTCATTAGTTTCGTGACCGCAATCTTTGTGGAAGTGGCAATACTTGCTCTTATCCCTGTTTCTATAAGGGGTTTTCATCTCAGTGGGGCCTTCAACTCATACTTGATCCTTAATCTCCATGAGAATGGAGTATTGATCTTTGGTAAATTCAATAGGATTAGATGAGGATGGCTCAGCCTCTTTTCTCTTGTTCCTTCTGGACGAAGTGGTGGTGGAGGTTACTGCCCAAGTCTCGGCCTTCTTGGGGTTGCTCTTCTTTGGCTGAGCAACCTCTTCAGGCTTCTTAGACTCGGGATGCTTTGCCTCAGCACACACTTCGGTAGCGTGAATAAACGCTTCTGCCTCCCTTAAAGCTTCGGCAAGAGTGGAGATTTTCTTTTTAACAAGATCAAACTTAAAGCTTCCTGGCCTTAGCCCCCTGATGAAGGCGTCGAAGGCCACTCCAGCATTAAGATCTTGAATCTGAAGAGCTTCCAGATTGAATCTCTTAACGAAACTTCTAAGAGCCTCCTTAGGACCTTGGACGACCTTGCCTAGGTGCATGCTTGTTTTTTGCTCTTGCTTGTTGGCAACAAAGTGACTAGTGAATAAGAAACCGAGTTACGTGAAATTATTGATCGAATTGGGTGGAAGATTGTTAAACCACTTCGAGCTACTCCCTTCGAGTTCTTGGAAAGTTCTTACACCAGGGTAGCATCATCTACTCCTTGGACGTACATCCGATGCTTGTAAGCGACAAGTGATCATCGGGATCGGTTGTTCCATCAAAAGGTTCTATAGTAGGGAGTTTAACCTTTGGGAAGGGGGCGCCTCCATTATCCTCGGCCGAGAATGGAGTGGGCCGGTTAATCTGGAGGGCTCCCATCTCGTCCCTCAATGGGTATGTACTCCTTACGATATTCCTTTAACACTGGATCGACGACGTATCGCAAGCAATGGACGTCTATAGACCATGGGTGAGCCACCGTCTTCTCCCTGCCGTGGATGAACAAGAGAGTGACTTAAACTTCGTCCCTCCCCTCTCGGACGTCAACCTCAATGGAGGGTCTCTTAGGTATGATGTAGAACCCGTGGTCGATCGTTGTATTGCAGCGACTCTCTTTGCTTCTAGATATTCCCTAGCATCTCTGTTTCCATTCGGTGCCGGCTTGGACGAACATGGTCCTAGGTCCTTACCACCAGGTTCCAGCCATCTTTCTTCGCCGATCCTTATCCTCTTGTTGCTTTCCTCTTTGCCGTTCTCCTAGATGGTTCCTTGACGAACATGTCGGCTAGGGCACGGACGATCTTCTTGGGAATGTCCCCTAGGAGGAGGTGGATTGTTAACAACTGGCGGCTCGGGGTTAAGCTCTGAAAAACAACGATATTGCTCTTGATGCTTCTGGACGATGAGCCATCTTTGCACGGAAATCATTCAAGGCGTTCTCTAGGTGGGCGGCGAGCCACCGGCCGTTCAAGATTCTCTTGAATGACCTAGGTTCGTCGGCTTGGTCCAAGAACTTGGACGATGGACGGGGGCCTATCCCTTCCTCGAGGCGGTCTCTCGTGTTCTACCGTGTCTTCGACATTAACCCGAAGACTTCGGTTTACGGCAAGGTTGGACGACCGACAATCGGTCATCGTTGCGTCTCCCCACAGACGGCGCCAAATGTTTTGTCCCTTGTCCAACAAGTAAGCCGAGATGGTGCTTTCTTGTCGAGCAAGTAAACTAGTATCCCTTAGATGTTCTTCTTTGGAGACTTGTGCAACAATGTCTCGAATCAACCAAGTCCAAGCTCGAGCTTCGTTCCCGAACCCGCAAAAAGGGACCCACCCCGGGAGGTTTGGGTGGTGGCTCCCCCTCCGGCTTAAGTCGGATATCGGTGTTTGTAAGAGAAAAGTAATTCTAGAGAGAGAAAGTGAGAGAGTAGTTTTACAGAGTAACTTTGCACTGTTTGCATTGAATTCTCTTTCTCCTGTTTTCAGGGGTATTTATAGTGATAGCAAGATGACAGCTAACCTTAAAATCTGACCTAGAATAGTGGGTTTTGATTGGCTGAAGAATCAGATCATGACACGTGGCAGGCCATGATTTGGGAGGGTTTATCAACCACTCTCATGCAGCCACCTTACATTCTTGGGCTCGACCGCCGAGCCGAATTTAGACCTTTTAACTCTGCTGAGGGTAGCCCAAAGATGCAAGACATTTCTTCTCTTTAACTAAGGTGACACGTGTACGGCTCTGATAAGCCCAAGTGTCTTAAAAAGAGCCGTAGATGTTAGACTACAACAAAATCATTGATGAATTTTCTCAAATTACACCTTTTACTTGTAAGTCTTTTATTTTTATTTTTATGCACACTATTTTGTTAATTTGATTTAGGATTTTTTAAAATTTACCACCTTTTAAAATCACAATTTTCAAAATAACCACCTTATAAGTTTATTTTTTAAAATAACCACCTTATATAACATAAATCTCTGTAAAAACATACCAGTTGACAGATTGTGTCCAAGAAATCGTTCGTAAACAAGGGTTTAAACCTTATACATTCTAGTGAATAAAGGTGAATGTGATGGAATTGTTCTTAAACCCTTTTTTAGGACGATTTCCTTGATGAAATCTGTCATTTGGTATGTATTTAAAGACATTTAGGTCACATATGGTGGTAATTTTTAAAAAATGAACTTATAAGGTGGTTATTTTGAAAAACTTGATTTTATAAGATGGTAAAAATAAAAAAAAATCTTTGATTTTTGACATAACATTATTTCCTTAAATTCATAATATAGAGTTGTCATTATATACTTCTTACTCTATCTATACTATTATTAGAACATGTGATCATACGTTGTACGCAGCCACATGTCACTTCATGTACTAAATCAACTATAACATGACATTTTAAAAAAATGAAAATAAATAACTTTGTAAGAGGTCTCGAATCTATAACCACTTACATTCCAATTCATTGACTAACCACCGAACTACAACTTTCGCTTACTAATGCAAGACTCTCTGGCTAATTAAGGATCTCTTTAGCTTGAAGGTGCAATGAAGAAATCACATTTTCGCGATTTGTGACAAAATATCTAATATATATTTTTGTCGAATTTTTTTTCCTTACATATTACAAAAGCAAGTTTTATTTCTCACTTTACATCAAAGTGACAAGAAGTTTTTTAATATTTTGTTTAATTAAACCGCTAATCATATCAGTGGTTCACCCTTGGCAATCGCTATTGCTATTAGCGGTTAATGTAAAACAAAACCACTACTATGAGTTGTTGTTTTCTTTAAGACCCAAAAAATCCAAGTAGCGCAGTCAGTAGCATATTTTCGAAAAACAAACCTCCAAAACTCTTTCCTCCCTCTCCTCTTTCTCTCTCCATCGTCGACCTCCCCCACCATGCCTCGTTGCCCACTGCGCCTAACCGTCGCTTGTTCCTCCGCTGCTGAATTCTGCCATCATTGCCATCGTTTGAGTCTCCCTCCTAGCTTTGTTTAGCAACTTGTGTGGTTAGTATGTTTTTCATTGAAATTTTGAACTTAATTTGATTCGTATGTCATATTTATTATGTATTTAATTTTGTTAGTATGGTTAGTTCTTTTGGTTAGTTGTTAGTTGTTAATTTGATTAGTATTTCATAAATGATTAGTATTATTTAGCACCTTGTCAGTTCTTTGCTATGTATTTCATAAATGTTAGACATATCTGGATGATTTTGCATGAATTGGATGTCTAATTTTAATAAATTAATATGCTTGTTGAGCTTATAGTTAGACTTGATTTTGATTGGTTAATTTGGTGATTTGTTTGATGAATATAGTTATTTTAGGGTGGTCGATAAAGTAAATAATTAAGGCAAGGAAGGGTGAGTTCATACTGTTTTGGTGTATATAATAAAAATAACTTGAATGTTGTGTTTCTGTGTGTAGAATATGGAACAACCAATATATTCTCTTTACCTTTATTGGGGTGATGATCTATCTCAAAATGACGTTGATATTGTGTATAGAGGAGGAAGGAAAAAAAATTGTTCATCAATTGTGGTATGAGCTTTGTGGAGATTCTAAATAGGGTGTATGATGTAGTTGGTTGTGATCGTATGTCTCTGGATTTGAAGTGTTACTTATGAGATATCCGATATCGAGAAAATATGTGCCAACTACACTGCAGTATGACGAGTCACTAAGTGCTATATGGCTTTTAGTGACACATACCTCAACCACGACAATGGAGGTGTACATTGAAAAAGTTCCTAAGGAGATAAATCTGCAGGCTAATGTGGGCTACTTTCCAAAGATGGATGGTAGGGGTAGCATGAAAGTACCGGAATCGGCTCCTAGTGTGCAATTTGGATCATTTACTAGAATGTTGTCAGATGCAAATTATGTCAATTAGCACATGATTGATTTTACTTCTCTTATATACCATCCACTTACCATTATGGAACTCTAGATCTGAATGACATGGACTTTTTGGGTCGTGATGAGGAACTTGTGGATTTCGATATGGAGGAGGACGATGATGTAAAAGAAGCAGCTGATAAGGTGATAAAGGAGGGTGTTCCTTCACAAGTTTGGCTTAGAATTGATGAAGTCGATAAAAGGTTAATATATGCCTAGATGACTTGGAAAAGCAATAATTCCTTGACAGTGGGTTTTGCATTTGAGATTGGGAATAAAGAGTTTGCCTCTTTGAATCAACTAACATTTTTTTGGAAGCATGGTCGATCTCCAAAAACAAGATGTTTCGGGTGTTAGAGTTAGAGCCAACAAGGTATTTCATTGAATGTGTGCGAAAGAAAGTTTGTCATTGTCCATGGAGGTTGCCTGTAATTATTATTCCTTTGTATTCATTGAAAATTGTACGGTATAAAGGTCCGCATGCAAGCAACTATGTGGGAGACATAAGATTTGGAGACCATATCCTCTCATTTCCTCGGTTTTCGTTGCTGATCTCATCGAGCTAGGTTTCATTAGGACCGATCATGCTTTCAAACTTGAGTCCATTTTGACATTTAATTTGTAAAGAACCAGTATCATTTTTCAATAGTATACAAGTGCGAGCCTGGTTAGCCAAACAAAAGGCATCAATAACCAAAATTTTTGGTGATTGGGGAAAAATCTTTTGAAGAGTTAGCAAGGTACTTGCAAGCCTTGAAACTTGAAAGAGTCCAATCAGGGCACTGTCGTGCATTGGTGTATGATCCAAGCACAGGATCTCTCTATTCAGATCTTTAGGAGAGTCTTTTGGGCCTTTAAATTATCCATTGTTGGATTCCGTCATTATCGACCCCTTATCACCATATATGGTACTAACTTGTACGGGAAGTACAAAGGCACATTGTTGATTTTTATGGGCACATATGCTAACTTTTAGTTATACCGTTTACCTTTGCTATTGTCGAGGCAGAAAGTGAGGACTCATGGTCTTGGTTTTTAGCTTGCATTCGACATTCTCTCAAAGATAGAAAGGGTTTGTGTGTCATCTCCGATCGTCATAAAGGTATCATTGTGGCTATGAACGAGCCCAGCCACAAGTAAATGGGAAGAGCCATATGCTCATCATCGGTTCTGTGTGCGACATCTTGCTTCCTGTGTGAACACGAAGTTTAAGAATGCTGCCGTAAATAATCTATTCAGGAAAGTTGCTTATGCTCGGCAAAAGAGGAAGTATTTGTATTATATGAATCGGATTGGTTTCATTAATGTGGAGGCGGTTAGATGTCTGTTGAATATTCCCCTTCATCTGTGGTCCTTTCATTATGAAGACGTATATAGATATGGCCTTCAGACCATGAAGATATTTGAAGTGTTTAATGGCATCATGAAAGGAATAAGATGTCTTCCGATCACTACTTTGGTACGAATGACATTTAATCGTGTCAACTCTTATTTTGGTACAATGAGAGAGTTGGGTAGAAAAAGACTTAAGAAGGCATGATTATAGTCTGAAATCGACTGCCATCATTGAAGAAAACATGGAGAAGTCAAGTGATCAAGAGGTGATTGTGTATGACTATGAACGAGGGTTATTTCAAGTCACAACAGTATGTGGGGGCCGAATGGGCGGGGAAAGTTAGAAAAAACACATGGTGAACATAATTCAGAAGACACATATTTGTGATAATTTTAGAATATTTAAGTTGTCGTGTTCTCATGTCCTGGCTTTGTTCGATATTGTAGCTTGTCATATGTTGGTCTTGTAGAAGCTTTCTTTAGGACCAGCAATTAGAGATCCACTTATTTGTCCTACTTTAAGCCTGTTCCTGAGATGTACAATTGCTCTTCATAATTGGTATGATAATTATCGCCGATGATTTGACAACGTGTGGAGTAGGACGTTTGCGGCCCACTCGGATAAAATACAAAATGGATGCATCTGATTGGCGTGACAAGTTTAGCTGTAGCATTTGTAGATTTGAAGGACATAACAAGCAAACGTGTCATAATAGGGTAGTCAAGGAATATCAGGGTAAATTTATTCACATTATATACATGATTTAATGTTAATATCATAGACGCCTTTGGTTTTCGTAATAATAAACTTATGCTAATTTTTTGTTTTTCTCACGATTTGTTTGGCCCAATGGCGCTGTCCATCTTTCCTTAGTTCCAATGATCCAGTGTTCTCACCCTTTAGAACAAGCATCACAGTGAGGATGCGTGGAGGGGAGTAGGGGACACGATGTTATCGTGTCGGTTGCATCATCAGATTCTTACGCATGATTGGAGAGATTGACGATAGAGTCCTTCGGTATGTCGAGGGTGTTGGTTTTCTCGGCATCCATCGTTTACTTCTGACAGTGTTAGTGGAGCGATGGAAACAGGGGACACATACATTTCATTTGACTGTTGGTGAGGCGACGATTACTTTACATGTGGTCGTACAGGCCCCAAGTCACGGGATCAGGCAAAGGAAGTGGGCGATACTAGTAGACGAATTGTTAGGGATTTGGCACACCACTCCGGAGAACGAGCTTAAGGTTCTACAGGGTTCATCTATGAGGTTGACATGGCTTAGGCAATCATTTTTCTCGTTGCGATCAGTGTTGACGAGGAGACTGTACAAAGATTCGCACGGGCCTACATACTTGTACTGATGGAGTCAATTTTTTTTGCTGACAAGAGTGGAGATGTAGGTGATTTATCCCCCACTTTTGAGTGATTTGGACCTAGAGGGGACTTAGAGCCGTGATGTATACTGAGGCGAGGTTCGAGTTTCTTCCTGTAAGAGTGTATGGCGGACACTCGCTCAAATAATCTGGTTCGACATTGTGGAGTTTTATTTCCTAATTCGGGTCATGCCCCGGTTTGGATACGAATAGACGATTCAGGCTACTTGTGATACGAGCACGGTTCTACATGGCATAGATGGGCCCTCGAAGAACAAGAACTTTTTACTTAAACATCTGACTTACATAGAGTAGTCGGGTTAGCGCGCGAGATTAAGCATGTTCATGACACTCCATTCAGGGGTCATACTTATGCGATGAACGAGTATATGGTACGGGATCATCACATCACCAGGTTACCCCTTACTGGTCCCATGAGACGACCACCCTCCACGCATTATCAGCTCGCATCCACATATATAGTCTTGGTACGTGTAAGAATTCTAGTTTCTCATTTATTTATTTTTCAAACTTGAGTATAATTTATCATTTTCTATGCAGGCACATATTATATTTGATGTTTCTCACAGATGCGGGATTGTACCGGAGGCTGCCGAGCCATTGCCTCCAAGGGGCACCAGTTTTATGTGTAGACGTTGCAGACCATAAGGGAGCTCTGCATTGACGCTGTTGGCCAAGTCGGATAAGGCCACATCTTACCACTCGTGTCAACTTCTACTCCCCTTCCCCTTACATCCACTTCTACGCCTCATATGCCCCATCATATTTTTGTCACCATGGCATTGTCAACACCACTAGTTTCACGTTCACCTTGTCAAAGAATGATTGACGACGTTCGGCCACCATTCCTTCTTTCTTTTGACGTCATTGAGGAGCTTGCATTGCTGTGTCAACACCTAGTTCATCCAGACCTACCCAGAAGAAGAAACGTGGGGTTTTGAATTTATACTTTGTTATTGTATAGTTAGCTAGTTGATTATCATTTTGCTCTTGGATTGTACACTTTCATGGCAATCTCAAAACTATGCTATTATATTACTATATTATTTGGATTATTGGACTTACTTGAAATTTCATGTCATTTTGTTAATTTGGCTTCATGATTATGAAATTGTTCGCTCTTATAGTTTGAGATTGTATGTGTATGGAGATTGATGTTTGGATGAAATTGGTGTTTGGATGAATTTGGTGTTGTTGGATGAATTTAGTGTTTAACCTGGTTTTGCAGGCTATAATATAGCTTGTTTGTTGGTTTTACTCTAGAGCTTTGGCCAATATTAGGAAAGCGGTAGTGTTGGGGTAGTAAAAAAACACTACCAAATCGTTATGGCTTCTTGTTGAAATATTATCAATCACATCAAATTACCTGATTTTATGCATAAATCTTTTGATAACTAAAAATTATACCATAACGTGTATATCTGGACAACAAGTGCCATATTAGATAGTACCCATCCTATTTTTCTAGTAGTTTACCTATTTCATTGGACATAGAGTTTTAGGAAAAATAGTTATGTGGGTCATATAATAGAACGAAATACAAAGTATTAATTGATTGGCATATTGTATGAAGTTAATGTTGCGGGTCAATAAAAGTAGAGTGAGAAGGTAAAGATATAATAAACAATTCGTAGGACCATTCCAAAAATAGGAAAACAAGTGGGTAAATTAATAAGAGACAACCCAAAAAAAAAATGTCGAAATTAATTAAAACCAGAGGGAGTATATTTATATGAATTATAAAAATCGTGCAAATAATATTGATGGTATGATTTTATCCGTACATCTTTCAATAGTATCTACAAGCAGTTATATATATATGATTTCCACCTGGAATATTATGGAGTAATTATTTTTTTTTCAGAAGGGTTGGTTATCGATCTACAGTCTTATTATATATTTAGTTTTCTAATTATTTATTGTATATCCTACAAACAAACTAATTAAACAAAATACATCCCCACAAACTAGTCATGAATATAATTTCTACCATATGACTCGAGTAATATGTAAAGAATTTAAGCATTGCAATTAGCATTATTGCTTAATCAAGAACGAAAGTATTATATGTCTAATGAAAGCAAATGACACTTATTGAGCTATTCATACGTAAAATACTTAAAATACATTGGATATCGCTGCTCAACTATCGGAACATCTATAATATTAACAAATTATTTTCTCCACGATATTAGATATATAACAATATTTTTATGTGATAAGATTAATAGTAAACATATTTTGTTTAGGATATCTTTATATACTTTAATTTATTTAGGATATATTTTCCTAGTTCTAGCTACTTTAGCATACGTTGTCTATAAATATGTTTAATCAATAATAATACTTCAAGCTTTTAGCCCAATTATCAATCTTTACATTATGAGAGAAATTACGTCGGCTCAGCGTCATTGAGAATTATATATGGCTGGGTCGACCGGAGTTGGGTTCGGGTTCTTCCGTTAATATAAATAGGTTGACCTCCTCAACATGAATACAACTTGATAAGGTAAATGGATTGGGATTTTCAACCCAACCAACCTTATAATAAATGGGCCGGTGCCGTGATTATGACCTACTAACCTCTTTAACAATATTATCGAATCTTCATCTACAAAAACGGTAAAACGTGATTAATTAGCAACTAACAAAAGGCTAAAATTTTCTCTAGTTTCTAATTATATCTAATTGTTCAAGGATTTTAAATTAAAACAATAATACTTAAATATAAACTACTTCTCTACTCACACAACACAAGCAAACATGGAGAAAATCAAAAAATAAAACTAAAGATTAATAGACGGGTTAGGCGTGTTGATTTCAGGTTAAAAATTTTCAACCGAATTAACCCGCTATTATTGGGTTGGTTTTGGGTAGGGTCGGTTGGTTAAGTTAGATTTTGCCAGCTCTAGTCTTATATAGTGCATTGATGATGATAATATACTTCCTGTGTTTATTAATACTTGTAACATATGAAATGACACAACAACTAAGGAAAGGGGAGAGAGGGGAACATGACCATCTTATTTATAGTACAATAAACAAATATGCAATTATTCTTAAATTTCATAATTTATTGTGCCACTTTTCGTATTTTTTGTCCATTAAGAAATTGAAAATTTTACGTCATGACGTGATAAGTAAAAAAATCAGAAAGGTTTGTTTGAAAATAATAGCTTAAAAGCAATTGTGGTAAGAGAATATGACATCAATAATCTCTTGTTAGTTACGTAATAAGAGTATTAGAAATGTATATACTTGTTTAAGTCTTTTTAGTCAAGTATATTTATTATAAGACTTTATCATATTTTGTTTCAAACATTAGACAATAAAGTCATAGTGTATTGATGGTTAAGCTCTTAATTTTCATTTCAAAGATCACGTGTTCGAGACCTTGCAATTACACAATATTTTTTTTATTGAGGAGTACACATGGACATAGGCATTTGCATTAGATGTTTGAGGAGAGTGTCACGTGACACATAGACCTCCTTAGGCACGGCTTTTAATATATTTGTATAGATATTTCTTTGCAAAATAATTTACCCAAAAGAGAATTGTTACAAATATTGTGTAACATCTCGAATATGTTGCATGTTTTAAGAAACAAAGAAAGTATTATATATATTGGGGATGTTTGGCAATTAGTTGGTAGCTATTGACTGTTGGTTGTTTTACTTGATTGGTTTGACGAGTATTTTTATTGGCTTTTTACATTGGTTTTTTGAATATTGGTTGTTCATAAAGGTCTTTGATAAAATTAGTTATTAATGTTGGTTGTTTAATGTCAAATGAATGCAAAAACCAAGAGTCAACCAAAAAAGCTCCTATGAGGCTGAATATCTGGTTTTTCAGCTACCCAAAAAGCCATTTATATACCAAACAAATATTTTGATGGTTTAACCACATAAATATGTCTAAACTCAATAATAAAGCCATGAGCCCAAAGCTAGCTACCAAGCACCCAATTATCCTAACATGGTATTAGGTGCATACGTACAATACAACTCAACCACATAGCTAAGACATCAATTAAAAGCACACTCAACGAAAAGAAATAAATGCACACTCAGCTAAGCAAGAATTTTCAGCGCCAAAAAGAAAAAGAATGAGCAAGAATTTTCAAAGCATTATAACGAGACAACTAAAACCCAACAATACTACAACATCCTAATTCATTTCCACCAGCATTATCGGCGTTTAATTCTGAAACTTGCCCATCTTTCATAGATTACATAATCAATTCATTTATCTATTAAATGTCATAGATTCTCCCATTTCCAGTTCATCTTGTACATCCATAAGTCCATAACTATATATATAATTAATAAATTTTCCCATTACCACATAATATGGTTCGGGTTTTCTTTTTTAGGTGCCCCAAAAACATATTTCTATTTCATCTCTTTCTACTTTAATTATTTACTTAGGTAAATTTATGTTGGATATTTTTGTTCAACTAATTTATACTAATATATTAAAAAGCGTTCCTCGTGATCACAAACATCTATACTACCACCATGTAATCCACGTATATTAAAAATATAAAATATGTATTGTATGAGATTCAACCTCGTGATCACAAACATATATACTAAAGTCTTAACCACTAAAACAAGTGATATCTAATGTTATCATTTTAAAGTACAACTTAACAAATGAAAGATTTAATTACCCGAGGCGTAGCCCGGACCTAAAAAATAGTTTGATTTTGTTAGTTGAAATAATCAGCATAATTTAGCAAAAACCTTTAATTAATGTTGTTTTTATTTTGTTGTAAAAAAAAGGAAAAATCAGTTTTTCAATACAAGTACAACATTAAACACAAATCATGATTTGTTCCACATTCCTTATTATCTGTGGAAAATGAGAAACATAAACTATATTGTAGGACTTAAAGATATTATATATTATATGTATAAAGTACAATCCAAAAGCAGTGCACAGAGTTGCTATATTTGACTTTCTAGCTAGTTGTTGCGCCTCACACTAATGCGTGCGCCACCCCCAAAATGATGTATTTGTGATATCGAATTAGGCTAGATATAAATAGCATATTGAATATGCAGCTTTTGCTCTAAGATATTTAATACTTGCACTTGCAATTTTAGTTTTATCTAAGATGTTTGTTTCCTTCCCCATATCTTGCTTGTATTTTTCAAGTTTTGCATTTTAAAACATTTTAAAAACAATCATTTCCACCTTAGATTAGGATTTATTTTCTCTTTTTTCATTAAGAAACTGAATGAGACCACTCATGTATGCCTTTGAATTATAGATGTCAATATAGAAGAATTCAACATTAACTATGCTCCTTTATTGTTTAAGAAGGAACAGTATAAGAGGGGGGTTTGGATTATAGTGTGAGAAATAAGCATAATTTTGAGTGGAATAAAAAGCTAGCAAGGAAACACAAGAGATTTTTATGTCAACACTCCCTATCTTAACATAAGGAGAAAAACCTCGACCACTAGGAATTTAAATTCTCTCTACTATAATAGGTAACGACCCTGTTACATCCTATTTGTCATGTCACCTAATATGTCATGTCGTGACGGTAAAATTTTAGTATAAAACAAATAGAGTTTTCGAGACATAATAATACATATTTTAGAGTTTAGGATAATAGAAAAAAGAATTTGGGTTACTAATTTTTACTAATTTTATTTGCGGTTTTATATGAATTTGTATGATCATAATTGTTGGTCATACAATAACCCACAATAGGCACGACATTGCCTAGTTAAAAAAAACAGCACGTCTTCTGTGTGGCCAACCAAACCTTGTGGCCACGTACTCGTTAGCTCATTTTCAAAAAGTCATATCTCACTCGTTTTTCATCGAAATTGATCTTTTGACCATGCATTTGAATAACTACCAAGCCAAATTTTCATATCCAACTTGAAACTTTCCAAGATGTTCAGTGTGCTGTGAAAAATGTCCATTTGAAGTTGAATCTTGTGCACAAACACTTTCAAAACATCATGTTTTACGCCGATTAGCCCTTCTATGATCGGTGTGTGGGATGAAGAGTTTGAAGGTAACACCTAAAACATAATAATACAAAAGGGTGCATTACTAAGTTCTAAAAATATAGCGAATATTAATGAATAAATGGGGTTACTCTTCGGAACTAATGGTGTTACTCATATGAATAAATGTAGTTACTCTAACAAAATGATATTACTCTTAACAATGAAAAGGCGTTGCTCTTATAAAAAATTGGGGTTAATTTTATAACAAAAAGGGGATACTAATCATTTTACTCTTACGAACGAATGATCAAGGTTGCTCGTACGAATAAATGAGGTTACTTTTGTGAATCGTTGGGGTTACTCGTATAATTGAATCAGTTACTCGTATGATTAAGTGTGGTTACATCTGATGTACGAAGTTTTTTTTTAATAACAAAAGGGGTTACTCTTATAAACAAATGGGGTTACTTTTATAACAAAAGGAAATACTAATCACTTTACTCTTTTGAAAGAATGTGTTATTAGTTTGAATAAATGTGAATACTTTTATGAGCATTTGGAGTTACTAATGTTATTAATTGAGGTTAATGGTATGAATAAATGGGGTTTTACTTTAAATAGGGTTATTCATAAGATTAAATGAGGTGACTCATATGATTAAACGAGGTTACTTGTATGATAAAACATGGTTACTCCAAAAAATAATTGAGGTTACTTATATAATATTTATAGGGTTACGCATAATAATATAAGGGGTTTATATAAATAAATAAGGTTACTTTAATAAACAAAAAGGGATATTAATCAGCTTACTCTTATGGACGAATGGAGTTACTCGTATAATTAAATGTGGTACCACAAATGGATGAGGTTACTCTTAATAATAAAAGGGGTTACTCTTATCTTCAAATGGGTTACTTTTATAACAAAAGAAAATACTAATCAGTTTACTCTTATGAAGAACAGGGTCAACTTCAAATGGACATTTCTCATTGTGCATTCAACATTTTTGGAAGATTGAAGTTGGAGATGAAAATTTGACTCGGTAGCTTTTACAACCCTGGTCAAAAGTTCAATTCGATAAAAATGAGTGAGATATGACCTTTTAAAAATAAGTTAATGGAACTAACCCTATGCACAGCGTGTGGCCAAGCACATATAAAAGTTTGTAAAAGCAATTAAAACTTACAAAATGCAAAGCGAATAGATCCAATAAACCTCCTCTGACTTCTTATGTCTCGAAGTACCCCATACAAGATCCCTACTACAATTAATGCCTCTTGACACCCTCCGTACCATGGTGTAAGAAAATTGAAATTTGATTGCTTAACCAAAAGGAACTCTAATGCACTAGAATGGTCCTTCACAACAACCAAGTTAATGTACTTCGTTCATTGCCCAAACTTAATGTAGGCAACACCTTGCCCCTTCTAGTATTGAGAATGAGTATTATCATCTGGTTGCGTTGTGTAATAGTATTATCGCCCCGTCTAATATTGATAACTAGTAAATATTTCAATGCATCGATCAATTCTATCCCGTTTTCGAAGCCGACTTTGGATATGTTTGGAAAAAGTAATTGTTAGCTTGCGATGTGAGCTTTTTAGCTGTGGAGGTAGCTATTAACTTTTAGTTGTGAATATTGGAGCCTCAAATATTAATGTATAGCTTGGGATTGTATTTTGAATAGCTTGTGCTTGAGCCCCTAGTACTTTGACAATAGGATGTACATAAGCGATTGTGAATGAGAATACAACTAAGAAAAAACACTTTAAACCAATTTTGACATGGTATCAGAGCTTCCCTGCTGTATAAATCTTCCCTAATTTGGTAAATTTTTATTCTATGTCTCGCCGAAATCTCGCCCCACCATGGTCGATGATGGTCCTATCACGGGAGATGATGGTCGAATTGATGTTACTTCTTCCTAGTACCTTGGGTCTGGAGATCTCTCAATCACATGATTCTCACTGGTGACAACTACGTTGCCTGGTGTCGTGCTATTACCCTTTCGTTGAAACCCCGCTGGAAGTTTGGCTTTGTTGATGGCACTATCAATGTTCCTAGCGAAAAGAAAAAGATGCTTGACTAGGATACAATGAATTTCACGGTAGTCTCCTGGAAATTGCGAAGCATAGATTCAAAAATCTAGGCTTCGATTCTCTTTCATGATGAAGTCCAAAAACTCTAGACCTATCTTGTCTGACGCTTCTCCGTGGCCAATGGCCTTCGCTTGCAGCAGTTGCGGTCCTCCATCACCCACTGCCAGCAATCGAAATCAATGACAATTGATGATTATCTTAATTGGCTGATGGGTTTCTAAGACAAACTCACTCGTATCAAAACCTTGTGGCTTTGCCTACGTTCACTCCCTAATGAAGAAACTTCGAATGCTCTTCCAAATGCTCAATTCAAGTCAACTATATGAGGTGGGGGCTCAATTCGCTAGTGATTAATCTAGGCTCAGAGTGACTAATTTAAGTCAAGCTTACCCAAAGTGGGGGCTGCCTCTATCTGAGGTGGTTCGTCCATATTAAACTCCCGAAGAGGTTTAATTTGCAGATCTCACTTGGGGACCCTAATTTTTATCAAAACAGTTTTCGAAAATCAATCTATCTCAATCAATCCAGTTCTCTTAGGTTTGGATAACCTTGAATTTGCCTAGCATTTCATCAATTTATTCAGCTTAATTTGCATAACCATGACCTTACATAGCTTCGCATGCATCCTTAGAGAGTCTGAGTTTGCATCATACACTAGTGAAAAAACCACATCTGATCCGGTCAAAATGGGCCTTACTAATCCGATTTTTGACCGGGATGGATGGGGTAGGAGCGGTTAGGAGGTGTTAATTGATCCGGGTTAAAATCGGACCAGTTAGGAATAAACTGATCTGGTCATGGCACAAAACCATATGTGTTAAGTTGATTAACCGATTCGGTTTTGTGTCATGACCGACCGCTTATCGAATATGGTAAACAAAACAAAAAAGAGCGAGCATCATCCAGTTCACACCAAATTCAGTTAATGAACTGGTTTGTGGAAAAAAAAAAGCAAGAAATTCAGAGAATAACCTACACTCAAAGCTAAATACCAAAAGAAATTCCAAATGAAATAATAAACGAAATTCAGAATGGAAAAAGAAAGCAAGAAATTCCAAACCAAAAAATAAACCAAATTCTAGAATAATGAATTCAGAGGCAAAATTACTTCATAATCTTCAGATTTTAAGATAAAAGAACCCCAGTTCTAATTACGAAAATGAAATGAAAATTAAAAAGTACGAAAAATTACAATATCTTCTAGGAATGCGACGAAGATGGATTGAATTGAACTAGCCCGCTTATCTTCGATTTAGATGAAGCGTGCTGATGAAGGACGAGTGGAGTTCTTCAAGGAACGTGACAAGATGGTGGTTAAGTTGAGTTCTTCGAGCGACGAACAAAGATCTTCAATGGTGCGACAATGGGTGAAGGGCGACGAACAAAGATCTTCAATGGTGCGACGGTGGTTGAACGACGACGAACAAAGATCTTCAATGGTGCGACCGTGGTTGAACGATTTCGACGAAGATGGTGCGCAGTCCGACGAAGTTGTGCGGAGTTTGACGAAGTGGGCGGAGTTCGACGAAGCAACGTCCACGAAAGGAGAGAGAATTAGGGTTTCATATGAGAGGGGCTGATGAGAGAGGGAAGAGGAGTACGAGAGGGAAGAGAGAGGGAAGAGATAGGGGCATTTGAGGGAGTTAGGGTTTGAGAGAGGAGGGAGTTAGGGGGCTGATGAGAGAGGGAGCGTTTGAGGGAGTTAGGGTTTGAATAGGGTTTTAATGGAAAGGAGAGGGGCTTCGCAAAGATGGGCCTTTCTTCAATTTTGGGCTGATTTAAATTTGTGGGCTCAGCGCTGCACCATGCATTAACTGATCCGGCCTACTGGAACCGGATCAGTTGACAAAAAGGATAAGTTATTATACCCCTTTTTTTGTGCGAAAAAACAGTGACAAAATTGATCCGGTTTAGGATCCGACCGGTTCGGTTTCGTTGTGTCATATAAGCTTTTTTCCACTAGTGGTAATTGCATTACATCATTATGTGCATTGTTTGAGTTGTTTGCACCAATCTACTAAATCTTCTTTCGCAGACTAATCAAATTGCTTGTAGTGATCGTTTGGCAGACTAACTTCTTTTTGCATAGACTGGCAATATATAGACCAGTTCTAGATTGCAGAGCATCTAGAATTGTTCTTCGTTCGATACTATTATGAATTTCGATTTTCCAAGCCTCAGTCAAAGTTGGGGTTTTGTAGACACATAATCATGTCTTCTCAATTTAATATTAGATATCAAACATACTGTCGTCCTACTTGATCTCAACTATGGAAGAGCAATCAAAAGCCATACTCAAAACCCTTTTTAAGTCCAAAATATGTTTAAATGTCCATCTAAAGAAAATACAATTTTTGAAGCCCAATTGATTTTTAATTGATTTTCCAAAATTAATCTTTTATTAAAATATTTCCATATAATCAAATTTTATGATTTAAATCCTTATTCTTGATAACTTTTTATAAAAGGTAAGTCAAAATGGTTATTCAAGATATAAATTGAACTTCCCCAAAATTAAAAACAAAAATGCCCTGCACGCAAAGACGATGCGCTTGGTGCAACGATGTTCCATGGTGCACAACACCAATATATGGCGCGCGACAAGGATGCGCTAAGCGCACCGAGCCTGTTGCGTGGCGCACGTTACAGATGCGCTAAACGCACCGAGACTGCATGGAGGGCAAGCTTCCTTTTATCAGCAGTTATTATTTTCTGAATTCTAATCGTATTTTTCACTATAAATACCCCGTTTTTACTCGTATGTTCTGACGGATTTCACATATACTTCAACACACCTAAACATCAAAACCTCTCACAAACACATTCAAACCATTCAAACACATTAAACCAAGAATATATATTAATTATTCTTCTTCCATTGAATCTTCATTCAAGGACTCATGTTTTCGTGGCTAAAGATTGATTCCTCTAAAGTTCATACCGTCAAACCTACGCAACAAAGGTATAATTTTTTAGGGTCCTTAATATTTCAATTAATATTTGACTTCTTGAATTTACTAACAAGCTTTTAATGATGCATGTAGATCTTAAAGAAATTCATGCCTATTTGTATATTCTAAACCTCAATCTTTCTTTTTCTTTATATTTCTTTCTAATATCTCTATGTATCACATATATGAATGCGTATGTGTTTAATGCTTTCATCACCGAATATGTTTATTTTTACTAATTAAAACCTAGATAAATGTCCAATATTAAAGTCAGATAATTTAGACAACCTGTTAGGTTCCTAGTAATTTGATTGCTTAAATAACATATCACAAAAATTAGTCTTTTTCTTGTTTAATAAACTAACGTAGATTAACATTAGAATGCATTAACATATTGTGTGGTTGTTTATTTGCATAAAACTAGACATGAATCGCATTAAGTAGTCAACAATGGGTGAATTTGAATCCTGATCATATTCTTACCCTCACCTCGAACTTGATCTTTGGTTCATTGACCAATTATGAAGAATGATGGGAAAATCTGCATTGGATAAGTCCCTAAGATGTCCCTATAGTTTTCCAAAATCCAATTTGGTTTATGAATCTTCCTTTAAAAGTTTGTTGACGACTTCTTTTTCAAGACGTATTTCAAAACAAAAACCTTTACAATGAGGTAGTCAAATCCACGTTCACCCCACGTAGGCAATAAAAATATGCCTACAGCCAAATCAACCAAACAACCATTTATATAGAGTGACTAAAGCACAACATACCTTTTGTAAGAAATTGATCATGTTTCATCATCAACTAGTTCTAATTTCAGCAATCAGACATAATAATGGATGTAGTTTTAGAAAACAACTTCTTGAAATTTGAACTATAATAAATACTCTTTTTGTCTCATAATACATTGCCAATTTATTTTATGCACAAATTTATTAGACGGAGTTTACTTCAAAGATGTTATATTAAAACAAAAATTTAAAGTAGATACATTTAAAACTAATGTGTGATTTATATTATGAAAAGAAAGAAAAAGTTGATTTGACACGGAATTGTAGTATATTTTATACTTGGTTCATATGTGGTCCCAACACAAGAAAAAAGATTGATTGTTTTAAATCATCTCAAAAAGAAAAATGATTAATGTATTTTAAGATGTAAGTAGCAACTATTCCATTCTTTATTTTGAAATAAAAATAAAAAAATATCCCTCAATAATGATAAAATACAATGTGTTCCCACTTTGCGCTACAATATGAAGTACTCCATTTCCATTCTTTATTTTGAAATAATAAAAAAAATCGTTCAATAATGCTAAAATACAATGTATTCCCACTTTGCACTACGATAAGAAGTACTCCCCTTGGTGTCGCCCACGTCACCATGGACGCGGAGAAAATAATATTTTATGTTATACAAGGGAAAACCACTACTTCAAATAGATAATAAAATGAAGTAGCGGTTCATTGTGGACATCGCAAATTCAAATTGTGGTTCATTAAGTAAAATCGCAACTTGAAGCAACTATTTATTCTTAGGATTTTAGAAAAAAACATCATCAAAATTCACACTTTATTTTCCAACTAAAACAAACCTACATTATCAGAATTCACAGAACATGTTACTAATTCAACTCCCAAAATTAAAAATTCACATAATTTACTAACACAAAACATACTACTAATTCAACTTTTAAATTCCCAAAATTCCACCATTATATGCAATAGAATACCTATCTACATTATCAATTTGTTCAATTACCATGAGCAATTAAGCTTCATTTAGGTTCCTAATTTTGAAAACAATTCAAAAGTATCACAAACTAACTTTTTCGCTTTTTCGGCGATGAAGAAACGGTAGGTGGTGGTGATTTTGCCTTGACGTTGCCGACAAAACATACTACTATTTGTTGTTGCTACCTATGGTGGAGAGAGATAGGGACGATTGAAGGAATAGAGAGAGAGGGGTTATGTGCATTGGAGAGAGAGAAGGACGATGGTTGCAAATGTATGGCGGTGCCAATGAGATTTAAGGGTTGTGGATGTAAGAGGGGAAGCATGAGAGGAAGAGGTGTGCTGGTGGTGGAGAGGGAGGGGCTATGCGTGTGAGAGTAAGAGGGATTTCAACAATTATTTTTGCTTTGAACCAAACAAATGAGTAGTAGGGAAACAATTACTCATATTAGCGGTTACTATTATAAATCGCCACTTTGATTCATGGTTTTGTTATTGACAAATTGATACTCACGTTAGCGGTTTATCTTAAAGAATCGCTAATCCATGTAGCGGTTTTGCCTAAAGCCATGTAAAAGAATAATTTTTGCGGCCCTCAAGGAAATATGTTCACATCCAAAGTAAAAGTGGGAACATTTCTTAATCTAGCTTTATTTTGTGAATTTTTTAAATAATAAACCAAGTTCCATTCTCATGGAAAACATATTAATTTAAATTAACAATGTAAAAAATTCATTGATTTATAATGTGAAAATATTACTTTTAGATTTAGTTTAGAATATATTCTCCGCGTATTTTAGAAATATATATAATATCTTATAAACTCGATTACATTCATGGTACACCTGTTCATGGTACACCGAGAGGCACTTCACTAATAAATTCTCCAAATGAGCAAAATTCTACTCATTTCTAGCCAATTATTTCGCTCTCTTCTTTCCTCTTTCTTTACTCCTCTTCGTCATCAATGTCTTCTCCATTGTTTCTCTTATCTCCAAATTTCTCTCTCCACCATTGTTTTTCTCCTCCAATTTTCTCTCTCCTCAATTGTTTCTCACCTCCAAAATTGCCCCCTAAATTTTTTATCCGTATCCTCAAATTTTGCAACTTTCATTGAAATTAATCAACGGCCAAAACAAATAATGGAGCTTTGAATTTCATCAATGGCGAAATTAGTTTCATATTTGAGAATCAACATTAGAGTCCCCGAAATTCTTCAAAGCCGAAGCTAATGATCGAATGCAAAAGATGCTTTAAGAATTAACACTAGTTTTAGACATCTCCTCCACTGTTTTGCTTACCTCAACATTTCTATCTCCTCCACTGTTTCGCTTACCTCAAAATTTCTATCTCCTCCATTGTTTCTAACCTCCAAATTTTTCTCTCATTCATGGTTTTACTCTCATCGTGTCCAGTCATATTGATGAATTGTAAACGATGATGTGAGAAAGTCGAACTTCCTCAATGACAAAAATAAATATTCAAGTTTCAGAGCTCATCAGTGGTAGACTTAGTTTCACATTTGAAATCAATATTGCAGTTCTAAAATGAGCAAACAATTATGCTCATTTGAGAAAATGAGCGAAAAAGTTTGATCATTTAGGCAAACGTGTTTGCTCATTTTCTCAAATGAGTAGAAGTGTTTGCTGATTCGAGAAACTTTGGTCATTTGCGCGAGAAAAAGTTATTAGAAACAAGTAGAATTTTTCTCATTTGCATGATTTCAAATGAGGAAAGAGCAAAAAATTATTCTTAGGTGTACCATGAGCATGGTACATCCGAATGTATGAGAGAAGTTGTCTATAAACTCCCTTCGTTTCAAATTGTTCTTCTTGTTTGCTTTTTCATGTTTTCCAATGATAATTTTGTATCATTAATATATTTAATTACGTATTAGTTAATGTTAGGGTTGAAAGTTATTCGGGTAAAACCCAAAAACTAATCCCGTGCAAACCGAATTAGTAATTTGGATTAGACTCGAACTATGTTCAGATTGGATTCGAATTGAGTTTTTTTGAAATTTGGATTTTCGGATTGCTTTGGATTGAGAGTGTTTGGAATAAAAAAATCCAAAATAACGGAATAGGAAAATAGCCTTGTATTGGATATTTGTATATTTGGGATTGAGCTTAAGTGTTTTTGATAAAATTTGTGGGTCTGTATGAATTATTAGCTGTCATTACACATGGTTATGGATTATATGAATTACTTCTATTATCGAACACTTTACTTTGAGGCTCGTGCCTATTTTTTTCAACAAAAGTATGGATTTTCAAATTTTGGATATTTTGGATTGGATCCAATCTATTCCTGAAAATTCGAATTGGATGAGTTTGGACTCAACATCTGATTGGTTTGGATTTGGATTGGAAAATTAAAATCCAAAATTTTATTCAGATTGAATTGGACTAGGCCTAAGTCCAAATAGTACACCGAACTTTTAACCCTACTTAATCTACGCATTGAAACCAATAAAACAAGACCCCACATGATGAAGAAAATCTGTGAAACTAAGGACCTGATGAAGATTGTCATCACTGGGGAGCAGCTAAGCAACATGTAGCTACTCCATTCAAATGTTTTACAAGAAAATGGTAGGTGATATTCCTAAAGTAAGCTGGAGAATTTTTGTTTGGAATAGACTTAATGTTCCAAATTAAAGCACAGGTTTATTAGTTGGCTAGTGATGCATGAAAGATTGCATACTACAGAAAGAATGAAGGATTTATGTCCTCGACTTAAATGCAATTACTAATTATATTATGGATCGTATTATAGAGATAATAAATTCGTTCTATTGGGTCGTCTATACGTCTTGCTAGAGAATGCTATAGAACTTTGGGTTAGGAAATAATAAACCCAAAGCCCAATATAATGGATCCTATTAGGTCACACAAAATACTTGGATCAACAAAAGAAACCTAGAGCCCGTAAGGGGCCCTAGGGTGGCCGGCCAAGATGAAGAGAGAGAGGAGAATTGATTCTCCTCCTAACCTAATTATATCTATATATACTTGGTTAGGCAATAAGGAAATAGATAAGATATCTTTCATTATTCTCTCTCTCTCATAATCTTTCCAAAAGTCACAAAAACTCCATTAAAGTAGAAGAAGAATTTCTTCCTTCCAACTAGCATTGGTGGAGTGTTGATCCGGGTTGGTGGACCAAGTAGAGGAATCGTAATTGAGGTTCTTAATCCGGGTTATTCAAGCTTTGTGGAATTCACGCTTCAAAGGTAAATTCCTAACTATAATGTGATCCTTGAATGTATATGCATGAGATCCTGTTTTAAGTGCTTATGAATTTGATTCATGAAATTCCGCTTAGAGTACTTATATAATCCTACAGTGGTATCAGTTTTAGCCTCTTGCATATAATTTTTGGTCATAATAATTATGTGTTCTTGACTAATTTTAATTGATTAAGGGGAGGAATTGAATTATGGAATGAATAATTAATTGGAATTGATTAAATGGAGATTTAATTGCTTAATTTTTCAATATAAAGTGGCCGAATTTATTGAAAATTCAACCCTAATTTTCGAAATTTAAATTCGATTTTTATTTCGAATATTAAGTTCATATTATTAATCTGATTTTCATGTTTAAATTTGTTTATGTATGAAAATTAATTCATGTGAAAAGAGTTTTATATGAATTAGAGATTAATTTATGTAAATAACCCTAAAATTAATTAAAATGGAGATTTTGATTTAATTTTCTGAATTATGCATAAAAGAGTTTATGTTTAATTTAATTAAGATCACTAAATTAATTTTACAAATGTTGTAATTTTAATTTCCTTCAACTAAATTAAAAAAATAAGGAGGAGGAATAGGAGCGACCTCCGGTGGTCGCTTGGTGGGCGTGGCGCCGAAGGTGCTCCGGTGGTCTGCCGTCCGTACGAAGGTGAGGGATAGACGGACGCCGGGCCGGCGCCGTCGAAGTCCGGTGGTGGCAGGGCCACGCAGCCGACGCACGTATGACGCGCGCAGCCAAGCGTCTTCTTGGCGCCGGGCCGGTGGTGGCCGGCAAGATGTTGCCGGCGTCGGCTCGCAATGGGTTGCCGGTGAGTTCCGGTGAGGTGCTTGACGTGGCTTGCCGGAATTCTGGCCATTCGTTGTTACGGGCAAGTCTTTGCCGTGGAAGGCACGGCCTTTGTCTTTGTGCCGGATTTAGTTTCACAATTTTAATAAAAAAATAAAATAAAATTTTTCTTTTTAGCAGCAGCGTGTAATTGGCAGCAGATTGAAAAGATTTGATTTGAAATTTTGTAAATCTTATGTTGAGTAAATTAAGAAAATTCCAATTATGTTAATTATGTTAATTTTGACTGGGTCATAAATTAATTCCATAATTTTATTCTTTAATCTAATTAAAATTAGTAGGCAAGATATTATATGATAAAATCTTTAGGTGGTTAGGAATTACTTAAATGTTTTATCCTCCTACCATAATTAAGAATATTTGATATTTTGATTGATGGCAAGTATATAATATGTGATATTATGATGTGGCTTTTATATATTTTGATATAATTGCTATGTATGACTAGTATGGCCCAAATTAAGTTAGAAAATACGATATGTGCATCGTGATGTATTCTTGTAATTTTAAATACGATCTGCGTATCGTTAAGTATTTTTGTAATTTATTTAATTTAGTTATTATTTAAATTATTGTGATACTTATGTAATCCAAAGACGAAGTCCATCAAGAGAAGGCCCATGGATAAGGTGGATGGAGATCCATGAAGAGTCCAAGAATGAGCCATTGATGATTAGTTCTTAGGATTAGGGGCCATACTAGATCATTTTATTTTCGCATTTTATTATTCTTTAAAATGCTTATAAGTTTATTGTATGTTGGTTGAATGATGCGCTAGAGTTCACTAATTTATAACAACATAATAAACTTAGGTCCCGTAAATATTAAGGTTGCTTTTCCAAACATAAAGTACTTATCAAACCCTTAATTAATAGTAATAGGTCATGCCTCCGCAGGGTGTTATCATTAATTTTGGGAATATAAGGTAAAATTGCGAATTTTACAACTTAGTTTGGTTGTCCTTAACAAAATTATCAAAAGCGTTTTGAATTTTGAAGCAAGAGATAGTTAAGCATGCGATGTTTATCCATCTAAACAAGAGTTATAATTTGTTATAATTAGTAAAAGAGTTTACTTACCTTAATAATGTAACGTTAAAGATAAGGCCTCCGCCTGCTTAGTGTTGCATGTTGATAGGATCTTGTAAAACACTTATTCAAATGGGACATTGAAATTGAATAGGTGATCAACCTAGAAACCTTTGCATGTTTTAGGTTACTTTATAAACATAAAATTGAACTTTGCTTTTCTGTCTGTAGATACTATGTCTAATAACAACAACAACAACTCCGGTTTCAACATTCGTCCTTTTACGGAAAAGGACAGGACCGAATGGTGAAAATTTCCTTAATTGGGAAAGGACCTTAAGACTTGTTTTGAGGTCTGAGGGTCGAGAGGATGTCTTAGAAACCCCACTTCCCGTGATTACTAATGAGTCTGAAAAGACTTTGCAAGAGTTGCATGGATTGATTGGTCAACGCTGAAAGGAACATCCCTAAGATTGAACCAAAGAAAGAGGTTTTGATGGTTCAAAAGGGAAAGGGTTTTAAGAAGAAATGGGCAGGCAAGAAGGACAAAGGCAAGCAAGTTGTCGTTGTTGCTGAAAAACCTAAGCCAACCGCCAAGCCAAAGGTGGCCGCGGAAAGCAAGTGCTTCCATTGTCACAAGATAGGACACTGGAAGAGGAACTGCCCTCTATACTTGGAAGAAAAGAAGTCTGGGGCTTCCACTTCAGGTATATTTGTTATAGAAATCAATTTGACTTCTACTTCTTTATGGGTATTGGATACCGGCTGTGGTTCTCACATAGTTAATGATGTGAAGGGACCTAAAAGAAGTAGGAGGCTGGCAAAGGGCGAGGTAGAGCTTCGCGTTGGAAATGGAGCACGGGTTGCTGCACTTGCCATAGGAAGCTATAATCTGCATTTGCCATCTGGCTTTGTTTTAGAATTAAATAATTGTTATTTTGTTCCTTCAATAACTAAGAACATAATTTCTGTTTCAGTTTTAGATTTTGAAGGGTTTTGTTTTGAAATAAAGAACAAGTGTTGTTCCATTTCTTACAATAATATGTTCTATGCCAATGCTAAATTGATAAATGGCTTATATGTGCTTGATAAGTCGTTACAAATCTATAACATAGATAGCAAGAAACAAAAATCAAATGATTCCAACCTAACCTACATTTGGCATTATCGAATGGGTCATATAAACCAAAAGTGTATTCACAAGTTACAAAAGGATGGTATAATTCCATCATTTGATTTTGAATCATTTGATGTATGTGAATCATGCTTAATGGGAAAGATGACAAAATCACCATTTACTGGAAAAGGTGAAAGGGCCAACAATCTTTTAGGACTCATACATACAGATGTGTGTGGTCCTATGAGCACGAAGGCAAGGGGAGGGTTTAACTACTTCATTACATTCACTGATGATTTGAGTAGATATGGATATATATACTTAATGAAACATAAGTCGGAATCTTTTGATAGATTCAAAGAGTTCCAAAATGAAGTACAAAATCAACTTGGTAAGACAATAAAAGCACTACGATCTGATCGTGGTGGTGAATATTTGAGCCAAGAATTTGATGATCATCTAAAGGGTTGTGGAATTCTTTCACAATTAACTCCACCAGGAACACCACAGTTGAATGGTGTATCTGAAAGGAGGAACCAAACCTTGCTAGATATGGTTCGATCAATGATGAGTCTTCTTTGATCTTCCGATTTCTTTTTGGGGATACGCTCTCGAAACCTACTGCACACACACTAAATAGGAGCCATCGAAAGGCAGTAGAAAAGACTCCATATGAGTTATGGAATGGAAAAACTCCAAACTTGTCTTTTCTTAAAATGCGGGGATGTGAGGTCTATGTAAAGCGGTTACTATCAGACAAGCTTGCACCCAAGTCAGATAAATGTCTCTTTGTGGGATACCCAAAAGAGACAAGGGGTTATTACTTCTATAACCGTCAAGAGAACAAAGTGTTTGTTGCTCGTGATGGTGTCTTTCTTGAAAAGGAATTTGTTTCTAGAAAGACAAGTGGGAGTAAAATAATTCTCGAAGAAATTCGAGATGAGCAACAAATAAACGTGGTTCACACTATGTCAGAGACGGCACGACAAGACAAAAGTCTAGTTCAGGAGATGATGTATTCAACGCATGTACCTCCTAATTTTCCAATTGAATCAAGTGAAGATCTTCAAGGAGTTGAAGAGAACTCTTTTCTTGATGCTCAGGCCCCGCGTAGATCTAGTAGAGAAAGGATTCCAAACAAAAGGTTGGTTGATTTCCTGTTAACTGAAAACTCTGAAATTATGATTTTGGAGAATTCGAGCCTACTACCTACAAACAAGCTTTGACGAGCCCGGACTACGAGAAATGGCTTGAAGCCATGAAATCCGAGTTAGACTCCATGTCTGAGAATAAAGTTTGGACCCTGGTCGACTTGCCTAGTGGGGTTAACCCTATTGGATGCAAGTGGGTGTTCAAATTGAAAACAGACAAAGATGGGAATGTCTATGTATATAAAGCAAGACTGGTTGCAAAAGGATTCAGACAAATTCATGGTATAGACTATGATGAGACCTTTTCTCCAGTAGCAATGCTTAAATCAATTCGGATACTTTTAGCGATTGCTGCATTTTATGATTATGAAATTTGGCAGATGGATGTCAAAACTGCATTCTTGAATGGGTTCTTGAATGAGGATGTGTACATGACACAACCCTGAGGGTTTTGAGGATCCGAAAATCCTAAAAGGGTTTGCAAGCTTCGAGAGATCCATTTATGGATTGAAGCGAGGCATCTCGGAGTTGGAATCTTCGATTTGATGAAGCAATCAAGAAATTTGATTTCATCAAAAGCGAAGAAGAATCTTGTGTCTACAAGAAGTTTAGTGGGAGCAGCTTAGTCTTCTTGGTATTGTATGTAGATGACATACTACTCATGGGAAATGACATACCAATGCTTGAGTCGATCGAGGAATGGTTAAAAAGTTGTTTCTCTATGAAGGACCCGGCGAAGCCGAGTACATACTGGGAATCAAAATCCATAGAGATAGGTCTCGAAGGATGATTGGACTAAGTCAAGAAACTTATATTGATAAGGTTCTTACAAGGTTCAACATGGAAAACTCGAAGAGAGGTTTCGTTCCCATGTCACATGGCATATCGCTTAGCAAGAGTCAGTGCCCGACTGAACCTGATGTGTTGAAGCGAATGAGTAGCATTCCTTATGCTTCGGCTATAGGATCTATCATGTATGCCATGATAAGTACTCGACCGAGATGTTGCATATGCCTTGAGCATGTGTAGCGGAGTTCCAAGCAAATCCAGGAGAAGCACACCGGATTGCGGCTAAGAGCATTCTCAAGTACTTGAGAAGAACTAAAGGCATGTTCTTAGTTTATGGGGGACAAAGTGAGTTGGTTGTTGAAGGTTACACGGATGCAAGCTTCCAAACCGACGAGATGATTACCGCTCTCGGTCGGGGGTATGTCTTTCGTCTAAATGGAGGAGCGGTGAGTGGAAGAGCTCAAAGCAAAGCACCGTAGCGAGACTCTACGACGAGAATCGAATATTTAGCGACGAATTGAAGCGGCTAAAGAAGTCATTTGGATCAAGAAATTCTTGACAGAGGTGGATATCGTACCTAGTGCTCGGGAAGGGATTGAGTTGTTACGTGATAACAATGGTGCTATTGCGCAAGCAAAAGAACCGAGATCACATAACAAATCCAAACATGTAATGAGGAAGTATCACCTCATTAGGGAGATTGTTGACGGGAAGGATGTCGGGATCCGCAAAGTTCACACGGATGAGAATGTGGGCGATCCGCTCACTAAACCACTACCTCAACCCAAGCATGAGTGTCACGCTAGGGCTATAGGTTTGAAGCAAATGTTAGAGTGGCTTTAGATTGTACTAGGTTTAGAGAAACTTGTTACAATGTAAAGACATGGTTTTCTTTGTTTATGTTTATAAGAATAAATTTTACATTATTTAATTATTGGTTTAGTATTAAATAAAATGTCCAAAATATATCTTGAATTCTATGGTTTTGTCAAATATGTGATTTGATAAATGAAACACCATAAGTGAACAGAATTCGTAGAATATTAAAAGTTCCTAATCTAAGTCATTAAACCGGACATGAATGACTTGTTAAAGGGATTAGCATATAAGATTGATTGATAGCACCGTTTCATGGGCTATAGAAACATAGAGATGTTTAATCAATCATATGGATATGTATAGTTGATACATAGTCGAACTAGACTCGCTTAGAAGTATTGTAACTTCGAAATTATATTAGTAGATTCCTTAGACATGAGTGGAACATTACTTAGCCCAATGATTGGTATAACTTTGATATTGTCAAACGTCATGCCGTAAAAGGGGACTATAAAGGCAGCATTCAGGTTGTGCCATAAATTGAGTGGGAGTATTGATTACCATGAGATTTGAAAAGTCCTCCTATATGAGATAGGATAGGTGTCTTGGCCCCTTGAAGAGCGAAAATTGAAAAATGCATGGCCATGCTCAAATGGATCATTCGATGATCATTTGTTTGTCAATTCGAACTCGGATTTCAAGGATTAATTTGAAAACTAGTATGGATGATATGTAAATATGATCATACTATCAAATTAAGACATTAAGAGACTTGAGGAAATTAAACATTGCACACTCGTCTCGGACAAGTGGGAGATTGAAGGATTTATGTCCTCGACTTAAATGCAATTACTAATTATATTATGGATCGTATTATAGAGATAATAAATTCGTTCTATTGGGTCGTCTATACGTCTTGCTAGAGAATGCTATAGAACTTTGGGTTAGGAAATAATAAACCCAAAGCCCAATATAATGGATCCTATTAGGTCACACAAAATACTTGGATCAACAAAAGAAACCTAGAGCCCGTAAGGGGCCCTAGGGTGGCCGGCCAAGATGAAGAGAGAGAGGAGAATTGATTCTCCTCCTAACCTAATTATATCTATATATACTTGGTTAGGCAATAAGGAAATAGATAAGATATCTTTCATTATTCTCTCTCTCTCTCATAATCTTTCCAAAAGTCACAAAAACTCCATTAAAGTAGAAGAAGAATTTCTTCCTTCCAACTAGCATTGGTGGAGTGTTGATCCGGGTTGGTGGACCAAGTAGAGGAATCGTAATTGAGGTTCTTAATCCGGGTTATTCAAGCTTTGTGGAATTCACGCTTCAAAGGTAAATTCCTAACTATAATGTGATCCTTGAATGCATATGCATGAGATCCTGTTTTAAGTGCTTATGAATTTGATTCATGAAATTCCGCTTAGAGTACTTATATAATCCTACAAAGAATGCATAGAATTCGGTGGTAAATCACCCTATGTGCCTGATGTGTGTTACTTCTGTGGAGAATCACTCTCACTTATTCTTCTCATGTGCTTTTAGTAATGCTTGTTATCATCCGGATAACAAGATGGATGCGAATGAATTTTTCTAGAGATAATGTTACGCGAATATATTCGGAAGATAAATAGAGAAAGGAGATCTAGATTTCGAAGCAAGTCCTTTTGCTTTGTGCTCGGTGCTTACGTATAACGAGATATGGTTGGCGAGGAATGATGTGTGGTGGAATTGTAAAGTGGATAAAGTATATAATCATGTGAATAGGATACAAAGAATAATTATAGATAGAATCTATAGTGTTATGCCTAAAAAGATTACTAGAGGAGATAGAGAATGGCTAAGAGAGCTTCTTGTCAATATGTAACTAGTTTGGTGTTTTTTGGTTTGCCTTTGGGCATGAGGGAGTTAAACCTAATTGGTTTGCCTCTTCCTTGGTATGGTTAGGTTGTAATTGGTTGATGTTCAATATATTTCTTTCTTAGCCCAAAAAAAATACCCCACATGACTATATATGTTTTATGTTACATGTTGGAAAAAATTTAAGATTTTCTTAATTTCTAAATAGTGCAAACATTCTAAATAGTAGAAAAAAAAAGAAGAATGAGAGGTAGTATATTATAATAATGACAATAATTAAGGGTTCACCGGAAAAAGTTTGGCTCAAAGTTAGTACTTCACGATTCAATCAAGAAAATCAAATAGTATAACCTATTTTTGGCGAAGATGTAGTAATGGTTAAGCGTCACATTAGTATGATAGACCTATATCAACAAAGAATTAATTTCCCATGTGTTATTAATTATTGTGAGTGTATCTATTATTATGGTTAATCAAATTCATTCCCATGTCGGTTAAACGCAAGATGGAACGAAAATAATGATTGACAGTTGGTACGAAAATAAGTTTATCTATGTTGATTAATATTTATTTTCAAAAAAGTTAATATAAGTTCTATGAAGTTTGGACAAGTTTAGATAAGTTCTAAACTTCTTAAAAAAAAATTAAAAAGTTCAGATAAGTTAAGTTTAGGAGAATTATATAGAAGAATGGAACGCACCTTAAGACGCCACTATGCTCTATTTACTTGATTTTCAATCTATGAATAGACACCTAGATGGCTAGATCCATGGATCGATACTTCTCAATCAGAGAAGAATAAATAGAAAATGAAATCAAAATTGATCGATATATTTTTTCTTTTCTCGAAACAAATGACAGATATTTCATGATAATCAACTAAGTCCTCCTCGAAACTGGCTTAAGAATAGTAACGAGGAATCTCATGTACATACCATGTATTTCATGGTGATTCCGTAAATATTCTATTTCAAAACTAAAAATAATTAGGATATTTCAGAGATTGAATGCAGTTGCTAATTCATAATTTGACATATACAAAATGAAAACTTCATTCTTGATTCTAAGATAATTTATATGAAAGACTTTCATTTGCTTCCCTTCCATGGAAGTTTGATATACTTGCAATTATCTTAAAATATGAATTTTAATAAACTTATTAGCAACGGATCTCCTACTTCTCCTATTAAGTTGCGTCGTGGCTTGAGGTAGGGGACCCCCTATCCCCCTTCCTCTTTGCTTTAATTGTGGAGCCCCTAAACCTTCTTATTAAGAAGGCATTTTCTTTAAACTTGTGGGATGGAGTTAAAGTTTGTCGAGGAGGTTTTAAGATTACTCATCTACAGTACGCTGGCGATATGGTTATTTTTTGCTCTCCAAAACTAGAGTTTTTGGAAAACATCAAAAAGACCCTAATTCTTTTTCAGCTTGCATCCAGATTGCAAATAAATTTTCATAAGAGCTCTATCATGGGGATTAACGTTGATACGCCTGATCTTGATCACATTGCATCCCATCTTCTATGTAAGGTCGACAAACTTCCTTTTACCTACCTTGGGCTCTCGATTTGAGGTAATTCATCCCGTATTAAATTATGGGATCCCATAATATCGAAGCTCGAGAAAAAGTTGGCTTCATGGAAGGGAAATCTTCTCTCCATTGGAGGGAGAGTCACCCTTGTAAAAGCATGCCTTACAAGTCTCCCCTTGTATTATACTCCCTCCATCCCTAAACAGAGTGCCCATTTCTTTTGGGCACAAGTATTAAGAAGAAATCATGTGTATGACCTTAGTTATAATAAATCATAATTTAATATAGAAGTTGGTACACTTTTTATGAATTGTTTATTAAGGAGATAGAATGTGGGCCATATGGGGAAGTGGGTGATATTATAAAAATTGAAAGCAAAATAATATTTTAATTGGTGGACCCATACCATATAAGGAAATGGGAAATCTATTTGGGACAAACATAAATGGAAAAATGGACACTCTATTTAGGGACAGAGGAAGTATGTCGTTATTTCCAGTGCCTAAAGGAGTGATTGAAAAAATCACTAAATTGCAAAGAAATTTTCTTTGGTGTGGAAATTTGGAGAAGAAGGCATTTCCTCTTGTCTCATGGAACTTAATTGAACCGCCAAAGCAATTTGGAGGGCTTAGCATCGGAAATCTTCACCATAAAAATGTTGCCCTCCTTTTCAAATGGCTTTGGAGGTACATACATGAACCAAATTCATTGTGGCGTCAATTGGTTCAAATCAAATATGGTCTTAATCCATCTTTTACCATCTGAGATCTTGTGGTTCCTCCTCATGGGGGCCGTGGAGGGGTATTTGTAACACAATACACACTTTTGCTCCAAAGAAAACACCTTGCAACTCACAAGATAAGAACGAAGATTGGACATGGCACCAACACTTTGTTCTGGCATGATGTTTGGGTAGGTGAGCTCCCCCTTGAAGAGGTATGTCCCTGCCTCTTTCTCCTCGCTCTATTTCCGGATGCGTTAATTTCGTCATGTGGCTTTTGGGATGGGTATGATTGGCATTGGAGTTTGCATTGGAGACGTGAATTACGTTCTCAAGAGTGATGTGAACAGGGACTCACTTCGATCATTATTGGAAAGAGCAGTACTTCTTCATGGTGGCCATGATCGGACCATTTGGGACCCGATTAAATGCGGGAATTCTCGGTCAAATCATTCTCTCTTGAATTGGCAAAAAATGATATCCCTCGGAATTTTGATGCGGTGAAAGGAATATGGAAGGGTTTGGTCCCATTTCGTATAGAAATTTTTGCTTGGTTTGTGCTCCTTGGCAAATTAAATACCAAAGAAAGATTATGGAGGTGGGGTATCATTCAAAGCTCGGAAAATATGTGTGTGTTGTGTAATAATCAACCGGAAAGTCTATCTCATCTATTCATGGGCCGCCCAATTGCTCGAGAATTATGGTGCGGTGGTCGGAGATTCGGGGGTGTTACATGGGTTTTTCCTTTGTTTATAAAAGAAAGACATCAACGAGTGGATTTCTCCCTTCAAAAAATAATTTTTAGAAAAGTTTGGCAGGCAATATTCTTTATAATTTTGTGGACGGTGTTTGGAATGAAAGAAAAGGAAGGATTTTTTAAAGCAAATCGTGCTCCATGGCTCAATTGAAAGAACTTATCATCCTCGAGGCTAAGTTGGTGGATAAGGGGATGAGGTGATTATTTCCCCTATAGTTCGGATGAAATTCTTTGAAACCCGTCTTACCTTCTATGGAATTCATCTTCTTCTTCCCTGCAAATCCTCTTTGAAATTAAAGTTGCTACTACCGAAACCCGGTCTCCACCTCCCCATGGCTCGGCGAAATGGAACGTTGATGCTTCATTTAGCTCAACCCTCTCATCATCATCAATTGGGGTCGTGCTTAGAGATCACCTTGGCAATTTCGTGTGTATGTTTTCAAGTCCCATCCCATTCATGGAAATTAACAACGGCGAAGTTCTAGCCATCCACCTAGCCCTTAAGGTCTCGTCAAGCTGTGATAGATTTTCACGCTCTCACATATTAATAGAGTCGGACTCCGCTAACGCTGTGAATTGGTGCAATCAAGTAAGTGGAGGTCCTTGGAACTTGAATTTCATTATCAACTTCATCCGAGGCAAAACAAAGAAATCTCCGGGTGTAACCATCTTCCATAAGAGTCGAGCAACAAATATGGTGGTTGATTCATTGGCA
The DNA here is from genome assembly GCA_947648045.1 of Beta corolliflora. Classification (NCBI taxonomy): domain Eukaryota; kingdom Viridiplantae; phylum Streptophyta; class Magnoliopsida; order Caryophyllales; family Amaranthaceae; genus Beta; species Beta corolliflora. Next base: position 334,760 of record CANSZD010001876.1, on the reverse strand, counting down.
AAGCAAGGTTTGAGCATGAGGGATGAATTTATTGCTCGGCTCTAGTTTCAATCATGTATTTGGATTGTTTTGATTGATTTATTTTCTGCTTATGATGCTATCATGTAATGGGCCTTCTGGTAATTGACCTGGTCCTCTTTCGTGTAATGGGCCATGCAGCATAAGTGGCGGTGGCTGCTTTGAACCATTAATAAAACAAAACAAATTATCAAAAAAAAAAATGAACCCTAAACTTATTAGTCCTACTTTAAAATTTTAAACTTCAAAATAATTTTTTTAAAGATGTGTACATTAGGACAACAAACTAAAGAATGAAAAAGGCCTTTTTTTAGTAGATCAAATTCATTTTCCATCTTGTTGGAAGATAAGAAGTCTATATCACTTAGCATAGTAACTAAGCAGTTGCACCTATCTGTCAACAATACCACACACCAGATAACCAAATTATAATAAAAGACTATTCTTCTAAAAAACACTTGGCAGTAGATAGACAAGATATGACCAAATCTGGTGCATGTATAGCACACTTCGGAGACATCTGATAAAATTGGAATGATACTGGGGCATGTATAGCACACTTCGAAGAGAAGTCATTTAGTCGGGGCATAATCTTTAATAATTGTGATAAGATCTCCTAAATTCAAGAGCACCACAATATCTCGAAAGAGACTTATACTTTTTTAGTGAAATATAAAAGAAGAGTGCGAAAAGTTGGCTATATTTTTCTGTTGTGAGATATATTTTAATTTTTTTATGGAAGTCGGGAACAATTATATTAAACAGAGTAGCCGAGTTTAGTTGGGGTATATTTAAAAAAATTGTACCTTTTATAGTACTAGTTTTCCTGGGCACATGCATCCCACGATTCAGAATATAGTAGTACTAGTTTAAAAAAAAAAAGTTTAAATAGTATGAATGTGACATAAATAAAACAAAAAAGTCACATATAATTATAAAAAACGCAGTTATCGTATAATATGCAACAAAGTAGACGATAAAACAATTGTGAGTGACTATATGAACACATTGAAAGAAAAACTCAAAGACATAAATTAAAAGTTTTTATAATACTTATTCCACATTCCGAAATACTTCCTTATACACTACATTTGTGGTAACATTTGAGTTCCACGCTCTTTATCACATATTAAAATCTTCAAACCTTTTTTGCTTCTAACTCTTGATACATCAATATAGAATTGTCCGTGGCTAAATACTGGCCGAGAGAGATATAATCCTACGTGAGCTAGCTAGAGATTGTCCTAGCAAAACATACAACCAATGGAAACTGCCTTCTCTGGAATTTTATCGGAAACTTTGTTGCGTCTGATGGTGTAAGTGTCATTCTGGGAATGAAAACTTTGTCCCCCACATTACTACCAGACACAACAACAATCTCAATAATGCGATTGCCAAGATGCTTGACGACTAACCGGGTACCATTACATAGCCTAGAAGCATGGTCAATATTCCTTAGGAGCATCACCGGTGCCCCTACCTTCAATCTAACGTTATGACTTGGCAATCCCCCGCACTTTATCGTATTTAGAAATTCAGTAGAATACATCTCATGAACTCCAAAATTCCCTTTCTCAACGGAATTGCATCTGAACTCAGACAAGTTCTTTCTTCACCTGGCAAGCGAGACAATACATGCTCATCAACCATGTTGGCAATTTCATTAGTTGGAGCAAGAATAGCTCTTTCCTTAACATATTTTGCTTCCCATATGTGATTCTCTAGGTTGGGATACGTACTCTCGAATATTGCAAAAATAGGGTCATCTCCTCCATCTATCAATGTCTCATAAGAAATTTCTACATCGGCTTCACCATCATTAGGCTCACCAACTTTGTCATCTCCAATGTTTAAAATCCACTCTGAGAACTCCCTAATTTCATGCACATTCAAGCTACCGGAACTTGTTCCAGGCGCATACTCTACGTTAATCTTAGCACACGACAAAATTCTCATAAGTAAGAATTGTTGATTGCTGAGAACACAATATCTTGTATGGTTCCTTTGGGAACGACAGGCAATATCTGTCTTAAATCACCGGCGAACGCAACAACCTTTCCACCAAATGGAATATGTTGATTTGCTGGATTCATGCATTGCATAACATCCTTTAAGCTTCTATCTAAAGGTTCAAAGCAATATTTATGCATCATAGGAGCCTCATCCCAAATGATCAGTTTTGTCCTTATAAGGAGGGTTGTAAGGTCCGATCCTAGCCTAATTGCTTAACACGTTGAGTTCTCAGTAACATTAAAGGGAAGTCCAAATCTAGAATGGGCAGCTCTCCCGCGTGGAAGCAACAGAGAGGCAATTCCACTTGACGCAACTGGCAAGATAATTTCCCCTTTACGCCTTAATGCAGCACACAATAATCTCCATAGTTAAGTCTTACCAGCTCCTCCATAACCATATACAAAAAAGACGCCCCCTTCACATCTAGATACAGCAGACATGATTTCATTATAAATTTCACGCTGTTCAACAGTCAATCCCGAATAAAGTTCTTTAAATTCCTTGTCTAACTGTTCTCTATCATAAGATAGCTCATCAATTATGAGCTTGTTTTGACCATCTGAGATAATCAAATCATCTGAAAATGGCATTTCTGTGAATTTACGGATGGTGCTACCATTACTTTGTAGCTTAGCTTCAATGTCAGCAAGAGCAAAGTTATGCAATTGTTCATCACTTAGGCGCAATGCTGCAAAACAAACACATTTGACGGTTACTCCTTCGAAAACCATTCCTTAACACTAAATATTTATGAATACATTTAATAAGGGTAGTCATAAAGATGCTCATATACCATTGTCTTTGAGAAGTCTTCGTTGCCTGAATAGGATATCATCAGAAAGAAGGTGCCAAGTCTTCTACCAAAGAGCCTTAGGTTTTGTCAAACTGCAAGACAGTAGCAACATGCAGAAAAGATTATGTAGATATTGTCCCGATTCTCTGAATCTGGCTTCTATTATGGCGTCAACGTACTCCTTATCATCGTCTAATAAACCTCAGGCATAACATGCTTCTTTAAAAGTCGAATATTGTACACCATCAACAATGCGTATGTCTTCATAAGATGTTGCACCTTTAACAAAATTCAATAGTGTCCTCAAATAGAATTTTTCACCTGCCCCTGGAGTTGCATGATAAATCCTCCCAATGCAAAAACCTTTTTTCCGAGGTGTCCAGTCACGTTCACTTTGTTGCCATATAAATTTTGTTGGGAACTCAACGTAGCTCAATTCTCTTGCCTTAGGATATTTTTTGTTGCACTCCATCCATGACAGTACTTCGTTCTGCTAATGTTAGGTCTTCAAGCACCGACTCTAAGTCAGCATCATCAGTGTACAGGACTCTTTGCTCGTCGGGTAAATGAAAGCTTAGCCTCTCCACAGCAGGGATTCTATAATGGATAGTGAACCCAAATATCCTCCACATGGCTTCACATGGGGATATGTACCGACAATCATAATACATTTGGTTTTCATCAATTTCCTTAGGATAATCAGAGTTTTGACGATTTTGATATGTTGTTGCCGTGACTCTATCATACCCCTTATTGATATACTTGAACAGATATTTAATCGATCTCGATTGGTTGCACCATTCAATGTTTTAATGTGCACGATACTTACACAACAACTCGGATTATGCGGGACCACAAATCTATTGTCAAGCGTGATGCCACTTTTGACGACGGTTACAGCAATTATCTCTTCTCCTATAAACAGGGATAGCCATCTTCATCAACCGTTGTTCTCTCATTGAATTTTTTTGGAAAATGTTTTGTGCATTTTTTATCCGTCGTACATGGGGCGTAATTGTTCAAAGCACCACATGGACCATGTATCATAAACTCTGAAACTACATCGTACAACTCTGGATTCTCAACTTTATTCGGAAGCTCAGCACAAGCTATTTTGTTTATTGCTTCAGCATTAGGAAATTTTTTGTCCTGGTGTAAAAACAAAAGTATATGTGCATGTGTCAATCCACGCTTTTGAAACTCCACAGTGTATAGAACTGTAAATCATAGTAAGATAACTATTTAGCCAACATGTTACGATTTTCTTAAAAAAATTGTGCCAAATCACATCTAATATATATATCAGGTAAAATATGTAGCAAATATGTTAAAAGCATATAAATAGGCAGTAACCTTCGAGCTTATTGGCTGATTACCTACTTTAACTCTGCCAAAAATCTTTTTATCCTTAAGATCCTTAACCATTTGATCGAGCTTCATTTTAAACACTCGACAAACAATATCTGGTCTATCTTCAGGTCTTAGGCCCCTCTTCGATACAAACCATGTGATTTCGGACCACTTTGGATTACATGTGAATGTTATAAACAAATATGGGTAGCCATACCATCTACAAATTGCCATTGCATCTTGATAATTCTCTCTCATGTATGTGTCCTCAAGTAAATGAGGCTAGTATAACTACTCGACTACATGTAGATGCTCCTTCTGTATCTCCTCGACTTGTTGCACCCCGTATGTTCTTAACATTGTCAGCCCTAAAACTCTGTTAATTATTTCTTACGAATGACAATCTTTCAGCCTCCATCATTGTATAACTGTCGACGCAAAACTGCTGGCATAAACGTCCTGCAAACAAAATGGTGTCCGCCTTTTCTTAACGATCTTGCATTCGATATGCAAACCACTCTCTCATAGTCAGTCTGTCTCATTTTTTGGAATCGCCGGTAGGTTGACTTTTTATCTCTATGGCAAACATCAACTCTGTATCCGTCCTCACCATATGGACATAGCAGAGGATATTGCAAAGGCAGATAAGCAGGATGAAGCTCAGACATCGGCTTCAACTTTCCACTTTGTGTTTCGATAACTATATCTCGTTTATCTACAGTGTCAATGTCTCCAACTATCAAGGCAGCTACCTCAGATGTTGTAGGTAGGTTGTATGTCCTACCATCAGTATCACTTATCCCAATTAATTTCAACCGAACTTCATCACACAGATCATTTTTAAAGCGATCTCTTGCCATCATAAAATATTTAGCATGAGGATTGTGCTAATCAATCATATCTTGTAATTTGGCAATTAGAAAATCTTCAAACTTATCAGGATTTTTAGAATTGTAATAAACATTTCAAAAGTTATTACAACATACTTTCATCTGATTTTAATTAGTATACAAAGTTAGTATATGTCACAAAATGTAATGTTTGATTTACTTGTAAGCAGTCTCCTATTACCAATATGATGCTCTATGTCATATATGTATAGTTGAGAAAACTTCGGGACGCGATCCTTCATTCGACAAAGAAACTACCAATTAGGTGATGATTCTGACCACCTATTTTGAAATTATAGGGTCCGCGTCCTTGAGTGGATGGTGCTTGTATCTTCCCTCCCATCGTTGTAAACGAATGCATCATATTATACGATCAGATATTCTCGATAAAGTGCTTGTCTTGTTTCTTGGATGTTTTCCTTTCAGCAAGTCGGTTAATAGTTGTGCAGGGCGACGCAACAAAGGAAGAACAACTTTGCCTTGCATACAGCATAATGAGAATTTTGTTTTGTTCATTTTGCGTAGTTTTTTTGTTTTTTCTTCATACCACATCATTGCGCCACAATACTCACACTTCCATATTGGATCACCAATATTCTAGTACTCTAAATATATAGCATTTTCACTATATTAATATTTTGAGTAATATATATGTGATTTATATGCAATTTACATTAAAAAGTTATTCTCTTCGAATACCTAAAACTTTATTTTGGAGTTCAACATTTTTGCGTATATTTTCATGTCTATGAACTTCCCCATCAATGGTACGGTGTCTTATATTTGTCGCAAATTGATCGGTTGAATCTCCTATACATACACAAATAGGAAAAAAAATGAGCAAATATATATATATAATCAAAATAATATATATACAAATATAATATAATGTAAGATAAGATTTCTTATACTATGAATAGTTGAATACCTAAATTAATATGTCGTCTAACTTGTTTGACGACCTTTTTGCTTTGGACTACATATTTTTTGTATTTGAATGATGAACGACTTTCTCCTAATCGAATTACGTCTCTGTCTCCAACTAAATACATTAAAAATTATTGAGTATTTGTCAAGATAATGACAATATATATATATATATATATATATATATATATATATATATATATATATATATATATATATATATATATATATACTTCCTCCGTTCTGTTTTAAATGAAACATTGGGTGAAATGACACTATTCATTGATCAATTTTGACTCCAATGTATCGCTATTATATAAAGAAAAACATAGTCAAGTGGGATCTTGTTAGATTCATCTCCATGCATACTATCATATTATAACTTTTTTATATTTTTTACGTGTACACAACTAAAGATATTAGTGATTAAAGAAGTGCATTGGATTGCGTGAAAAAGCAAACGTTTCATTTAAGATAGAACGGAGGAAGTATATATATATATATATATATATATATATATAATTACTTCTAACATAAGAATAAAAAAATCAAATAACAAACATTGTCCTTTGGAAGAAAGAAACATCATGTTCCCTCCCTATTCCTTTACCCTCCTCTTTATCTATTCCTATCCATCTCCTCCCCTTCCCTTCATTTCCATTTTCTTCTCTCTAACTATTGTATCAGGGAATCAAACAAAAATAATGCAATTTGAAACTTCTTTTCCCTTGCAGATATACTTTCCATTGAGAAAAAGTTCAGTTCACTTCCTGTGACCCAAACAAAGCCTAGAATAAAAATATTCTGAGAGGATCATCTTCTAACGCCACGGTGCTATCATACACAATAACAACCCGCAATGCTTTTTTTAACCCAAGAAATACCATCGGTACAAAGATTAGAGTGATTCTACTAGTGTTAAATTTTCCTTTTGGAAAGGGAGAATATATAGAATCAAAAAAAGGCGTAAGGAGCCAGAAGATACCGTATTTTCAGTTACGATGCGAAATCTACCATGAATTGATGCACCAGCTCCACTTCACATGACAATAATCCCATTAAGAATTGAAACCTTAAAAGTTAAAATGATGTTTGTACATAAAGTCACCATCCAATCTTCTTCTTCTTCTTCTTCTTCTTCTAAGCCTTATTCCCAAAACGATTTGGGGCCATTAAAATGATGTCATGATAGGGCAATTCCCTGGCGGCCCCAAACCTACCGCCTCCTCCCCTCCTTTATCCGGGCCTTGGCGGCCGAAAACGCCACACACACTCACAGGCGGAGTTAAAGTCACCATCCAATATGAGATAATTTAGCTAACTAAAAATGATAGTTTTGCAGAAAATTATTTTTGAACCTTTTCTAGGGGAACGGAAAATTTAAGGGGTGGAAGACATTCACCACCTGGAGTTTTCTGTATGTCGCCATGATATAATTCAAGATGAACTCTTTCTGGAAGAAGTTTGCACCTAATTTCCAATTACCTGCTACCAGCCATCAGCAGAAGCTACTCAGATGTTGCGACTACAAGTATACAGAATACATAAGCTAGAAACGAGCACACGGTTTAAGATGATTACACATTTTAACTTCGAACTTGCCAATATGAGAGGAAATACTACTTTTTTTCTTCAAAAGTAATACATAAGCTTAGATCAAATTATTAATGCGATTCCATTTATAAAAAGATCAGTTTAAAAAATATAACATAAAAAATTAAGTTAGTTATTATTTTTTAGCAGATTGGTTCCTTTCATACATAACATCACATCGTAGTGAAATATTGATACATATATATACATCAACAATAGAAACCTATCCAATTAAGCAATAAAATATACTAATCTAATTAGAAAATAAAGGACCTGTCTGCCAGAAAATGCACACCCCATGAAAATTGAAGAAATTAGAGCGGAGAGACAATCGAAAAGACGAAATTGTATAACACGAAATTCAAAGATGAAATTCATACAAACAGCAAAAAAAATCTCAGCTTTAATTGTAACAGAATGGCATAACACATGAAATTCAGAGCAAATCGAATTGAAGAAGGATGAAAGTTGTGCTTTAATTTGTTGAGGAAAGATCGAATTCAGAGTATAATAAACTGATACTTACTGATTGAACTTGTTGATGAGGACCGAAAGAAGTAAGGAGGCTAGTCGGTCGAAACTCATGAGAAGGAAGGACGTTGGTCGGCCGTTTTTCTGGGCACCAGAGGTGAGATAGATGAGAATGGAGAGGAAAAGGAATTGAAAAAGTCGGCATAGGGTAGAAAAGGTTTTTGGTAGATCTTCTAATTGCTTCTTTTGGAGGGAGATTTCCCACCCCTTTTTCACCAACTCCTAACCTATACCTAGAACCCCAAACCTCATACTCTTAACAATACATCGTAAATCCCAATTATTTGAATTTTTTCCTTGAATAATATAAAAGTGGGTTTTAATTCCAAAAATATGCCCAAGTGCAAATTAATTCCCTGCGTATCGTCCACGTAGGACGGCAAGCGAGAATTTTTTTTTTTCAACTTAAGTAAAACCGCTACTACGAATAGCGGTTTACTCTAATAAGCCGCTACTTCAAGTAGCGGTTATTAGAAATTTAAACCGCTACTTCAAGTAGTGGTTAATATTAATTGACCGCGACTTGAAGTCGCGGTTTACTGGTCCCTCAACCTCCAGTGACCAGCTTGGAAGTCAGTAATATAAACCGCTACTTCAAGTAGCGGTTCATTAATGAAGACCGCTACTCTAAGTAGCGGTTTACTGAAATCCCCAAAACCCACCTATGTTTCCCAATTTCTCACCTTGCACGATTTGATTCCCTCAATTTTTTTCTCCCTCTCTCTCTTCCGACTGACATTGTCGCCCACCATCCCTCACAACACCACCGTCGATCGTGGGCCACTGTCGCTCAGCCAGCCAGCAAGGACCGCTCAGCCACCGTCGCTCAGCCAGCCAGCAAGGACGCCACCAACAGCAGACCACCGTCGCGTCGCCCAGGTGAGTTTATTTTATTTTTGTTTTTTTTTTTAATTTAATTTGCTTAGCATGTCATATTTGTTATGTATTTTAGCTTTGTAACTGTTGTTAGATGGCAATTGTTTGGTTTGATTAGTTTAATCTAGTATTTTGCATGATTTAGCATTTTGTGATGGTTGATTTTGCATGAATTGGAAGGTGATATATTGCTGATATTGGTTGGTTAAAAATGGTGTTGAGCATTTTGTGATGGTTGATTTTGCATGAATAGTTGTGTGTTAGGTTGCAAATGCTACTAGTATAGGTGAAGAATGGTGTTCGTATTGTTTGAATGTGTAGAATAAAAATACCTTTAACATTATGTTTTTTGTATGTAGAATATGGAACAACCTAAATATCCTTTATATTTTTATTGGAATGGTGAACTATCTCAAAATGACGTTGATATTATGTATAGAGGTGGAAGGAAAAAAATTTGTTCATCAATTATGGTATGATGTTTCAAGAGATTCTGAATAGGGTATATGACGTTGTTGGATGTGATCGTATGTATGTGGAACTGAAATTGTTTATGAGATATCTGATGCCGGGGAAATATGTGCCAATTGCACTAGAGGATGACGAGTCACTAAGTGCTATGTGGCTTTCAGTGACACAAACGTCAACCATGGCAATGGAGGTGGACATTGAACAAGTTCCCAAGGAGATAAATCTCCAAAGTAATGTCCAAAGTAATGTGGGTTATGTACCTACAATGGACTTTAGGGAAAGCATGGAGGTACCAGCATCAGCTCCTAGTATGCAATTTGAATCATTTACTAGCATGTTGTCAGACCCACATTATGTCAATGAGCACATGAATGAGTTCAGTTCTCTTGGTTCGTCTCCCCACATACCATCCACATTCCATCTCGATACTCTACATCGAAATGATGTTGATTTTTTGGGAAATGAGGAGGAGCATGTGGATTATGATAGGGAGGAGGACGATGATGCAAGGGAAACAAACACAAGGCAATAAAGTCCGGTGTTCCTTCACAAGATTGGCTCGGGAATTGACGAAGTTGATCAAAGGTTAATAGATGCATGGATGACTTGGAAATGCAATGGTTCATTGATCGTGGCTTCGAATTTGAGATAGGACAAGAGTTTGCCTCATTGCAAGCAATTAAAGAATTTTGTGAAAGCATGGTCGATCTCTAGAAACCAGATGTTTCGGGTGTTAGAGTCAGAGCCCACAAAGTATGTCATTGAATGTGCCAGAAAGGAAGTGTGTCACTGTCCATGGAGGTTGCGTGCAATCATGACTAAGTCGTACTCATTCAAAATTGTACGATATGGTGGTCCACATGCAAGCAATTGTTTGGGAGACATAACATGTGGAGACCATCCTCTCTTTTCCTCGGATTTCATTGCTGATCTTATCGAGGATTACATTAGGACTGATCCTTCATTCAAAGTTCAGTCCATCTTGACTTTTGTGAAGAACCAATATCAATTTTCAATAACATACAAGAGAGCTTGGTTAGCCAAACAAAAGGCAATAACCAATATTTTTGGTGATTAGGAGAAGTCTTATCAAGAGTTACCTAGGTACTTGCAAGCCTTGAAAGAGTCCGATCGAGGCACAGTCGTTTACTGGTGTACGATCCCAACACAAGATCCTAGTACGCACATCTTTAAGAGGTGTCTTCTGGGCCTTTAAACCCTCCATTACCGGATTCCGTCATTGTCGACCTCTTATCACTATAGATGGTACTCACTTGTACGGGAAATACAAAGGCAAATTATTGATTGCTATGCGCACAAATGCTAATTTCCAGCTATTCCCACTTGCCTTTGTTGTTGTGGAGGAAGAAAGCACGGAGGACTGGTCATGGTTTTTTAGCTTGCATTAGACGTTCTGTCACGGATAGAAAGGATTTGTGTGTGATCTCTGATCGTCATAGGGGTATCCTTGCAGCTATGAACGAGCCCCAAAGTGGATGGGAAGAGCCATATGCCCATCACCGATTTTGTGTGCGACATCTTGCTTCGAACTTGAATACGAAGTATAAGAATGCTGCCATCAAGAATCTATTCGAAAAAGCTGCATATGCTAGGCAGAAGACAAAGTTTTTGTACTATATGGATCGAATTGGCTCCACTAATGTCGAGGCGGCTAGAAATCTGTTGGACATTCCCCTTCATCTATGGTCTCTTCATCATGATGGTGGATGTAGATATGGTGTGCAAACCACGAACATGTCTGAAGTGTTTAATGGTGTCCTAAAAGGGGCAAGATGTCTTCCGATCACTACTTTGGTAAGAATGACATTTTATCGTGTCAATTCTTATTTTGCTATAAGGAGAGAATTGGGTAGAAAAAGACTTGAAGAAGGCCATGATTATAGCCCGAAGGCGACTACCATAATTGAAAAAAACATGGAGAAGGCACTGCTCATGAGGTGATTGTGTTTGACTATGAACGAGGGCTATTTGAGGTCACTACTGGACGTGGAGACCGTATTGCAGGGAAAGGTGGAAAGAAACACACGGTGAACTTAATGCAGAAGACATGTACATGTGAGAAAGTCATAATATATAAGTTGTCGTGTTCTCATGTACTTGCGGTCTGTCGATACCGGAGCTTGTCATATATTGCAGAGAATTGGAGATTGATCGACCACTTCTGACGGCATTAGTGGAGCGATGGAGGCAGGAGACACATACCTTTCATTTGACTGTCGGGGAGGCGACGATTACTTTAGAAGATGTCGCTGTTGTCCTTGGACTCAGAGTGCACGGGCCACTTGTTACTGGTCGAGGAGAGGGTAATTGGGCTGCAGTAGTGCACGAGTTGTTAGGGATTTGGCCCACCACTCCGGAGAACGATCCCAAAGTTCTCCAGGGTTCGTCTTTGAGGTTGACATGGCTTCGGCTTCAATTTTTCTTGTTGCCGAACGATGCTAATGAGGTGACAGTACAGCGATTCGCACGGGCTTATATTCTTGTCTTGATGGGGTCCATTCTTTTTGGTGACAAGAGTGGAGATACAGTCCAGGTGATTTACCTTCCGCTTTTGGCAGATCTCGACGTAGCAGGGACATATAGCTGGGGTAGTGCGACCCTTGCATACTTGTATCGACTGACTATGTCGGGCATCACGAGGGGTGCGAGGGAGTTAGGTGGACTCGTGTTGTTGTTACAGACTTTGGGCATGGGAGCATATACACATCTGCAGACCTCGGATTCGAGGTCAGGACCCACCTCCACGGTTTGACGATGGCGTTCCTATTTTAGGCTCCCGAAGATGTTCCGGGGTTGACCCCTTAGCTGTCGGGTAATATGCAGTGTCTCACATTTGTTGACATTATTTAGTTTCATTTTTCAGAAGGATATTAATGTGTATTTCTTTTCAGTTGGCTTCGGGTACACCTCACAAGGTCCCACTTAGCAAGTCGGCTTTCTTACTACAGGGATGCACTTGACCATCAGACGGACGAGCAGGTACATAGGGTCTCACATGCCTAACTTATACACATTAGTAGACATCTCTCACATGCCTAATATTTGCAACATTCTTTCTTTGTAGATGACTTGGCAGCCATATACTGATGCGAGACTTGAGTTGTTACCTGCTATATGTCGAGCTGATCGACATGTATGGCGCACATTGGCTCCACTTATTTGTTTCGACATTGTGGAGTTTCATTTTCCTGATTGAGTTATGCGCCAATTTGGATTCGAGCAGATGATTCCAGCACCTTGTGATACGAGCACAACCCTTCATGGCATAGATCGGAAGTCGAAGAACAAGAATTATTCGCTCAGACATCGACCTTACATAGCGCAGTGGGATGAGCGCGAGAGACGTGTTGTTCAGGGCACTCCGTTTAGTGGTCGTACTCATGTCATTGAGGAGTATATGATATGGTATCGTCGCATCACGAGGTTACGCATGACGGATCCATTGAGGCAACCTCCTTCTACACATTATCAGCCTGCGTCTGCAGATATAGTACTGGAAAGTGCCATGATTTGTAGTTATACTTTTATTTATTTATCCGACTATATAATGTATATTTTTCCTTCTATGCAGGCACATACTTTATCTGATGTTGCTCATAGGTGTAGCACTGTACTAGAGGCTGCTGAGTCATTGCCTCCAGATATGGGGCGCCAGTTGTATGCACAGACATTGCAGACCATGAGGGGACTGTGTATTGATGCTGTTGGCCGAGCTGGACATGGCCACATCTTACAGGGCGTGCCTACTTCTGCTGCACATACATCGACTTCTACATCTCTATGTCTGCTGCCCATACATCTACCACGACACCTTTGCTTTCGCCTCCAGTCTATCAGAGGACCTACCGACGACGTTCTGCCACCACTCCATCTTCTCTTGATGCCATTGCAGAGTCTAATGAGACCACACCTAGTTCATCTAGACCTTCACAAAAGAAGAAGAGGGGGTCTTAGCACTTTCATTTATTGTTTGTATAGTTAGTTAACACTATGTTACATTTTAAACTATGTTTGTGATTGACATATTTTCTTAATCTTGCTTCGTAATTAAGAAATTCTTGGATAAATTTGAATGTGGATGAACTTCGTGTTTGGTGATTGATGTGTGCATAAACTTGGTGTTGTTGGATGAAATTTGGTGCTGGAATTGTAGGTTGGAGAGCTTTTTTTTGTAATGTTTCTGGCATTTTGGCCAGTTATGGGGAAGCAGCAGTGACTAGGGGTTTGTTATATATAAACCGCTATTCGTAATAGCGGTTTACATATGCCAGAGTTTGATTTCTGCTTCAACATGGAACCGCTACTCCGAGTAGCGGTTTATATATATAAACCGCTACTTAAAGTAGCGGTTTATGTTACCTAACCGCTACTTAGAGTAGCGGTTTATTTTAAAATGAACCGCTACTCTGAGTAGCGGTTTACTTGGGCAAAAACAAAAAAAAAAAAATTTCTCGCGTGCCGTCCTACGTGGACGGTACGCAGGGAATTAATTTGCACTTGGGCATATTTTTGGAATTAAAACCCACTTTGCATTATTGAAGGAAAAAATTCCCAATTATTTGGTATTTAATTTATAATTTTTGGAATATTAATCTTTGTTTAATAAAATATAATGTTTGATATGTATTGGAAAATAATATTATATAATTTAACTTGGTAGTTTTTAAAAAATTATTAGAAAATGTATATGCATCAGTATTAATAAGACCGATCTACTTTTTGTTTTGTCCTAATTATCCAACATCTAAAGTCCAAAAACTTGATCAACATGGGGTCAACGTCATCATAATTATAAATCTATTAATTGTAACAAATTTTTTCATTGACAAATCACTACATAAGAAATTTTGAGAAAAAACGGAGTTCTAAACTAATTTAATACTACCTCCGTTTCATATTAATCTACACACTTACACTTTTGACACTATTCACAAATTTCCCTTTGACTATCATTTGTGAATTATGGTTAAGAGAAAATATAGTCTGTGGGGTCTTGTTTGATTCGTCTCGATATGTAGTTTTAGAATATCGACTTTTTATATTTTTTACAAATACAAAATTAGAGATATAAAGGCTCAAAGTAGTGCATCGGCATGCGTGAAAAGTGTAAGTGTGTAGATTAATATGAAACGGAGGTAGTAGTAGTTAATTTATATAAAAGAAAAATAATAACGAGAATAGCTGAATAAAGGTAAATTCTATTCACCCGATTCTATCTTACCTGGACTTATCTTTTCTTTGTTGAACTTATATTGGCTTATTGCAACGTATTTGGATGAACATATCTTAACTTATATTAACTTATTTAAACTTATTTATTTGCTTAAATAAGTTGAAATAAACGAACCCTAACTAATATTGACTTATGCGATTGAATATGATGCATGTATGGAGTTAGATCTTTAATTAGCTCAAACAACATAACAACAACTAAAGCAACAATAAACGAGTTAAATAAGTTTGGTTGGTAATGAATTGAATCAATTTTAGTTATAATAAAGTAGTATTCGATTTTCGATAAAATTAGATCCTTTATTTTAAAAAAATCAAATAGAGTCAAAATACGTTTTGTACCATTTTAGTTTAAACAATCTCAAAAACGAGTGAAATAATTAAGATATTTAAATAAAGTTGAGGTCAAATAAGTTTCAATAAGTTTAGTTAATTTCCATTTAGTCCATATAAGTTTTGATTAAGTCCTACAATTTTACTATTTTGCAATCAGGAGACAGGACCGAGCCAAGTCCAATCAGTTCCTATAAAATTCAATCATGTTCAATCAAATAAGTTTAGGTGGTATAATTTGAACATAATACATGCACTCTTAGTTGAAACAAAGTAACATTTGATTACTCGGTTGAATACGATGTGAAGCATTCATACTACCTCCATTTCATTTTATTACTTGCGACAAGGGGGAGGCATAATAACTTAGGCGAGGAAAGAGAACAAAAAAGGTTACCCATGTGATGAGAAGAGAGATAAAGAGAAATAATAAGAAAAGGTAATTGTTGCAAGTAATATGAAACAACCATAAATAGTAAGCGTTGCAAGTAAAATGAAATGGAAGAACTATTACATTAGTTCAAATAACTAAAAAGACTAAACAAAATCGACATGAAATAAAAAAAAAAACACAATTTTTTTTTGGTGTAACAAGTTTTTCATCATTTGTTGTCTAGTTTTAGGCCCGGGCTATGCCCCGGATAGCTATATTTTTCATTTATTAATATTTTACTTTAAAATGGTAAGTGATTAAAACTTTAGTACTCCATATAAAATTTAAGAAAACATCTCAAAGGAGAATGTCACAGGTAGGGGTGTTCGCGGGTTGGGTTGGTGCGGTTTGGGATGTAACCCAACCCAAATCAAACCGCAAATATACGGTTTCACATTTTCCCAACCCAAACTGCACCGCACTTTTGCCTAAACCAACCCAAACCGAACCGCGCGAAACGGTTTGGTGCGGTTTGGTTTACGGTTTAACCATTTTTTCCTTCACGACATTAATTTTGTAATCTAAGAATAAAAAAAATATTTGTTAATAAATATAAAGAGTCCAAATAAATATGAAGTTGACTTCATAATTAAACATAAATAATAAGTTATCAAATGTGTCCAAGTTCTTTACCTCAAACTTTTTTTTTCAGTTGTATACTTGTATGCCACCTTGTCAAGTGTATTTAAAAAAAAAACTTAAAATAGATAATTTTTTTTTTAAAAAAAATCATATAAAATTGCGGTTTACGGTTTGGTTTCGATTTACAAAAATTAAAACCCAACCCAAACCGCAAACCGCGGTTTGCTTGAAATCATAACCCAAACCACAATTTTGAAACCGCAAACCATCCCAAACCGCGAAAAAACGGTTTGGGTTGCGGTTTGGTGCGCTCCAGACCGCACTCTGAACAACCCTAGTCACAGGCGCCATTCGTTTTTTTAGGAATGCAAGGTTATAAGTTTTTTTTTTTGTTTTGTGAGGGGACACAAGGTTATAAGCTAAACTTTTGAAATGTTGTAATAAAAATTAATGTGGGAAATTAGATTTTAGGAACCAATTATTTCAAAAGCCCGCTATTCAACTAAGAGGTTTTATTTATTATTTAGTATTTATTATTTATTATTTATTATTTATTATTTATTATTTATTATTTATTTTTTATTTTTTATTATTTATTATTAATTATTAATTATTTATTATCTATTATTATTTATTATTTATTATTTATTATTTATTATTATAAAATAATAAAATAATAAAATTATAATAATAAGTATTGATAATATTATGTTAATACAGTTTAGTTCAACAAAAATAAGTTCAGTTTAGCAAAAATAAGTTCAGTTCAGCCAAAATAAGTTCAGTTCAGCAAAAATAAATAAAAATAAGTTAAGTTCAGCAAAAATAAGTAAAAATAAGTTCAGTTCAGCAAAAATAAAATAAGTTCAGTTCAGTTCAGCCAAAATAAGTTCAAAAGAACAGGGTCATAAGCTATTAATTTGAGCACAATTGATCGCATTTTTTTTACACACTCAACCTTCTTATGTACTCCCCTTAATTGTTTATACATATGTTTTATGGAGAAGGAGTCCCGAGTCAGGAGATTTACCAACATTATGAAATTGAGACCATTCTTTGTGCTTTCTGCAGATTTATTCGACTAAGGGAACATGAAGGAACAAAAATTTGTAATTTCCTGTATTATGCAGAACCTCTCTTCCTCTTGAACTGGTTGTGCCTCCTTTCAGATTATGTATTTGTCTAGCTTCTATGTCTAGCTTCTTGAATAGAAGAAATTCCACTCTAGAAAAAGGGGAAAGCATCTGCATTTGCAAGAAAAATGAAAATCCTATCAAAGAAGACAAATAATGTGAATTTTTTCCTTGAATAATGCAAAAGTGGGTTTTAATTCCAGAAATATGCCCAAATTCACATTAATTCCCTGCGTACCGTCCACGTAGGACGGCACGCGAGAATTTTTTTTTTTTTCTACTTAAGCAAAACCGCTACTTCGAATAGCGGTTTACCCTTATAAACCGCTACTTGAAGTAGCGGTTGTTGTGATAATAAACCGCGACTTGAAGTAGCGGTTAATATTAATTGACCGCTACTTGAAGTAGCGGTTTACTGGTCCCTAAACCCCCCATTCCAGATCTTGGCGCTGAGTACATTAAACCGCTACTTGAAGTAGCGGTTCATTAATATTAACCGCTACTTCAAGTAGCGGTTTACTGCAATCCCCAACTCCCCCCAGGTTTCATTTTCCTGATCGAGTTATGCGCCAGTTTGGATTCGAGCAGATGATTCCAGCACCTTGTGATACGAGCACAGCCCTTCATGGCTTAGATCGGAGGTCGAAGAACAAGAATTATCCGCTCATACATCGACCTTACATAGCGCAGTGGGATGAGCGCGAGAGACGTGTTGTTCAGGGCACTCCGTTTAGTGGTCGTACTCATGCCATTGAGGAGTATATGATATGGTATCGTCGCATTACGAGGTTACGCATGACGGATCCATTGAGGCGACCTCCTTCTACACATTATCAACCTGCATCTGCAGATATAGTACTGGTAAGTGCCATGATTTGTAGTTATACTTTTATTTATTTATCCGACTATATAATATGTATTTTTCTTTCTATGCAGACACATACTTTATCTGATGTTGCTCATAGGTGCAGCACTGTACTAGAGGCTGCTGAGTCATTGCCTCCAGATATGGGGCGCCAGTTGTTTGCACAGACATTGCAGACCATGAGGGGACTGTGTATTGATGCTGTTGGCCGAGCTGGACATGGCCACATCTTACAGGGCGTGCCTACTTCTGCTGCACATACATCAACTTCTACATCTTCTATGTCTGCTGCTCATACATGTACCACGACACCTTTGCTTTCGCCTCCAGTCTGTCAGAGGACCTACCGACGACGTTCTGCCACCACTCCATCTTCTCTTGATGCCATTGCAGAGTCTAGTGAGACCACACCTAGTTCATCTAGACCTTCACAAAAGAAGAAGAGGGGGTCTTAGCACTTTCATTTATTGTTTGTATAGTTAGTTAACACTATGTGAAATATTAAACTTTGTTTGTGATTGACATATTTTTTTAATCTTATTTCGTAACTAAGAAATTCTTAGATAAATTTGAATGTGGATGAACTTGGTGTTTGGTGTTTGATGTGTGCATAAACTTGGTGTTGTTGGATGGAATTTGGTGCTGGAATTGCAGGTTGGAGAGCTTTTTTTTTTAGTGTTTCTGGCATTTTGGCCAGTTATGGGGAAGCAGTGTTGACCGGGATTTTTTTATACATAAACCGCTATTCGTAATAGCGGTTTACATATAGCACATTTTTGCCCAGGTAAACCGCTACTCAGAGTAGCGGTTTATATATATAAACCGCTATCTGAGATAGCGGTTTATGTGAATAAACCGCTACTTCAAGTAGCGGTTTATTTTAAAGTAAACCGCTACTCTGAGTAGCGGTTTATCTGGGCAAAAACAAAAAAAAAACAGTTTCTCGCGTGCCGTCCTACGTGGACGGTACGCAGGGAATTAATATGCATTTGGGCATATTTCTGGAATTAAAACCCACTTTTGTATTATTCAAGGAAAAAATTCCAAATAATGTATTACTTGAAACTGTTGAAAGTTATGCCTTGATGGCTTAGCGAGTCAACAACCCTCTACTAGGTGATGATAATTGCAGAACATGACTAGAGATCAAATTGATTGCAAATATACATGTTAAGAAAATTTTTTATATGCATCTTGTTAATAAATTTTGTCTCAAACTTCGTTTGGAGGACAATTATCTTGCACGCTGATTTTCGTCCTCCTACATTGTAATTTTATTTAGTAGTAATTTTATTTTCAGTCCCTGGATATGCTCATTTGATTTTTGACTCCATTATTGAGGTATTCTCTTATGTGTCATAGAACTTCCAGACTACTTAACTGGAAGCATACTTTGGAACAAATTATAATTGTTCATTTTTCAAGGGATCTTAATAAGTACTTCCAAAATGGCTTACTTTCCAATTATTTCTTATTTCTTTTATTGTTTTAAAGGAAACTTAAATTTTTTCATGGTGGAACTTTACTTGGAAAGGTTAAAAAAGCTTATCCTTATATTATATCGGAAGAGGCCTTAGTAAGGAAAACACCTAAATTAATTGTGTTATGTTTCTTAGTCTAAAATGTGGAACAATCTCACAGGATGGATCCTTGATTGCTGGTGGATTTTCATATTCTTCCTTAAAGGTCTTATGATTTGTCCCTCGAACTCCTCGCTTCTTTTTGTAAAAAATATATCTATTTGTGCTAGTAAGAAAGAGTTTATCTTATTCAGTGGAGAAGCTCATTTCTTCCCTCCGGTTGAGTTGATTGCACAATAAAACTGTGGGATGTCAATGCAAGCCCAAAGACGTCAAGATCTGAGCAAAAGTAAGTTTGCCAGGATTTAGCAAACAAGTGATTTCTAATTTTGGAGAAAAAAAGGAACACACCATATCTCAATTTGCTTGTTTTAACGCATAGAAATGGGAGCTAAAACGGACTCCGATCGTTAAAGACTCTACCTACCAAATCGTCACTTGTTTACTCTTTGATGGTAATGTTGCAAGTTTTTACTATGTCTCTTAAGAGTATCTAGAAATGTGTTTTGATTACACCCATTATATATGATGATTATGTGCTTCTTCTAGCTACAGATTTTGAGGACGAATGTGCTATTCGCTATCGGGGTTCTTCCTAAATGCTCATGACTGAATTAGCAGATTTTGTTAGCACTAGTTGTTTACATATAAGGTTACATGCCCTAAAGAGTGTTCAATATGTGACAATTTATGAAGGCCTATAGTTCAATAAGGTGGAAAAGAAGTGAAGTATGTTTTTATTCTAATTCTTCTGTTCAATAATTAAATGTATTCTTTTTAGCAAAGCAAATATATGAAATATGACATCATTGTCATTGTAAAACTGAAATATGTTGTTTTTTTCTTTTTCTTTTTTGATATCAATTTTGTTATATACTCCTTCCGGTCTTTATTAGTTTACCCATTTCTTTTGCAGAGTTTTAGGAGAAATGATGTTGTGGGACATAGATTGAAATAGAAAAGATTAATTTATATTAAAGTTGAATGTGTGTGTGATGGAAAGTTAGTGGTCCCATTCCAAAAATAGATTCAAAAGAAATGGGTAAACTAATAAGGGACATCCCAAAAAGGAATACGGGTAAACTAATAAAGACCGGAGCGAGTAACTCATAATGCGCATGACAGTATGGCACATCATATATAGCTAGATTTAAAAGCAGAGTCGATGAGTTATTGTCATGTTATTTTGTACAATAGTTGGTATTATTAGCTTTAATTTCCTCAGTCACAAACTATTATTTATAAATTCGGATTATTTTATCGATACACTGTATGAGAGTACTATATTAGACTATTAGTTGCACACCTCAATATTTGTTTTCTGTAAAAGCCCAATGTCAGCTTTCGTCTAAATACTTTGTACATTTTAACGACTCGTAAACTATCTTAAGACATAAGTTAAAGCACTTCCTACTAAACATAAGTTAAACCATATACATATTCTAATTTTAATTCTAATTCTAATTAATGATTGGTAGTTGTTAGATTAGTAATTAGCATCATGTTAATTGTTTAACATTCAACTTAGTCAAATTATATAAATAACTCAGCGACATGTATATGATTTAGGTCCACTAACTTTGTGGTTGATGAACACTTAGTACTCCATCATTTTAGTATAATTTGGTCATTTAATATAAACACAACCTTCATATGGCAATTTGAACTTCAAATGCTTAAAAATCTTTTAGAGGTTATCTAAACTTCACTAATGCAAAAAATATATATTTAGGGGCAACCTAAATTTCAGCAATGCTAAACTAATTTTTTAGAGGCAACAATATCATTATTGCTAACGATGAACTTTTAAAGGCAACATCAATTTCACTAATGCTAAAAAAATATTTTAGAGGCAATTATTATTTCATTAATACTAAAGATTATTTTTAGGGACAATCTAGATCTCACTAATGCTAAATTCAAGTTTTAGAGGCAACCATTATTTCATTAATGCTAAAAAAATACTTTTAAGGGCAACCTAAATTTCATTGTTGCTAAAAGAATGTTTTAGAGACAACCACTATTTCATTAATGCTAAAAACTACTTTTAGGGGCAACTTATATTTCACTGATGCTAAAAAAAAGATTTAGAAGCAACCATTATTTTATTGATGCTAAAAAGTACTTATAGGGGCAACCTAAATTTCACTGATGCTAAAAACAACTTTTAGAGGCAACCAAAATTATCTAATGCTAAAAAATACTTTTAGAGGCTATAAAAAATTAGTTGCCTCAAGGTGTTGCCTCTATATGTAAATATTCTTGTAGTGTATAGTATTGAAGCAAGAACATATCTATTTTAAAATCCTGACAAGAACAAAAAGAAATTACCAGCAATAATAAATAAGTTTATGACTACCCACATTGGCAAACGAAGGAGCAAATTATCAAGAAAAATTGAAAAAACATGAAATTTAACTTGAGAATATAAATGGCAGGGAAACTAGCATCAACAAGTAGATCTAAAAAAAAGGCATGAACATGGAAATCTTCTAAGAAAATGGTATGCGGTTGAACATAGATCTAAAGCAAAAAAATACCTGAACTTTCAACTCGTTCTTCGACTGAGTGAGAAACTAACAAGGGAAAGCGTGGAGGAGAGAGAAAGGTGAGTCGTGT